>CP136064.1:3452938-3551211 GCA_032622095.1 Siphonodentalium dalli
ATGAAGTATATTGAGAGGGGGATGGCTTAGTCCAACATACTGTCTTCCTGCCACCCCTGTAAAAGAGTAATAAACATTAGATGCCTATATGATAGACATGTAAAGACCAGGTATATATGGGTAATGTGTAGGCTTCAAGATTGTGTACGAAGGGTTATACTACTCAATATAAGCGAATGCATTATCATTAATTTCAATTCTGGATGATGAACAGTATAATGATGGACGAGGATACGGGATACTTTTCCAGTATAATTGCTTTTTTGTAATGTCTTTAATATCTTAAATTTAATATCAGGTTGTGGATTGGGGACAATCGCGGCATCCTTCGTTTTTGCACTTGATGTTGTCAGAGTACGAGGTTATAATGCTTTTCGACTATCGGGCTACGCACATTATGCGAGCTAGATATACTAATATTACTGTACCCACCTGTTAACATGAAATACTCCCTATATAACGGGAACTGAAAATGACCAGCAAGTACGAGCAGTGACGAACGAATTCCAGGAAATAATTTGTCGAATCCGCTTCCGAAAGTAGCAAAGTGACAAAAGGCACCGACGCTCAAAACGCCGTGCGGGTGGTATCCCAGGATATAGTTCCTTTCCGGATCCAATTCCGACGTTTTAAAAAGCTTCATCGGGAAATAATCACAGAAGTGTTTCCAGAATTTCCAGTGTTTTACTGAAAGAACTGGCCGACCCCCATGGCTCGAGGTTCCACGGTCACTATAGTACCAGACAGCGTAGATGAGAACCAGATAGTAATACTGAGTGCATAGGAGCACGTATAGAAAGAGGAACAGGGATCCGAAACCAAGGAATAGGAAAACGTAAGAGTAGTGGAATGCACCGAGCGTCTGAATCCGCCTTTCCAGTGGGATGTTCAAGGGAGCGAAGTCTATTCCTAACAGCTTCATTGTCGCTTGTGGCCGCTGATTTCTCAGGTGATGTAGATGGGTCGGTGAAGTTAGGCCCACATGAATCTTGTGGGAAGCAATCACTGAAAACAAAAGAAACTAGAATGCACTCAGAGAGATGCCAACGTGCGCAAAAATGTAATAAAAAATAATTAAAAAAATAATTTCACTGTATTTTACTTAATTTATTTAATTTAATGCTAGCAAAAAAAAACAATTACCATTTCTCATTTCATCACAGATAAAAGGCAACATACAATTTTTTTGTTGTGTGTGTGTGTGTCGTTTTTGGTGACGTCATGGAGTGAAACGGAGCAGGGTGACACCAACCTACGAATCTGTCTGATCGCCATACTGTTGCGCGAGCGCACGTAAACATATATAAGATGGTTGTCTTTCTGAAGGCACTGATACAGGCGCAATAGACATTTCCACTTTCATTCGGCATTCTGACTCTCAAATCGGACCTCACTGAGCGGTCCATTGTATCACAGAAGACGAAAGTCTACCCCTGTGTTAATTTCGCAAGCTATATTATCTAAACTCCAGATCAATCTACCCTAGTGCTTTGTTATAAATCAGCGGCCATATTGGACATAATCTTGCATGGTGTCTATACATCTTGTCCGCACAACCCCTTTCTCACATTAACATTGCTTCATGTTTGAGGGAGATATAATGAAAGCAATTGGGGTGTGACGTTATATGCTGTATACTCAATTCATTTCTTTATTCTCATTATCGCCTGTACACACATAGGCATGGAGAGCGAAGTATTTACAATATACATTGTAAATATTATTTATAATAGCACTATATGGTAGAGTCTGCTTAAGATAGGTCAGCTAGTTGAGTTGCCAAGCATTGTACTCACAACACAACTGTATGTACAGCACATGTGAAGTTCCCCACCGCATGGAATACTATTAGGCCCATGAACTTCATATAAATGGCGATTCGAAAGCGACAAAATGTGCGCCGCCAGTCGCGCGCCGACAGCTACAGAAGCGACAAAATGTTCGCCACAATGTAGCACACTGACGCTTGTGTTGTTTTCGATGCTCGCCAAATTATCGCATGTTTTGGCGCCTCAAAAGTGCCAGAAGCGACAAAATATGCGCTATAATGTCGCTTTCGGTGTGCGCCAAAACATTCGAAATCTCGCATGTTTTGGCACGCGCCGAAAGCAACATAACATGCGACATTAGTGGAACATTTTGTCGCTTTCGGCGAAACATGTGACATTTCACCTGTTTTGGCGCGCGCCGAAAGAGACAAATCTTGAAACAATATTTCGCACATTTCGTTTATGTAGCTTTCGGCGCGCGTCTAATGTCGCTTTTGTCGCTTCTGGTCATTATTCCATTGACTCCGCCCACTGCCACTGCCACAGCCACAACTACAACCTACATGTGTTTGATTGGGAGCCGGTTCCCCTGTGTATACATAGCCGATCACATGGGACACCGTCTCTCACACAAATAACAACAAAACTTTCATTCCTGCAAAACCATCGACTTTAATTCATCAGCAGCTGAACGCCAGGGGAGAGGAGCTTCACTACGTTTCGTAACTTGTGCTCCGATCCCCTGTGCACCCACAACATCATCCATATATTATGTTTGTAAATTATTCCATGTAATTGTGGGTCACAATAAATATGTTCAAACAATTGGGAAGTGGCCCTAATAGTTTTCCAACCGAACGTTCACGCAAATGGAACACGATATGCAAAAAAAACTATATACATCAATAGTTCGCCAAATATTAGATTAGATTGCTGTAGTGTTTGGCAGCCGCAATGTGTTGGACTGTTGATTAAAGGGTCACTGTACACTAAATCTGGCCATTTTTGAGACCATCTCCTTTTATAATAAACAGAATACATGCAACAAATTAATGAATTTGAGCCATGGATTAGTGCAAACTACACTCGTACGCTCTATGAACATTGCAAATAACATGTTAATTATAATGAAAATGAATTTATGGCTGAAGTCATAAATTCATTTTCATTATAATTATCATGTTATTTGCATCGAACATAGAGCACACGAGTGTATTTTGCACTAATCCATGGCTCAAATTTATTTATTTGTTGCATATATCCTGTTGAGCATACAAGGAGATGGTCTCATAAATGGCCGGATTTAGTGTACAGTACCGCTTTAAGTTAGAAACTGTTCATATTTTGAGGAAGTTCGTTGAACCTGACAAGCTTTACAGACTATTGCGTGCCGATTTGTTAGAAACGTACAAATAGTTACCTGAGATTTACCAAGTCGAAACAACTAGTCTGTTTCAACGTAACTTATATACAGCAACCTGTGGTTATACTTGGAAGCTCCAACTTGAGTCAAAAATCAAAGATTTTAATAAAATACTTGTTCATTCAACGAGTAATATCAGATTGGAACGTTACTGTTTACCAACGGTGCTACATTTCATGGAGTATTTGGACAATGACATGTATGGCAGACTAATTAAGTTGTGCTCGGATTTTGTTAAAAAGTGGACATTACAAAAGTGGACATTACAAAAGTGGACATTCCATGAGATCCTGTTTGAAATTCTACGACTCGAAATTGATGATCATGTAGACTACATTGTTATGCACACAAATGTAATATGAAATTGTTCATAGAACATGTTTCATTAATTATATAAAAAATATATGCTCTGTGACTATATGTGAACGGAAATTAAGGAGGTCAAGTGAACAATTTTGAATAGGGATTTCCATGCAATTTCCACAGCAAAAGTTATCAGAGTTGCAAATATTTCTGGGTGTGATTTTATGCGGTATTGAAAACAATGCATATTTATCTGGTGAACTAGCAGAAATAATATGCACGCGAAGACATAGTGCGCTATTCTGTTCTCAGTTTGTGACATTATATCGTATGTTTATTAGATAAATACGAATTACATATTCTATTTATCGTATAACAATGTCCAAAACTATATATTACAAGATTATAATTGCGAGAATTTCGGCATCGCGTTGATTCGTGTATTTGACGTGCACGAATTTGACCTGCATTTAGTCAGAGATGCGGCTCGGCCCCCGGCTGCCATTCAGCCAATCAGAACACACTTTTTGTCAACAAACCAATCAAATTATCGGAAGGTGATATGAATTAGTAATTGATATGAAATTGATTTATGACATAGTTTCCAACGTAAATAATGATAAATATATGATAAATATATTTATATGGTTACTTGTTTTGACCACACTAATGATATTATGATGGCAATTGCCCCCCCCCCCCACATAATTTTGTTGTTAGTTTGTGTTAAAGATGTGCTAGATGTACACTAAATCCGGCCATTTATGGGAAGATACAACAGATGAATGAATTTATGCCATGGCTTAAAGCAAAATAAATTCAATTGCTCTATGAACGATGCAAACAACATGGTAATTATAATAAAAATGACTTTATGACTACACAGGAGTGTATTTTGCACTAATCCATGGCTCAAATTCATTCATTTGTTGCATATATTCTGTGGAGTATAAATGAGATGGTCCCAAAATGGCCGGATTTAGGGTACAGTACGCCTAAACCCTTTCAGTGCCAGGTCGATTTTTGTATCAAACCACATACCCTGTGCCAATGCATTCTCTTATATATGCGAGTCGACCATAGGTCGCCTCACATATATAAGAGAGTGCATTGGCCTAACAATTTTTCATCATTTGTTATTATTTTTTAATATTTTTTACAATTTTAATAATTTTTTCTTATATTCTTTAACACTTATTTTGTAGGTTTATTGCCAGGGAATCTTACGTTTTTCATGGGCATCAAAATTTTTACCATGAATACTTGGTGATAGTTTTGAGTTATAACATGCCCCTAAGGGTTTATCCTGTTTGTTTTTAAATTCGCTATAGCATGCTTAAGCATACCCAAAATAAATTCAACCCAAAAAAATCTAAAAAAAAATTTGGGGCCGATTTTACAGACCGTAAATTAGGGCCGATGAGATCTGCCCCTGGTACTGGAAGGGTTAAAGCAACTATCCCGTAGTCATAGATGAAAACTCCAAACTAAGACATTTTTTCACTCAGCGAGTAATATCAGAAGGTAATTGTTTATCAGCCATGTATTGGAAGCTGCAACGTTGCTACATTTCGTGGAGCATTCGGACTCACGCATGTATGATCGATTTGCATGGACATCTCATTTCAAATTGGTCAGGTACCCTTCTTTTTTGTTATGCATTTGTGACCCGCCATATCAACACCACAGGACCCTGGGGGAATTACTAAAATATCAATAGAGACAACACTGGTATAGTCTATATTGGTATTTTAGTAAGTTTCCCCAGGGGCCTGTGATCAAAACCAGCCGTAAATCGGCATTTACAATATTGAGTAAATACATAAAATAGAATAAAAATGCAAAAGATCAGAAAAATTATGATTTTTGTTTTTGACACATTTGTATAGAGTTCTACAGTCTACTCTATCGACATAAAGTAGAATAAAGTGAATTTGTGTCTCTTTTTGTGCTTTTGTAATGTGAACATATAATGGTGTATTTTTATTCAGAATTTAGCTAATATGTTGTCTTTAAATGCGATTATCTCTGAAATCGTCGGTTCATGTCGACACTGACATTCAAAATCCTATAAATTTGGACCGCAACAAGGTAGCCCCTTAATTATTCGACGGTTCGACCAATGTAAAGCTCTTATCAGTATCACACTCAAAAGCATGCAACACATATCTCATATAAAATATTTTTCAACTTATTACTGCATGGTTTTGATATGACGGGCCACATTTGTTATTATGGCCAATATCTCCATTCCACAATGCTACATGGCTGGTAACCATGGTGCATACAAATGAGTAAACTCATAACAACAAAAATGGGTCCCCCGATCCGTAGCTTCCTATGTGCATGCGCTGCTATGTGCGCGACTGACGAATGTCAATGTTCTGTTTGCCGGGTGGTGTCAAAGGTACCTCACAATTAACATATACATGTACTAGTACAACACAACACAAAACAACACACCGCTGCACCAGATAAGCACACACACAGCTCTTCACAAGTTTACACACGATGGTAATAATTATGCTGCATATACACAGCGGTCCACGTGTACGGCTATCATGTCGACAGCCTGCAGTATACTATCAGAAGAACTTATGTGACCTCGACATGCGCGTATACAGAGGGACATTAATTCGCAAATGTACTCTCCACTCAGAGAAAACTGAGAAATATAATATACATACCTCAAATGAAAATTAATAATCGACTTTTGCAAGAAGTAAACTCATCATTAGACGAATGCAGCATGTATATAGAAGAATGCAGCATGTATATAGAAGAATGCAGCATGTATATAGATAATAGAAGGAAATTGACGTGGCCGTACCTCTTCAGAATGTTAGCAGTGGGACGATAAATCACTTATCTCACATAGCTGTACGCACTAAACTAACATGCTGACAAAGAGAAGGCGAACTTTGTCCAGTGGTCTGAAGCACGATAAGCTAAATCCGTGAACTCCTCAACTTTGACACAGCGTGTAAACATTGGAGAACAGTATCAGATACGGTCCAACTGTCACGGTTGATCATGTCATGAATAAATTTCACGATTTAAATGACTTTGTGAGCGATATTGCTTTGCATCGTGTACAATTATGAAATTTCTCCTGGGTAATTAATTCAATGTATAATGCCACATCGGCTCACAAAAGTTACAGAAAAAAATTAAATTTCGAGTTGGGCACCTACAGTGAAGTATATTATTAAGGAGCAGATAATAGCTAAGATATATATTCCCCGATACGAGTTATCTTTTCGACTTTATAAGGTTCCCTGTCAAAACTTTAAAAAGTTGCCAGGTTTTTGTACTGGTGGAATATGACCTCCACGGGCGTCAGTCAGAGCAGAGATTCAGTGGTCTGAATGCACGATAAGCTTAATCCATGAACTCCTCAACACACAGCCGGTGAACATTGGAGAACACTCAGAACAGTATCAGATGCGGTCCAACTGTCACGGATGAATGCCCAATCAAGCAGGGACATGGCTGGAGAGGCCCTCTCATTTAGGGTGTCCTCAGCGGACTCGCCAACTGCTCCACTCCCCATATCGCAAGGCGGAGTTCAATCCCCTCGCTGTGCTGGTATGTAATATAGAGTTCACTCCCCTCGCTATGCTGGTATGACCACTGCATCACGTATATGTTCGTCATTAAATCTAACACGTTTTATTTAAAGGCCCACTTAATTATCGAACCCCCAGATTACTTTATACAAAATATATGCCATATTATATACCATTTGAAAGAGGAAGCTCCAAAACATTGTATTATCAACTTATCCGGTGTAATAAACTGTGGACATGTTGTTTTTGTTGAGTTTTGTCATCAAGATTGAAGTAATAATCAGTATGATTTTCAATGCAGGGGGAATAACTCTATATATTAACGATAGAGTTCTTCCCCTTTCATTGAAAAAGATTAAATTCTGTTGCATTCTGGATGTCAGAGGGGTGAAGTCTTCAGCAGTTTTCCATTTCTCTGTGGGCATCTTCTGAGACACAGATGTTTCAAATTGTGATGAGTTATAGTATTTTAAACATATTTTATGGCATAGATTGTTATTAAAACCGTATATCAAGTCACTATAAAAAGAATAATCGGAGACTCGAAAATTAAGTGGGCCTTTAAGATTTTTGTCGCTTAAAAATTCATTCTGACTTGATTTAATCAATTTCCAAAATGACTGTTATATGGGGAGTTCAGTTTCTCGGAATCATGCAGAATAAATTGCTCCCATTCTGTGTACGTGATTGCAGCGGTCAGGCAAGCGTAGCTGGGGACTGCATTGTAGCTGTCTTGCAGTTTGCCCCTCCATTGAAGAAGACCTAAATTTCCAATCCAGAGGAATTCAATTTGCACCCCACCCTACCTCAACCCTACTGGGTTTGAATTTCCAAGTGGTACACGGGGGGGGGGGGGGGGGCTGGTATAAAAAGGATACAATGTTGAAAGTTTTGGTTTTTTAATTTTTGGGATCCACCACTCCGGGATAGTTTTTTCCTGTCCGATCTCAGACACCAGCCCCTCAAACTCAATTTTTCCCAATGTGAAATGGCGACCCACTCCCAAAACTTTGACGAAAAAAAACGATGAAAATAGCAGGATAAGGCCGTGTGAAGTGTGAAATGCTTTAAATAACCACGCGGATGGAATGCCAATCACGTAAGTATCAGAATCTCAGAAAATAACAAAACGCTCGTTTATTATACTTGTTAAATAAGGTTCAGCATCCATACTAGTCCGGGGGCTAATAGGGGTACCCTTGCACCCCCCATGGGACTTAACTTTACCCCACTCATTTTTTCCTTATTATGTCCTTCAACTTTAAAGCAATGTTAACACGAAAAAGGTGGCGTTGTTGGTGTGCCTGCATTGTGAATCACTTGTATGATCAATTGTGGTGTGTACGGGTATAACCAAGTATGGCTGTATGGTCATATGTCAGGTGTACGTGTATACAGTGGGTGACTCTATTGTCATGTGTGTGGTGTTTATGTGTACAAGGAGTGACTGTGTGGTGATGGGTGGACATCGCGTTCCACGTTTAATGTTTCCTTCATTCTGTTTAAACACCATCAAGATTGAGAAATCTCTGATATGACATCTATATTGATTAACATACCTTGAGTCATTGTGGAAAGCACAGCCACGAGTCACCATGCAGGAACACCAGGTATACTCTTATAACTAACACATGACCATATCATCACTCCCTGTATACATATTCACCACATTCAGGATCATAAGTCACTCCTTGTATGCCTATTCACCTCGCATTTGACCATATAGTCACTGCCTGTATACCTATTCACCACACCACCCATAGTCATAACCACTCGATGTATACATATACAGCCCACCATGACCATAGAGGCAATCCAGGTATACATATACACCTCACCAATGGCCATTCAGCCCTTCCAGATATACCAATACCCGCACACACGATCACTCATACCTTCCATACTTGCATATACACCTCACACATGACAAGTCAGCAACTCATTGTATACCATGGTCATACAACTACTCCATATACACCCACCGATGATAATACGTCCACGACATATATAAATATACATCCCACACGTTACCACAAGGGCACTCCCTATATACCCACCCTCTCGCCAATGACCACCCAGCTTACTCCAGGTATGCATATACACAATCATGACCGTACAGTAATTATATGTACACATTACCCATAACAATAAAATCACTCTCTATTTATCAACATATATAATATACATATATGTCACAATACAGCCACACACGGTATACACATACATCATACCCACGACCTTGCAGTGACTCCATATATACATAAACAACACACATATGACAATGTAGCTACTCTCGTTATATCCATACACCACACCAATGCCCATACAGCCACATCGGGTACACCCGTACTGGGTACACACAACCATACATCATACAGTCACTCCATGTATACCGATTCACCTCACACATGACCATACAGCCACTCCGTGTATACCTATTCATCTCACCATGGATACCCCACTCATAACCATGTAGTCACTCCATGTATACCTATTCACCTCAAACATTACCATACAGCCACTCCGTGTATACCTATTCATCTCACCATTGATACCCCACTCATAACCATGTAGTCACTCCCTGTATACCTATTCACCTCAAACATTACCACACAGCCACTCCGTGTATACCTACATGTATTCATCTCACCATGGATAACCCACTCATAACCATGTAGTCACTCCCTGTATACCTATTCACCTCACCATACAGCCACTCCGTGTATACATACATGTATTCATCTCACCATGGATAACCCACTCATAACAATGTAGTCACTCCCTGTATACCTATTCACCTCACACATTACCATACAGCCACTCCATGTATACATACGTGTATTCATCTCACCATGGATAACCCACTCATAATCATGTAGTCACTCCATGTATACCTATTCACCTCACACATTACCACACAGCCACTCCGTGTATACCTACATGTATTCATCTCACCATGGATAACCCACTCATAACCATGTAGTCACTCCCTGTATACCTATTCACCTCACACATTACCATACAGCCACTCCGTGTATACCCATTCATCTCACCATGGATACCCCACTCATAACCATGTAGTCACTCCCTGTATACATATTCACCTCACATCCAGACCTGGCATCCACCCTTTATCCAGTCGATAAATTTTTATCCTAATGTGCCAGAATAGCCACAGATTATGGTACATCTCAGTTCCGTCTCAAAGTTAATGATAATGCCTCACTTACATGACAAAGTTATGTTCATTTCTTGTTGAAATATGCCCTAGAATCCCAATTGTGATTTTTTGTGAAATTTGATACCGTGTTCTGTAAAATCGAATGTTTGAGAGATCTGAAAGGGCTAGGACCCCAATAATTACATATTTCATTGCTCCAATGATTAGTTAATATAAAAAATACAAAATAGAGTCACATTTCTCAACCAGTTCCAAACAGCATAAACTGATCTAGAAGATATTAGTGAAAAAAACGTCATATTTTCAACTTCCGGTGGCATTCATTTTGGCGGCCATCTTGGGTAGGGAGTTTCAATTTCGCCCTATAAAAGTGGCATTATGTCTTAGCTTCACGAAACTATATACATTTGTTTACATTGTACCAGATTTTCCCGCTATAATTTGCATCAAACTGACTTAGGGCCTAGTCTGAAAAACGGCGGCCATGATGGACGCCATCTTGTCTGGAGTTTACACAGCAATTATTTTTTTTCGTGTTAACATTGCTTAAAAGTTGAAGGACAAAATAAGGAATACAATGAGTGGGGTAAAGTTAAGTCCCAGGGGGTGCAAGGGTACCATATCAGCTCCCGACTATACCCTTTGGTTACCCTCACCTGTATACATGTTTCCGCGACAAGATGTGTATGCACAGCAGGGTATATTCTCTCACATGGTGACTATCCCCGACTAGATGACCAAAATGATCGCCAAGTTTCGGTTTTAATTTAATAATTTTCGATCTGCAATCTGTTATATTAACCCTTCGTGACAGGAGCTTCCTGATTTTTTTGCGAAAACCCTGTGCCAATGCATTCTCTTATATATATACAAGAGAATGCATTGCCTAACAATATTTACCTTGACCTTGTAAGCCAGTGCATTCTCTTATATATGAGAGGCTCCCTATGGGAGACTCGCATATATAAGAGAATGCACTGGCAACTGGTCTTTAATGATGCACCAGCGCAGCTCCCGTTATGAAAGGGTTAACCAACAGCAAGTAATTGAAGAACGCACCGATACAATAATGTATTCTTTGCAAATGGCAGAAACCATCATGTTAAGCGTGCACGTATATGTGCGGGTTTGAAGGGGGCAGTGGAGCACGTTACTTGGAAGCCACTGCGTCAAAAATTGTAATCCAGAATTCAAATTTTGTCCTAACAAAGATAAATATTTGGTTTTTAAATAAAGCTATGTTGTCGTGGGCGTAATACGCTGTCCAATCGGGCGCGGAAATTAATGTCTGATCGATGTACAGGCCTCGGTGTGTGCACGTTAGAAAACGCTACTGGAGTCACCACATATAATTATTTATTCATCCAATGAATGAAGATATTATATACAACATATATAGTAAATACAATTATATGTACACATGAAATATCTACAGAATAGTAGCAGTAACAGTGCATATATCGCTTGTTAGTATTAGCAGCTATTATGCATGGCCGATACAATACATTATTGTAGTTATTTTAATTTTTGTCACATCGTATTACAAGAAAACCATAATCAGAAATGGTAACGCCCTCAAGATCATATTATTAGCCATAAATATAAATTATAATATAAAATATATTGGTTACATGAATGCACGGGCCTCAGAATTCCGTTAAAACAACTAATCCTTCAAATTATTACAAAAACTACGGCTTATTACTTCAGGTTTCTTATTCACCGCACCAGAAAGCTTCTAAATGCGGATAAAAAATCGGAGGCATTGTGTTCCCGCCATAACATCTCCAAGAGTGCATGGCCCAGCCATTGTTCATACCTAAACAACTAAAGCAATTAACGCGGTCATAATAGTTACATACGGCAACTATATAAGACATCCAGCGAATACACACCCCACGAAAACCCGAAATGTGTTGTCCTGCGAGATATCCCATCGTTATAGCTCAATTTGACACGGCCAGATTAGCCTTCCTATACAATATCCTAAAACAATAAAGCTTCTCAAATTATCGGCATAGTCAATGGAACTTTCACGAACTTGGACATCGACACTTTCTAATCGCATGGTCAGACATATCATCGAATATTGTAACTCTGCATGGAGCCCACATCACAAATATTAAAGTATTGTGTTACAGAAATACAAAGAAAAGCAACGAAACTAGTTCGTCAAATCAAAACTCTATGCTACCGAGACCGAATGATAAGACTCAATATCGAAGATTTAGAGGAGATCTAATCGAGGTATATAAACTGTTGAATGGTCATTACAATATCAATGCCTATGACCTAGTAGAAAGACATTCATCAGGAACAACAAGAGGACATAATAAAAAGCTACAGATGCCCATTGTTAACAAGGCCATAGGAAAATATTTCTTCACGCAGAAGGTAGTAAATAGCTGGAAGTCGTCTGGAACTCTATGCCAGACTTCGCTGTTGAGGATCCACCACTCGATCAATTCAAAATATACATAGACTCATTCTTCTATTATATAAAATACGAGTTCGACGACAAGTAATATGTTCAAGTGACTCACAAGTAAATATCGAATGACGATACATATATTTGTAAACAAACATTGCAAATAATTTTATTGGGACGAAAAGTCGCAAGACTTGTTCCGTATTATGATGATGATGATGATGATATTATTATTGATAGAACAAACCACTATTATGACGATCGTGTCGTTATTTGTTTCAAATACGTATCAATTGACATGCATGTACGCACCCGTCCCCTTATTAAAATCAACATATTTCGACCATTTTAGGGGAACTCCGCGAATTCGGGGATTTCCGCAAATAGGAACCTACTGCAAATTGTCACACCGATCAGCACCAATTAACGAACCGTGGCTGACTCGGCTGTATCCGAATAACCTCTTTAAAATACGTATCAATTGAGATATACGCACCCGTTCCCTCATTAAAATCAACACATTTCGACCATGTTAGTGAACTCCGCGAATTCGGGGAACTTCGCAAATTTACCTCCGCAAATAGGGGACCTACTGCAAACTGTCACACCGATCAGCACATAATTAACGAACCGGTGGATGACTCGGCTGTCTCAGACTACACTCTTTAAAATACTTATCAATTGACATACGCATTTTACAAATTATATTTTTCATTTCTTCTATTTGTAATTGGCATAGCTTATCACAAACCAAAAGCAACGACAATAAACGAAATTGAAATTGCAACTACACCTTTTACCGGACTCGGGGTCGCATTACAACTTTTAATGCGTCCCAAAACAACCGGATTTTTTTTTATCTATAAATAAAACGGCCAGCGAACCATAGCTATCTAGAATCTCTAGATTAGTATACACCGGGGCACAGGCCCCTGGGGAAATTTTTCTAAAATACCAATAAAGACTATACCAGTGTAAAGGTTCCAATCATCGATTTTGGCTAAAACCACACCAACTATCAAAACCCTACAAATTCTCGAAATCGATAATTGCAACCAAAATATCCCCCAGTATGTCTTATTGGCATAAAATTCCCTTTCATTTGACATATAACTTGGCGAAATCGAACGAAGCGAAGTCGAGATATGATATAGGAAAGTACCGAATTCTACCGAACAAATCGGCTCGTCAGTCTGCCTGTCCGCCGAGCGCCCTTTGACCTCGTAATAAAATCAATATTTTCGAGAAATAAATTGTAGCGAACGTGTATTTAACCGCGATGTCATAACCTATAAATGCTCACATATATTCTACGTCATTCCGAAGCCACCAATACCTATTTTATTTCACTCGGTGTGTTTGTGTTCGATATTATACACTTTATTCATCAAAGGAATTTCAGAAACTAGACACGTCTGGACTTGCAGTAAATATTGAAACCGAAAGTAAGACAAGAGTGTACGGGTCAAGGTCACGTGGAATTCCCAAAATTTTAGGATTGTATCAAAGCAAATTCAAATTATTTAACTATACTTTCAAGTGCATTTCTGTTTTTAAATCTGATAAATGTGTTGGAACAGAGAAAATTAATAATTCATGTGTTTCTTCAATACTCTATCGGAGATCTATGCATATTTATTTTTTCAAGCCAACATTTGTGAACTTTAATCTCGAATCTCGATTATTGTCAATCAATCAGCAAGTCACTCAAAATTTATTGCAAGTCACAGACGTTAATCGAAGTTAATCCGTTGATTGGCTACTTTGCATGGATTACACGATGTCGATCGTAGAAAATCACAGTGTCTTGATATGCTACGTCATTGATCATGCGAGAAAATTTCATAGAATTCTGTGCAGCACAGGTTACACTAGATCATACCATGAATCTCTATTACATGGATAACGAGAGATCATATTCCACCAGTGCAATAATCTTGGAACTGTTTTGACAGGGAACCTTATAAAGTCGATAAAATAACCCGGGGAATATATTTCTTAGTTATTATCTGTCCCTTAATAATGTTCTTCGGTGAAGGTCCCAACTCGAAATTCCATCCTTTTCTCTGACTTTTGTGAGCCGATATCACAATAAACATTGAATTACCCAGGAAAAAATCCATAATCGTAAGCGACGCAACGCCAAATTGCTCACAAATTCACTTAAATCGTGAAATTTCGAGTTGGGACCGTCACATACAGTGAAATACATTATTAAGGAAAAGATAATAACTAAGAAATATATTCCCCGAATTATTTTCAATTTTATAAGGTTCCCTGTCAAAATTTCAAAAAGTTGAACGGTTTTGTACTGGTGGAATATGATCTCTACGGGCATTAGCCATAGTAGAGATTCGTGGCATGATCTATAATGTTACAATTGCGATCGTAACCAAAGACTGATATGAGTTGTCTTTATGAACAATAGGCCTGCAGGTAACAACTCATACAAATTTACATGCATGCATCGCGATTCATTCTTTACAATTGGATTCACAATCCGCTTTGTCACATATTTGGGACATCGCTTCTCAATAACTTGTAAACTCACCAGCCTCGTACAAGATTTAGAAAATATTTCAACCAAGATTTGAAATTTTTTTATTAGCTATATGTATATGGTATATGTATATGGGAGGCCAAATTCACATTTAATAATGAATTGCGCTTAAGCGCAATTGATTGCGCTTAAGCGCAAATACCACATATTGTGCTTAAGCGCAAATAGGGCATTTACGTTTAAGCGTAATTAATTACGCTTAAGTGCAATTAATTGCGCTTAAGCGCAATCAATTGCGCTTAAGCATAATTGTGACTACTATCTAACCTACCCATAAACTATTAGCATGACCTGGTGTATCACCTAGCAACACAAGATGAGCATTGGGCTAATTTTGACCTTTACTCAACAGTCAACTGTGAGTATGTGTTCAACAAGGAGAATCCCTAATTACATATTATCAGCATCCCTCTATCCAAAGAATTGATGTCGCCTTCCCGGAACTCTTAGTAATTTTTTGTATGATGTTTTTAATGTATTTTTGCACAGATTTTAGCCTATACATGCATGCGGTGTCACTGCATGAGGGCTTTCTTACCTCATACAGTAATGCTCTAATTAATCGACTTCTTAACCACCGCAGAATTATGGGTAACGTTTCAGGATTTAGTCGGAAATATGGCTTGTTGCCATTCATCGAAAAGCTCTCGAGAGCTTTCCAATGAATGGCAACAAGCCATATTTCCGACTAAATCCTGAAAAGTTATCCATAATTCTGC
This sequence comes from Siphonodentalium dalli, assembly GCA_032622095.1. NCBI lineage: Eukaryota > Metazoa > Mollusca > Scaphopoda > Gadilida > Siphonodentaliidae > Siphonodentalium > Siphonodentalium dalli. Next base: position 3,468,891 of record CP136064.1, read on the forward strand.
TGTGGTTAAGGAGTCGATTAATTAGAGCATTACTGTATGGTTTACTTATTGACTTAAATCAGGGGGAAAAAACCCTATTTTCATATTATCAGCAGCCCTGTCCAAAAAATGGTGTGTAATCACTGGAGCTTTGGTGTCTCAGTCCTGGAGCTCTAGTTTTTCTTATTATATCAGCATCTCTTGCACAAATCTATAGTATTTCCATGATCATATAGTGTGAATGTGGTGTCACAGAGGGCTTGCTTCCCTCACGGGCATATGGTGTGCCTGTATACTCGAAAATTTAAGAAAATCAATGTCGCCCCGACTAATACAGAAAGTAATGCTATTGCAATTAGCCCCAACTAATATATACCGAAGATAATATAATGCTATCACGAGTCGCTCCAACTAAAACAGAAGGTGATACTATTGCGAGTCAGCCATTTTGATAAAGAAGTTGGGCTAGCTCCCTACCCAATCAAACCAATGAAACCAAGAGGTGACATGTCAATAGGAGTTAATGCTAAGTTATGGAGAAACCTATTTATTCACCAGGGGTGTTTTGTTACATATAACCATGAATTGCGCTTAAGCGCAAATAATTACTTGCGCTTAAGCGCAATGATTGCGCGTAAGAGCAATTGATTTCGCTTAAGCGTAATTATTTGCGCTTAAGCGCCATTAATTGCGCTTAAGCGTAATTGATTGCGCTTAAGCACAATTAATTATTAAATGTGAATTTGGCCTCCCATATATGTACATGTTCCTACCATATACCATGCATACTGGTACCCTGACAAGGTCCAAAAGAGGAAAACGGTCAGATGCGCATATCCTACCATGATGCATGAGCACAAATCGCGATACGTATCACATCATAGATAGCAGGGGTGTATCATTGCAGCCCTAGGTCCAATTAGTATAGATACACAGATAATAAGTCCAATCTTATTATGGATAGGGTTCACTGAATTAAACTTTTAATTGGAACTCACACAATATTACAGTGATATTAGTACATATTCATTATGTTCACTGTATCGCGATAGTCCGAATGTATTGTGGGAACTGAGTCGTGATAGATATCCTATATACATGACAAATATCGCAATGTGTGCGCTGTATGATTATCTCATTCACTCCCAACTTTCTGAGGATTTCGGAATAAATTAACGTGTACCGACTTCCCTGGCGATATTGCCAGTTTTTATAGTTTTTTTTTTGTATCATGAATTCACGATGGTAGCAAACAGATCCAAGACAGCATCTGCACATGCATGCGCGTATATACAGACCGCCCCACCCATTACAACCAGATCCCAGCAAACATGCATGCGCGTATATACAGACCGCCCCACCCATCACAACCCGATCCCAGCAAACATGCATGCGCGTATATACAGACCGCCCCACACATCACAACCCGACCCCAGCAAACATGCATGCGCGTATATACAGACCGCCCCACCCATCACAACCCGATCCCAGCAAACATGCATGCGCGTATATACAGACCGCCCCACCCATCACAACCCGATCCCAGCAAACATGCATGCGCGTATATATATATCTTTATTCCTCCATACAATGAAGAGCATATATATAAACAAAACAAAGAAGTACAAAAAAAAATCATTACAAATAAGTTGAGAACAAAAATACATCAAAATTTGGCTATACAATATACATGGTTATATAATTTGACTGCCAAAAGAGACAGATACGAACATACGAGTACACGAGTACACGCTCGATCACGCACTTGCATATGCACTTCATGCATATACACATACATCCACTATACATATATAGACACTTTCACACACACACAAACACATACACACCCTCACACACCCTCACACACACACACAAACACACACGAACGCACCCTCTCCACCCTCTCACACGCACGTGCACACCCTCACACACACACACCCTCACACACACACACCCACCCTCACACACACATCCACGCATATATATGAATACATTATATATATATACAGACCGCCCCACCTATCACAACCCGATCCCAAGAAACATGCATGCGCGTATATACAGACCGCCCCACCCATAACAACCCGATCCCAGCAAACATGCATGCGCGTATATATACAGACCGCCCCACCCATCACAACCCGATCCCAGCAAACATGCATGCACGTATATACAGACCGCCCCACACATCACAACCCGATCCCAGCAAACATACATGCGCGTATATACAGACCGCCCCACCCATCACAACCCGATCCCAGCAAACATGCATGCACGTATATACAGACCGCCCCACCCACCACAACCCGATCCCAGCAAACATGCATGCGTTTTGATTTCTGGTATAGTTATACATAGACCTTATATACAGTCAATGTAAATGACCCTGCATTCTAATCACACGCTCAATGCATGCATGTCTTATAAGACGATGGTTGTGTTATTAACTGATACGGGCGACCGATCACCCAAGGACGCGTCATACCGATACGCCGGCAATATCTTGTCGTCACAAAAGAACGAATGAGTCTTGAGTATGTATGTATATCCCCTGGATACGAATTTTGTATAATACACAATGCGTACATCTCGCCGCTTGACTGTTACGACCGGATGGCGAAGTAAGAAGTTTGTCAATATAAGCATCCCGATTGAATCTCTCTAGCCTTGATTGATATCTATATAAGTTATTCAAACACTCGTAGCCACATCGAGTGTGGCGCATAACCGTGGTACACTGTATATATGGAGACATAATTATATAGTTTTTGACTTATCATTGTAAAAACAAACAAAATAGATCATATATCGGAAATTATACCCGCGTCCTATTTCTAGGATAACATGTTTCATCTGTCGCGACTCCTTATAAGGAATTAAGATGAGTTGGACTGCATTTTCGTTCATCCGCTTCGTTGTGTTTGTTGTTTATTGGTCTGTTCGAGTGTATTTCGTTACTGGACGGATATATAGCTCTTCACTACAGGTTTGTTCTGATCTGGTGTCCAACATTTAAAATAAATAACGCGAAATCTCGACAGAACAACAATACATTATCATTAAAACGGCGAGTAAAACAAACATATACAAATTTTTAAAATCGAAAGGAAAAACGAGCGAGGCACTTTAACAAACAAATCGCCATTGACGTACATGTAATGCGCCACGCGCATTCTTGTTATAAAGACGCCGTTGTTGAAATGACACGCTCGTTTAAACTCCGGTTTGTTTAAAGTGATGTGAAACACTCCGGTATGGTGATCAAATAGAATCTTGCTCGGATAGTTATTTTTGACAAATATTATATCCAAATTGACACCACACACCGTCATTCTTATATATCAATTAAATTAAATGCAGTGACTCTCGGTGACGAAATTGTTTTCGTTTGTTTATCACCGATAGTTGCGTCCCGAATCGAGAAGTAAATAATTACAATTGGGCGTATTTTCTATGGAGTGGTACGGTCGATTTGTTTGAGATTTTCGCCATTGTTAATAGAATGCAACATTCCTCCAGTTGACATAGTGCCTGAATACTAACTTATCAATTTCATGCACCCGAACAAGTGCATAATATGTCTTTAAATTAAGAATAATTTCAATTGCAGATTCAAATTTTGAAATTGATTCTGCAAGTTAGGTTATCAGAGTCCTTAATTTAAAAAAAAAGAAAACGTCATTAATTACATGTTTATCACCGAACGCAAGCGCCGGGTGTATACTAATGTACAAATTCTTGTTTCGCCTGTGCGCTGGAGTTTACGCTGGTGGTTTTATTTATAGAAAAATGGAATTTTTGGGACGGATTTAAAAGTCGAACTGCGCGACCAGGAGGCCGAGTCCGGTAAAAGGTGTAGTTGGGAATTTCAATATTTCGTTTAGTGTCGTTAACATTATGTCAATAATGTTGATTTTTGGTTTGTGATGAGCTATGCTAATTACAAATAAAAGAAATGAAAAAGATAATTTGTAAGTCTTATATTTCAACTTTTATAGACATGTATCGTTCTGCAGCCCAGTGGGGGTTGTGATCAGAGACGGCCGAGTCGGCCGCCGGTTCGTTAATTAGGTGCTGGTTGTTATTGTTATTTTAACGGAATTTTGAGTTGGTCATTCGCGAAACCAATATATTTTATATTCTATAGTTACAATCATGGGTATATAATTACCATTACCATTTCTGATTATGGTTTTCTTGTATCGGATGTGCTCAGGGTTTCGCTTGATCTCCATGTGGACAATTGGGAGATTCCAACTGAACTAGCGTACATTTTACTTCAACATTTTATGATCTGATTATGAATATGACAGGTCGGCTTGGCGTGCGAATAACTTGATTGCGATAGTAGCATTCACTGTTAATATGATTGCCATATGATATTTAAATATTGAATAAATACAATGAATTCAGTTCAGTTGGTAAGAATATAAATTACGTTATGACCATATAGACGAAGTCGCACACATTCCCAATATATAAAAACAATTAAATGAACACAGCATGAAATTATAGTATTTAAAAACATGGTGATTCTATACATGTAAATAGCCCACTGTTTTTTGACAAAATGAACCGCCCACATGTGTAATGAATGCAAAACAGGATGTTCATCGTGGACCGTCAGAGCAATCAATCAATCAACCAGCCATTCAAGCAATCAACTGTATATGTGACCCGCCATATCAAATCCAGTCGTAAGTCGGGAATTTTTTTACCCTGTGCCAATGCATTCTCTTATATATGCGAGTCGACCATAGGTCGCATCGCATATATAAGAGAATGCATTGGCCTAACAATTTTTTATCATTTTTTTAAAATAAATGTTTCTTTCAATTTTTAGGACATAAAATAAAAAAACATCCATTACCCTGCAGGGAGCCCCACACATATATAGAAGCATATAGAAGAGTGTCGTCTGCTCATGTTTGTCTGGGGCTCTGTATGGGTGAAATTATATAATTGTTAAAGAATACAAGAAAAAATTATTAAAATTGTAAAAAATTGTTAGGCCAATGCATTCTCTTATATATGCGAGGCGACATATGGTCGACTCGCATATATAAGAGAATGCATTGGCACAGGGTAAAAAAAATCCCGACTTACGACTGGGTTTGATATGGCGGGTCACATATTGGTTACGACATGAGCACGGTGGGGAATCACGTGCATGGTTTCGAGTTGTAGGGTGTCACGCATTCAAAATGGCCGAAGCGATCGAAAACGCTACCAGAAACGAAGAAAAGGGTAATAAACTAAGATATGACGTATTACATATAGAATCCTGTCAGATACGAGCAGATGCTATACTATTTTTCAAACAAACTGATACCTCATTTATGTCCAAATTCATATTTGTTTGCTCTAACATTCTGACCAAAGTTGTCAGTCGAAGGATTCTCCAAGATGTATGGACTGGTGTATTCTACACACCTCCGACTGGCAACTTTGGTCAGAATGTTATAGAAAACCACGGAGTATTTCCAAACAAATAAGGTATTGTAACGCGCACGGGGGTTCAAATACGGACCACGTAACCACCAATTCCCCAAACTCATTGGAACTGCATTACATGTCCAATGTCACGAGCCGAAAACTAATTATTCCGACAAATGGTAGTGTTCCTTCAAAATAAGTCTCTTCGGTTCCTCTAAAATCTAATCCTTTTGGAGTGAGCCCCCCTCAGATTCTTTGCTGAGATTCCTGCCAATTACTATTACTATTACTAAGAGCTCTCTGGACTTCCTAGGTACTTCTCTGGCTGTGGAGGTTGTCCAACAAGCACGATCAATCTCAGTGAATCCTTTTTATATTTCAAGGTACGCCGCACTGAGATGCGCCAACGGGTGTTCACATTGGTCACCAAATACCTGGGATTCCCAATATATCGCTAGCGATAGTAAGGGTTACCAATGTATTTGGCTGACCTTGAATTCTCTGGGGGATACCTCTTGACGCCAACGGGTGCTCATATTGGTCACCAAATACCTGGGATTCCCAATATATCGCAAGCGATAGTAAGGGTTACCAATGTATTTGGCTGACCGTGACTTCTCTGAGGGATACCTCTTCTCATCCCTATCGTCTGTTTCGGTGGCTGCCCACATCTGTCCAAGGTTGGAGTGACAATCGGAGACCAAATAACTATTAAAAATTAGCAAGGTAAACTGAGAGGTCGCCCATAAAAGAGCGCCAATTAAACTTAAATGGGAACTGTTAAATGTTTATCATTTCAATGTTATATGGCTAGTTTGGTGTGAATAAGGTTCAAATATAACATCCAATAAAAAATTAGATATAATTTTATCGATAAACGTGTTTTTAGCGACTTTTAAAAATCGATTATTATTTCTTAGCTGATTTTTCTCGAGTCACGTGACCGCAAAACCCGTGACGTCAACGTGGGACTTACCCCCCCGCAGACGAACTGTTTACGAAAAATGGCTTCTGCACACAGCATTTCCGCGTTTGAAAGTGACTCTGATCACGAAAATGACGACGAGTTACGTGTTGCGGAGGATACTGCATCTATGGCAGATACTGAAGATGCCTTTGATGGCTTGCGTTTGAATATTGGCCCATATTTACACGAACCAGCCGACGAAGATAGTCCCATTAGTCGCAAGGACAGCGAGACTTAAAATTTAAATTCACCAAGTCACAGTGTCAACAATCATTGAATCGATTGTCATGATAATTGATTGTTATTCTACAAATGAATAATCTACATCTAACTCTAAAAAACAAATTCCAAGAAGACAAGGAAAATAAAGCAACCAAATTTGAGGACTGCATCACTTATTTATATAAATTATAATATTCACTACCACCACTGTACCACTACCAGTACCAGTACTGCAGTAGGCTTGTCCAAAATTGACTATATCTTTAGTATCCCGTAGATTTTCGACTACCAGTAGGCCTATCCACTCATTCACTGTCAGTGTGAGTGTTAGTACTGTTACTGTCCCCACGTGGCATGGAGTGTCTGTCAAAATCTGGTGGAGAACTTAGGACTCAATAGGAGGTGTGTAACAAGTGCTAACAGCACCATCAGAGAATCGTTCGATCTACTGCGTACTAGCACTGTACATTAGTCATTACGATGACTTCTTAAAAACAACCATTGAGTGGAACCGCCTTGAACAGTCAGTTGTTGATTCTGGAGATCGGTAACACTGAATATCTGAAGGATTTATAATTATATTAAATATGGATTCTAAGTTCTAGACGCTTCGTACCAGTGTCGTTGGATTATCAATGGATAGGATTCTGAACATTGCCGGAGTAGAAATTGAGTACACCTGAAGTCGAACAGAACAGATGTCATATCAACTTTCACATGGCATTATATTATTGTGACCATATAAATGATAAAAATTGATATACAAGTAACAACTATAGTGACTTCTTCATTATTTCACTATCCGATACGGTACCATGGTCTTTTCATACCATATTTTTTGGTTACTTTTTTTTATTTCGTACTTTGCAGAAAATCATTTATTTGTTTCCCTATGGTGTGACATACATGTACATGTATAGTGATATGGTATCATTGGTATGAAAAGACGAATTGATTTTCCAACATGGTGCGAAACGACCAAACAATAAGGTACGAAACTACAAAAAATATGGTGCGAAACTACAAAAAATATGGTACGAAACGACTTAAGACGATCCAAAATGTCGTGTACCCATTTATATCTCCTCTGCAAGGGGAACAACCAGACACTGACCCTTTAGACTATCAGCATCTAACATCATCGGACTCCACCAAAGTGCCTACTCTTGTGTGCCAAATATTTGTACCTGTATGTTTATTAATTTTATGAGAAAAATCCACCCTGCACGATGCTTAAGCCTTATTACCATACATGTAGATCTGCACATTTAATCAAAATTATGGCTCTGTTCTAAATTTAAATAACAAATGCTATACAAATACCGGTAGTTTAATTACAAATACTAGTACAAGAGACTGGATTTTTCATTTGAGATGTTGCGCACACGGGGCATGTACGTAGACAACGATGGTTACATTTCCCCATGCATATATCAATTTTAAGCATGTCAATTGCGAAAACTTGCTTTATAATCAAGTCTAGACACAAAAATAATTGTTTAACGGTACTCAATCCGATCAGATGCTCCTAAATTACTATTTCTTTGGCTTCGGGGGTAAAAAATATTGATTCGAGTCGAGGAACCTACTCATCAACACTCTGAGTGATCAGATATCAATTTTTGAAGTTTATTATTTCTATTGTTTGTGGCCCAAAAACACGCCGTCAAAAAGGTGGTCTCGGTCAAAATTGTGGATGAAGATGGATAACTCTAAAATCAAGTTATTATTACCACTTGATTTTAGAATTATCCATCTTCATCCGCAATATTCCACCCTGCAGTTGTACTAGTATTTGGCACACAAGATTATACCGGTAGCTGTAAACAGTAAAGTCTGAACAGTAGAGTCTAAAGGCTTTATACCGAATCACAAACACTGATTTAATATCAGTTTTTGATCAGCATTTGAAGATGGATTTATATCTATAGCTTCCTAAATATGGTTTCTATAATTCCCAGGGTATAAAATAATAAAATCGAGTCAAAGACACATGTCATGAAATGCTTATATCAATTATCGATATTCATACCCCCTTTTAAAAAAAGGGGGGTATACTGTTTTTCACCTGTCTGTCCATCCGTCTGATGTCTGTTCAGGGCATAACTTGAACAGTAGTGCTAATAACTGCTTGGATCTCAATGAAATTTGGTATACATGTAGATGTTCACCACTATGAGGGCATTCAATTTCTTATATAATGTGATTATCAATTGGGACATATTTTTCGTTACTATTTTTACAACAAACCGTCATGTCATAAAACTTTCAGGCGATCTCATATAGAGTTCTCCCACTTGCTACACTCCAAACATTTTTGCGAGCTGTAAAATGTCCCAAATTAGTTGTACATGTGTATGTATCTAATATACCAGAAAATATAAAATAAAATCAATATTGTCAGATAGAAGCATTTCCGGACAGGGGTTTTCAATTCATATTTATTATTTTTAATATTTCATACATATTTCAGGAAACTGCTGCATATAAAACTTGGTTTAGGGAGAGATAGACCATCTTTAAACTGTAATCACATTAAAAACCAAGATTATTCCTTAAATGATAATTTTGAGAGGGGGGGGGGCACTGATTTTCTAATCTTTCAACCAAATCATATCAACACATGTCTACCGTTATCAACTTATCAAGCAATACTACCGGTAGTATACCGGTACATCTAAATTAGAAGGTGGCACAAGTTTGAAGTCAGAATATCTGAGTGCATTCTATTTACAACCACAGGGGTCCGGGAACTTCTTAAAAAATCTTTATCTATACCTATATTTGTGAATGTCTATTCTATATTAATTCACGATTCACGAGGGACCTTCTAGATGGCTCCAAAGGGGTCTAACAGGGACAATTTCTTACGAGAAAGATAATCAACATAATTGTGCAGATTAGAAATGTATACAGCACATGACGGTATTGGGGTAAGGGACAAAAAGTGGGAGGGGCAAAACAATACATGTACCACACTGCATTAACATGGGTAACGACCCTGCTAGTTACATAATATTTAGAGGATATTACTTGGTTGGTTTGATATTAGACCAAATATCGGCCTGAGGTAACCTCATATCTCTGTCAGCCTGATATCGAAGATCGAAGGCTGATATGAGGTTACCGAGGGGGCTGAAATCAGGCCAATATATTCAAACCAACCAAGTACATGTAATACCCTACACGTAACTATTAATTTGTTATTTCTTATGAGAAAGATAATCATCATAATGGTGCAGATTAGAAATGTCTACAGTGATGGTATTGGGGTCAGAGAAAAAAGTGAGAGCATTAACCTGGGCAACGACTGGTCACCCTGCTAGTTATATAATAATTAGAGGACATTTCTTGGTTGGTTTGATATTAGGCCTGATATCAGCCTAAGGTAACCTCATATCACTATCAGCCTGACATCGAAGGTCGAAGGCTGAAATGAGGTTACCGAGGGCTGAAATCAGGCCTATAATATCAAACCAACCAAGTAATACCCTATCCATAACATTAATTAGTTTGCCTCTTAGTAACAGTAAACAGTGTTCTATTGACAACTCTTTCAAATGAGTGACATCACAAAAAATCATTGTCTTAGTATGCATTATTTAACAGTGAAATAGAATTATGCCATGTTGTAAAGCCATATTACTCGGATCCGTGATGTCATGAAATCATATTACTCTGATTGGTGATGTCCTAAAACTATATTACTCAATTTAAAGGTACTCAATCTGATAAAACTCCTCTCAATTACTATTTCAATGGCTTCTGGGGTCAAAAATATTTGATTCGAGTCGAGGAAGCCACCCATCAAAGCTCAGATTTTTTAGATATCGATTTTAGAAATCTATTATTTTTCATTATCGGGAATACTTTCTGTCCCAGAATACAGTCAAAATTGCGTTATTATTACCACTTGATTTTAGAGTTATCCATCCTTGTCTGTTTGAATAGTGTTTTAGTGTACACATCTCGAGCAGATTACGAAGTTGAAGGCAATTATTAGTACTCATCTCGAGAAAATAACAAATTTAAAAAATCAATATCTAATAACTCTGAGCTTTGTTTGATGGGTTCCTCGACTCGAATCAAATATTTTTTACCTTAAAAGCCAAAGAAATAGTAATATAGGACCCTCTGATCGGATTGTTGTTGTTGGAATCTGTTGAGATGGGGACCCTCTGATCGGATTGAGTACCTTTAAGGCAAATTGTAGGCGGAATGTACAAGAGATGTTAATTTCATTACGATCTTCCTCGATAGGTATTGGGAAGTTGTTGATTTCATAAATTTACATTCATATCGTGTCAATACTCCCAAGCACATCCCCAAACACACGACATCTATGTGGCAATAATAACAAAGCGCACTCGCTGACGAGAAACACAAGAGCTAGATCAACATAAATAAAAAGATATAACAAAACAAATATACAAATGATGAGAAAGCACACATTGACATCATTCTAATTAAATTAAGTCTAATTCATGAAAAACTCAAATGAATGAGTAATGAGTAAATAACAACTAATTGCAGTGTTAGTAAGGATAAATGATCAATGATGTTATTATCATGTCGGAAATTAAGGAATAAATATAAACTGCCAAGTCGCAGGCCGGCAAAACAAAAGACCTAGACAAATGAAAGCAATAAATCATAAACTCCCATGGCGACCAAGATGCTGTTGGAATCAAATAAATCAGCTATAAACCAAATTACCCTCATACTGGAGATCCAGTTGAAAAATATGAATGCAAATAAAATTACACTACAGTTGGAAATCTTGTGACAACCAGTCAAAAAATTTGGAAAAAAGGGTTAATATAACAGGGATGTCGGGACATATGTGTTACGATGGTTGAGTTTTAGAGTTAGATAACAGGACACAATGACAGTGTCAACCCCAATACTATTCACTCGCCAATAGAGTTACCGCGCTTTGATTATTACGCGCGCCGCGTGTATACTGTCCTAGAGATTCTAGATAGCTATGGTTAGCTGGGCGTTTTATTTATAGATGATGGTTTTTTTGAGGATTAAAAGTCGAACTGCGAACCGGAGGCCGAGTCCGGTAAAAGGTGTAGTTGGGAAATTTCAATTTCGTTTATTGTCCTTTACATTATTATGTCAATAATGTTGATTTTTGATTTGTGACAAGCTATGTCAATTACAAATAAAAGATAATTTGTAAGTCTTATATTTCAACTGTTATCTTTTCGTTCTGCAGCCCACTGGGGGTTGTGGTCGGAGACGGCCTAGTCTGCCGCCGGTTCGTTTATTGGGTGCTGGCTGTTTTTGTTATTTTAACGGAATTCTGAGTTGGTCATTCGCAAAACCAATATATTTTATATTCTATAATTACAATCATGGGTATATAATATAGAATAGAATAGAATAGAATAGAATAGAATTTATTAAGCAAAATACGTCCCTGGGTTGGGACAGGTTGCCATACATAGATATAATATTAATGTGGTACATGAACACACATAAACTGTATAATAATAACATCACTCAGTCATGTAACTTAATATGCATTATATAATAATATTTATGTATTGTTCAATCTGCACTCGAAAAACTTCCTGACTATGTTGCAAACTTTCGCACAATGTTGTGTAAGGTCATTATCTAATATATGCTTCAGTTGGTCCCATCTACTCATCAGTCGAAAATTAATAAAAATTCCCTCCATTAGTTTTAGTAATTCACTACGCTGGGTGGAATAATGTGGGCAGTCAATTAAGAAGTGTCTTTCGTCTTCGACGATTTTGTCTTCACAGAAGACACACAGCCGTAATGGTAAAGGTGTCTTTTTCGGTTGCGTATGTCTACCTTTTTCAATAGCAAGAGAATGATTACTTATTCTCAGTCGCGTAAACATTGTACGGTCAGTTTGGGAAGCTGTGTGAATAAAGTAGGGTTCTAACTCAAAATTTCGTTTGAAACGCAGCATTTCGTGCTGTCTATTGGACTCAAATATGTTCTTATATATGATCTTGAGCGCGTTACCATGTCTGACATTTGTTTTCTTGTAATTACTTCCTGAAGTCGGTGTCCCGATAACTTTTATAAAAATTGGACTCCAATAAAACTTTGTGCCACACAGGTATGTGCTTTTTAGTTTATAACACATTTAGAACTGCTGCCATTATTTTGTTCTGTGGTATAGCCTTTGGGAGTTTTGTGTCTCCAATAGAACACATCTCATCTAATAACAATGATACACTCACTGTGAGTGACTCACATATTCATTGTTGAGGAAATTCTACCTATATACACATAATTATGTCATATGTCATTTCTACAGATTTTAAGATTAAAATTGAGACATATTGTCTAGACTTTATACAAATTTGTTTTAAGAGTGAACCCATTTCTGTGTGAAATTTCCAACTATGTGTCAGACATGAATTTTCCGCGACTGTTGACATTTTTTACCAAAGCTCCCCTCCTCCGCTCCGTCGCCACGTCCTTATACATGGAATCATTGAAACTGGACATGATTCGTGGTTGTATTTGCAGGACGCCGACAAAGGTTCGCCGTTGGTGATATTCTGAGAAGATGATTCCGCGATGGCTGAAATGGACCCTGCTTGTGGCCGGGATCGCGATCAGTTTGCGCCATGTAATACTCAGACTGGGGCGACCGAAGTGGAATATAGCAACACATATTAACACAACATACGACTATATAGTCGGTAAGTGCATGGGCTAACAAACCATTTTTCTAATTTAAGTTACTATTTAACTGCAGTTACGTACTGAATGCATCCCCCAGTCAGTTATGAAATACAGAGAACGACACGATGTGTACATGGGTTCGTCGATACGGCACGAGTGCTGTCGCGGAAGGATAGAACGAGAGGCGCTTGCGCCTCGAGTTCTATCCTTCCGCGACAGCAATGGTGCCGTATCGACAACCCCATTTACACATCGTGTCGTTCTGTGTTTATTACACGCTTCGCGTCCTAGAATCCGTGCATTAAACATACAGACTTAGAAGGTTTATTTAGGCACATAGAGGGCGTATTTTGTCATGTGTGATGATGCTTTTATTTTATAGTTCCGGTTTCATGGTTGAGGCGAACAAAATATCACTTCTGGTATCGAATAATTAATATCTTCGATTTATTGACGTTCCTAATTATCGATCACTTATCGCCACAATATTTCTTGATGCTTTCATTTAGCTTCCAGTCGCTGAGTGAGATGGATTCCTCAACCATAAACAACGAGGGTGAAATTTCTGTAGAATGTTTTTGTTCATATGCATTTTGTGTACCATTTATTCATCGTGTGTGTACCACCACATACGAGGAATAAAACTGTTAGTATTGGTACAACACGCATGTATAATTCCATGTTATCTTGAATATCACACCATCGTATTGTCTCTATATTATGTAACTGCATATCTTGTTGTATACAACTCTCCCTTGAGTGGAGGAATAACTAAACAATCTCTTTTCTATGTTTTATTCATAAAAAACACTATTCGTACTCTTGAAGTCCTGTTTTTATAACAACAAAAATGTTGTTGTTGTAACTGTGGCCTGGAAGTGATACACTGACGTTAAACACAATAATTATAAAATATTCCAGTTGGTGCAGGGAGCGCAGGAGCCGTTGTTGCTAGTCGACTCAGCGAAGACAAGAATAATCGAGTTCTGCTGCTGGAGGCCGGATCATCTGACCTCGATGGTGTCATGTACGATATACCTCTGCTCACGTTACTCAATCAGAAAACAGAAGGCGACTGGGCGTACACGACTGTACCGCAAGAGGGCGCATGCTTATCCCTGAAAGACAAGGTGAGCAACAGATATCTCTCCCATCCCTTTGCTGGATAGATCACTTCCATCACGTGCTAGTGTCTATTGTTGGAACATGAAATTCATTGGAAATACAACAAAAATTGCTGTCAACACACGTCTCATGACATTGTCGTTCCTAATCACGTGTTATTGTCAAACTTTTCTTTTAAACGGACATGCATGGCTCATTCGAACTTTCAAATTTTGTCTACGTAATTTGGAAGGAGGTATAATATAGGTGGAGACATACACGAAATATTAATATAGCAGATTAATATGCTCAGGGAAATACTTTTCATGGTCACATTCATTTTCCAGCTCTTTTAATTTTTTCGCACAGAAATGAAGCAAACGCTCTTTATTTCTACCATGTCCGGAATAGACTAACAAGACACGCTCTTTATTTCTACCACGCCCGGAATATACTAACAAGAAACGCTCTTTATTTATGCCGTGTTCGAAATAGAATAACAAGAAACGCTCTTTATTTCTACCATGTCCGGAATAGACTAACAGGAAACGCTCTTTATTTCTACCGTGTTCGAAATAGACTATCGGGAAACGCTCTTGATTTCTACCATGCACGGAATAGACTATAACAAGAAACGCTCTTTATTTCTACCATGTCCCGAATAGACAATATTCAAAAACGAATATTGTAAGGTGTATTTTTGGAGCGCAAACCACCATGTGGCTTTAACAAATCTATAATTCGATTAAGCTTACTCAGAATCAATTCCGATTAATTTGATTGGATCCGCCAATTTACAATTGCATATGAACATTTAATATAGCAGATTAATATGCTCAGGGAAATACTTTTCGTGGTCACATTCATTTTCCAGCTCTTTTAATTTTTTCGCACAGAAATGAAGCAAACGCTCTTTATTTCTACCATGTCCGGAATAGACTAACAAGAAACGCTCTTTATTTCTACCACGCCCGGAATATACTAACAAGAAACGCTCTTTATTTCTACCGTGTTCGAAATAGAATAACAAGAAACGCTCTTTATTTCTACCATGTCCGGAATAGACTAACAAGAAACGCTCTTTATTTCTACCGTGTTCGAAATAGAATAACAAGAAACGCTCTTTATTTCTACCATGTCCGGAATAGACTAACAGAAAACGCTCTTTATTTCTACCATGTCCGAAATAGAATAACAAGAAACGCTCTTTATTTGTACCATGCCCGGAATAGACTATCGGGAAACGCTCTTGATTTCTACCATGCACGGAATAGACTATAACAAGAAACGCTCTTTATTTCTACCATGTCCGGAATAGACAATATTCAAAAACGAATATTGTAAGGTGTATTTTTGGAGCGCAAACCACCATGTGGCTTTAACAAATCTATAATTCGATTAAGCTTACTCAGAATCAATTCCGATTAATTTGATTGGATCCGCCAATTTACAATTGCATATGAACATTTAAGTTTCTCAGAATAATGGTCTTTAATTTGAAACCGATAACAATCTTGAACAAAAAGTAAGAATCCTATAAGTGATGGCAGTGGTCTATCCAGAGTAGTGTGGAGACAGAACTACGCCTTGCAGTTTGGTGAAGATGTGTTTAACGTATTCCATAGGGGGCGCATCCCGTTTGAAATAATGATCACCACACGGTCTACATAACTTCTCAACTTTATTATATATGTATATAAATAGACGGAACACAACGCACATCTTATAATCGATAATCTTTTATCGAATGAGTTGCGGATGGCGCATGGTTTGCGAGAGCCTATAACTCGAGCGAAATGTAACTATGCGCCGACCGCAACGAGTTCGATAAAAGATTCTCGATTATGATGCAAGTTGTGTTCTGTATTTATTCTACACCATCGTGACAGATAAGTTCAATTCATGACCGCCACCTTTGTTGATACTATAGCTGTCTTTATTGTGATTTAAGTCTGATGCATAACGATTAATGATTGGGGCATCACCCGGACCGGATTGTTGACGTAATGCACGTCATCTTTCTTGGTGACAACATAAAAAGTAGTTCCGTCTTGCATTCCCGCGGAGGTACACAATAATATTTGTTATCTTCATACCATTTTCTTCTCTTCTGATTGGCTGAGGTTGCGTCATATGGCGGGCCGCAAATAACTTGTTACTCTCGAGGGTAACATTTCGGCAGTTGTTGACCGCTCAGCTGTTACCAGTAAACATAGAACTACGAAGAACTCAAAGCGCAGAGATTACACCACAGTTCTCTAATAATTTCCTAAAACACGCATTTCATAAACCCCACTGTTTCGTAACACCCGCGAAATGTGGTGTTTGCTAATTTGCATAATTGTTTCTTTAATTTGCAATTAAGCACGCCATGTATAAATGGTGCTGTCACAGACATAAATCCACTATAAGGTGTAATGTTCCTATTGGACCTTTTTATATCAATAATTAATACCGTGGAACAAATAAATAAACCTTATTAATCAGTTGGTATGTACTGTAGACAATTGCACACACGGTGTACATACGTCACAAATACGTTTCTGTACTAAGCTCTAAATATCAAATAGCCACTCTTTATCAATCGACAAGTTTCTTCGGTTATACATTCCTCCGACTTCACATGAATACCCTTATGTTGCGTAGCAGCCTGTAACAGTTGTCAATATATTTTGGCACCACTACAACGTGTAAGTTTCACATTTTAGCGTTCTCGAAATTAACACGTCTACCTGCGTATTTACGCTCATTTAAAACGACACCGAACATTTCGCAGCATGGCTACTCTACTTCGAAATTGCTTTACTCCTCCTTCCGTGAACCGATTATCACCATGCGACCAGCAAACTAACCGGAAAATAGCTCCGCAAATGATGGGCGTATCAATTGATCCAAAATGTGAACGTTTTATTTTCTAAAAAGCGAGGATTCCAACATAAAATTAACTCTTCGAGCTAGATTAATGAATATACGCGCGTACTTAGGCATGCCATTAAGAAGGTTCTTGTGTACTCCTTTGTCAGATAACAAAACAGTTGTCACCCTTGTTTTCGTGAGACACGGGGATTTGTCGCAGCTCTCGACCTGGATTGTCACACTCGGGCCTGACGGCCCTCGGGTGATATTCCAGGTCTCGAGCGGGCGACAAACCCCCGTGTCTCACTCAATCGGGGGCGAAAACTGTATAATATTCAATGGTTGGGACTCCGTTGAATACATGTGGCTCACGTCAATAGGTGTGGAATACTCTTTGATGTACATCTGTACTGTAATTATATATCGTGAAATAGAAGCAGAAATATAAAGATAAGGAACATCTGCATGTTCCTATATATGTCCACCATGCGGTAGAAAAATCAACGCCCCTCTTTATTCTACCATAATGCATTGCGCGATGCTTGAATGAAAACTATAGCACATGTTCATTGTCTTGTTATCCATCTATATATTGATAGGTTTAGACCAAATGTTTATAATAACATATTAGAACAAAATATAATGACATGTGCAACATAGTTTAGGCGTCGAATATTATGTTGGACTTGCAATTAATTTTGGAATATACTATTCGGCAGTATACGGTATTCAATATACGATCCACATTGGTCTGCCAACACTAACTGATTGTTAGGTTGGTGACAAAGTTTCCTTGTATTTGTTGTAATAATTCGACTATGACCATTTCAGAGAAGTGCATGGCCGCGAGGAAAACTGTTGGGTGGGACTAGTAAGCTCAATTACATGGCGTATGTCCGTGGCAGTCGTCATGACTATGACAGCTGGGCGACCAATGGATGCGATGGGTGGAGCTACACAGACGTTCTTCCATATTTTTTGAAATCGGAAGATATTGACGACATCGAATACACGAAAAGGGGTAAGTAGTTTCAATAGTGGTGACAGTATACAGTTGTCGCCAGCGATTGAATGAGACATGGGGATTTGTCGCCCGCTCGAGAGTTAATTTTATGTTGGAATCCTCGCTTTTTAGAAAAATAAAACATTCATAATTTGGATCAATTACCACACCCATCATTTGCGCAGCTATTGTCCGGTCAGTTTGTTGGTCGCATGGTGGGAATCGGTTCACGTAAAGAGGAGTAAAGCAACTCTGAAGTAGAGTAGTCATGCGGCGAAATGTTCCGTTTCGTTTTAAATGAGCGTAAAGACGCAGGGAGACGTGTTAATTTCGATAACGCTAAAATATTAAACTAACACGCTGTAGTGGTTCAAAAAGAAATTGACACCTGTTACGCAACGCAACATATAGTCCGGGAGTTAATGGGGTTTCCTTGCACCCCCCCTGGGACTTAACTTTACCTCACTCATTTTGTTCCTTATTATGTCCTTCAACTTTTAAGCAATGTTAACAAGAAAACATGTGACCGTTAAGACTCCAGACAAGATGGCGTCAGACTAAGCCCTAAGTCAGTTTGATGCAAATTATAGCTGGAAAATCTAGTAAAATGTATACAAATGTATATATTTTCACGAAGCTAAGACATACTTCCACTTTAATAGGGCAATATTGAAACTCCCAATCCAATATGGCCGCCGGAATTTGAAAATGTGACGTGTTTTTTACTAATATCTTCTAGATCAGTTTATGCTGTTTGGAACTGGTTGAGAAATGTGACTTTATTTTGTATTTTTTATTTTAACTGCAAAAATCGATATCTGACCACTCTTAGCTTTGACGGGTGAGTTCCTCGACTCGAATCAATTATTTTTTTACCCCCGAAGCCAAAGAAATAGTAATTTAGGGGTGCTTAATCGGATTGAGTACCTTTAATTGTTGGGTTCCATTTGATACAGCTTGTGAATTCAATACACAAGCAGGGTTGTATGGTGATAGTAACACTGATTGATGATCTACATATATGCTATTAACAGTGTCTGGTGTACTGTCTTTCAGGTTTTCACAAACAAGGAGGAAATCTACACGTTTCCACACAAGTTGTGCACACGGATATGCTAAATGCCTTCATCAACGCAGCTGAAGAGCTCGGTCTCAAATCAAATGATCTGAACGAGGGAGGAGATCACGAAGGTATACACTTGTTGTCACGCCCACCATGTACACCCCCACACCCATCTGGCCCGCTGGATTTTTTACAATTTTCAGGCGGTAGGTACGCCCGGCCGGATTCATACCCCGCTGTTAGCCAGTACTCATAATCCCCACCCCGTCTTAAAAGGGGCAATGTACACTAAATCCGGTCATTTATAGGACCTTTTATACTCAACAGAATATATGCAACACAATGAATGAATTTGAGCCACGGATTAGCGCAAAATACACTCATTTGCTCTATGAACGATATAAACACCATGGTAATGATCATGGAAATAATTTTATGACTCGAGTAAATGAATTAAGACAATGTAAGTGCATGGTTACCAAATTACTACACTGGTGAATATGTGAGCCGCCATATCAAATCCAGTCGTAAGTCTGCGTAAGTCGGGATTTTTTTTACCCTGTGCCAATGCATTCTCTTATATATGCGAGTCGACCATAGGTCGCCTCGCATATATAAGAGAATGCATTGGCCTAACAATTTTTTATCATTTTTTTTAAATAAATGTTTCTTACAATTTTTAGGACATAAAATAAATAACATCCATTACCCTGCAGGGAGCCCCACACATATATAGAAGCATATAGAAGAGTGTCGTCTGCTCATGTTTGTCTGGGGCTCTGTATGGGTGAAATTATAAAATTGTTAAAGAATACAAGAAAAAATTATTAAAATTGTAAAAAATTGTTAGGCCAATGCATTCTCTT
Organism: Siphonodentalium dalli; assembly: GCA_032622095.1. NCBI lineage: Eukaryota > Metazoa > Mollusca > Scaphopoda > Gadilida > Siphonodentaliidae > Siphonodentalium > Siphonodentalium dalli. Next base: position 3,489,068 of record CP136064.1, read on the forward strand.
ATATATGCGAGGCGACCTATGGTCGACTCGCATATATAAGAGAATGCATTGGCACAGGGTAAAAAAAATCCCGACTTACGACTGGATTTGATATGGCGGGTCACATATGTGAGGACTATATTCGTTTGATTTCAAATCATGTAATGTACTAGTCTTGGCATCAAAAGGTGCATTTTTTATATCAACTTATATTATATCAGACAGTGTATCACAGTGTTATTAGCTGTATAGATTTTCCATAAAAGATGTCCATTATATAATGATATGTAACATGAATGTACTAGCCAATACATAGCATGTACATTTAAAATCTCCCAGTGGAGTCAAATGTTAACACATGACACTTATGGAAAGAGGTGACCGTAGAGTAGTCTATACACATGGATATTTCCCACCGTTGGCCCGTACTGACGCATGGTATATATGTGAGTACACGGGGATGACGGGGAGCCAGGTGTAATGGGTGTGTGATGTAATAACAAGAAAACCAATGTCAGAAATGGTAACGCGCTCAAGATCATGTATTATATACCCATGATTGTAATTATCTATATCTATATTTGCGAATGTCTGTCTGTCTGTCTGTCTGTCTGTCTGTCTGTCTGTGTTCTATAGAAATTCACAGGGGACCATCTAGATGATGCCAAAGGGGTCTACTAGGAGTAGCTTTTTACGAGAAAGATAATGGTCGGGGTTAGAATTTTCTAAAGTGACGCCGTTGTTGTCAGGGGCAGAAAAGGGGGAGGGGTAGAAAAAAAAGTTGTCGCCGATTGCCACCAAACTTATATATAATCATCCCCATAATAAGAGGAATCTAATGGCGTGGTTTAAATATGGCAAAAGTTGCGCCGTTCGCGTCAGGGGGGGGGGGGGGGCAGATTTTTTTTCTGTCGCCGATTGCCACGAAACTTAAATATAATCATCCCCATGATATGAAGAATCCAACGATGTGGTTTAAATATGTCAAAAGTGACGTCGTTTGAGTCAGGGATGAAAGGAAGGGGAGATGGGCACCAAAATTGATAAAACTAATTTTAGCGCCGATTTCCACCACATTGATATATATTCTTCTTCATGATACAAGGAATCTAATTGTGCGATTTAACAACGCCAAATTGTTGTTTTTGGATTAGAGATTGGGAGGGGGTGGGCAGAAAATTTAATAATAAGTCGCCGATTGCCACCACACTTATACAAAATCATCCCCATGGTATGATGAGTCTAATGGTGTGGCTTTTATCTGTCAAATGTGGCCTCATTCGAGTCAGGGTTGCATTGAACGGGACAGAGGCACCAAAATTGATTACACAATTTTTTTAGCGCCAATTTCCACCAAATTGATACACGTTCTTATCCATGATACGAGGAATCTAATCGTGATTTAAAGACGCCATAGTGGTGCTGTTTGGGTGGGAGATGGAGAGGGGAGGGATTGGTACCAAATTTGATAAAAACAAATTTAGTCGCCGATTATTACCAAACTTATAAACAATCATCTCCATGATATCAGGAGTGTAATCGTGTGGTTTAAGGATGTCACAAGTGGGGCCATTCGAGTCAGTGGTGTATAGAGATGAGAGGGACTCAAAAAATTATATATATATGTTTAGTGCCGATTTCCACCAGATTGATACATATTCTTCTCCGTGATACGAGGAATCTTATCGTGTGGTTTAGATACACCAAATTGGTGCCCTATGGGTGAGAGATATGGGGACCTTAAATTTGATACGAATTTGTATACTCGCCAATTTTCACCAATTTCATATATATGCATCTCTAATCTCTAATGAGTCTTAGTGTGTGCAGCTTGAATCCGAAATAGGGACGGGAGGGTCACCAAAATTGATACAAACTATTTTTAGTACCAATTACCATCACATTCAGACACGTTCTTCTCAAATGGTACAAGAAATAAAATCGTGCTGTTTGTCTGTCTTTTTGTCTGTCTGTGTGCGTTTTATATACAACTTCACGCGGTACAATCGAGATGGCACCAAGGCGTTCTAAGAGGGGTAACTTTTTACAAGGAAGATAATGGTGCGGGTTAAAATTTTCTAAAATGACGCTGTTGGTGGGAGGGGAAATTAAAAAAATATGGTGAAATAGTTTTGTCGCTGATTTCCACCAAACTAATACATAATCACCTTCGCAATATGGCATTGTTCGAGTCAGCGTTGCACCAACAATTGATTTAATAAACCAAATTCCACCAAATTCATACACGTTTTTCTCTAATGATATACCATGAATTAAATCACATTTGGTGTCGTTTGCGTCACGGATGGCGAGCGGATATGCACTATCATTGATAAGATTGCTATTCGCCGATATCCACATATAAGTTATATACAGTCACCAGGCCATCTCCATATCATTTTAAGTAGTTGGGCGTTCACATTTCACAATCCCGACATATGGTGACCCACATAAGTCACTTAAACAATTATATCTTCTTAACAGTCATATTTATATGGGAATGGCAATCAAGGCATTCACACAATGAGCTATCAAAAAGAGATAACTAGAAGAAGCATTAAACGTATATTTATCATTCTATTGAAGAGATACATTATATTCGTGCAAACTGAGAGACCTCGAACCGTCAGAGGATTGCATATATATAATAATTATTTTTAGTCTGTTCCATTCAATACAGTTACCACAAAAAGTTACTATTTGACAAGAGATATGGAAGGCCTGTTCAAAAATAGTGGTCACAGTGTGCAGTAAAATATAGTTTCTTCTGATATACAAGAAAATGCAGTTAGTAGCACAAGACTTTTCAGGATGCTACCAATAGAACAGACTCATCGACTGACATAAACAACTCAAAATCTCGCTCTGTGCCTGGCATATGTAGCTGATATATTTGCGCAGCAACATTTCGTTTAAACTAAGAATATTTAGCCGATATATAGCACCATGAACAGAGGAGCATCTGGAAATTTCTTTGAAACATCTGTATCTTCATGGAGATATGATAGCCAGGTGTCCTCGAGATCTTAGTCCAACCCACTAGATTGATTGATACATCTCAATATGTAAAACCCAATTATCACCTTTTATCGAACTAATGTGTTTATGATGTTCATGTATCATATTATAACGTCTAATGTATACGCAGTTGTAAATAAATAAATACTTCATTATTGGTGGAACGGATTAATCGCGATAAACAGAATGACAATTGACAAGGTGAGTCACTACTTATATTCCATGACTGTAATAATCATGTTTTGTGATGCTATTTGAATATACAATGTATGAGAAAACGTATAACACTTTAAGCAAGAACATTCTCTATTCCCAACATATATCCACAGCATACATTAACCTGGGCAACGCCGGGTAACCCTGCTAGTAGAATATATAATCTATTGGTTTCGCGAATGACCAACTCAGAATTCCGTTAAAATAACAATAACAACCAGCACCTAATTAATGAATCGGCGGTCGACTCCGCCCGTCTCCGACCACAACCCCCATGTCTATAAAAGTTGAAATATAAGACTTACAAATTATCTTTTTCATTTCTTTTATTTGTAATTGGCATAGCTTATCACAAACCAAAAATCAACATTATTGACTTAATAGTGTAAAGGACAATAAACGAAATTGAAATTCCCAACTACACCTTTTACCGGACTCGGCCTCCGGGTCGCAATTCGACTTTTAAACCCGTCCCAAAAATTCCCATTTCTATAAATAAACCCCCCAGCGCCCAGGCGAAACAAGAATCACTACATTAGTATACACGCGGAACGACACATAGATATATGGATACCAATCTGTAATGTATGAAGTAGAAGATAATATACAATCAATGTATACAACTAAGTCGCGGAATGAAGGACCTGATAAGTGATGCTCGGATAGGTATACGTACCTCAAGATGAAACGAGTAAAGTAAAGCATGATGTATCGGGGTGTTGTTACTTATATATTATTTAGTGTGAATACTATGTGAGGTATTTGGTAATACATATCGGTATTGGCTCTGTCGTTATGGTCATTCCCTAATTCCATATTTGGGGGTCGACTTCACTGTGTGCAGGTCTGGGCTGTGATTAAGATGTGTGAGGTTTCGAGCACTGATATTAGAGTATGTGTTCTACTTTACGTCGCACTGGTAAATATATACCATTAGTGCTATACGCCCTTGGACCAGGTTGAGGGAATATAATGCAGTATTGGTAGTTATGCCACAGGGGATTGAAATGTTCAATGACTGAGCGAGCGCACATATTCTTTTTTTTATATAATGCTATAGTTGTTTCCAGGCGTAACTATGGTTCAGACAACGGTGTTCGATGGATCCAGGTGGGGGACTGACAAAGCATTCCTAAAGCCAGCAATGGATCGATACAATCTACATATAGTGGACGAAGCTCACGTGGCCAAGGTAAATGAGAAAATATACGTGTATCTGTACCATCCTTAACTAACCTGTACTATACAAGCCGGATCATGGTCATATCGTTATAACATCTAATCTGATTAGAGCAGTACCTAAAAGTTGCAGACTATCAACAACACATCACACTACAAATGAATCGACGAATACCCAGTCCTCATTAAAGGAGAAGTATGGCTTTTGATCTTATTACCTATTCAATCTAAATCGCGTTGGGTTTAATTTTACCCAGCACAATGCTGCAGATACCACAACGCGAAAGTTGGGTACATTTTACCCAATGTTGGGCAATATTTTCATGCAACGCAGGATAACAATTTACCCAATATTAATTTCCCTTCTGCGTTTGGCGATTTTTTTTGTACCCGAACATTTTGGTGAATAATTACTTAATTATTGAGTCAAATAATGTTTCCACATATCTTCTGAGCTGACAATAAACGCTCTTCATTGATCAGATATGTTAAAATAATTGATTATCCCCCGTTTAAGTCATCTGAGATCAGAGGCACCTATCCAATTATATTCCCTTGGTCAGGTGACACCTGTGTACAAATGTTTCTACATATCGCCTAAGCATACTAATAATCGCCCAACGCATAATGGAAATTAATATTGGGTAAATTGTTACCATGTGTTGAGTAAAAGCATTGTCCAACATTGGGTAAAATTTACCCAATGTTCGCGTGGTGCTATATGCGCCATTGTTTTGGGTAAATTTTTACCCAACGCGATTTAGAGTGTATGGCCTATATATATGGCGACGAATTTCCAGTAAGCACCATATACAGATTTAAAGCGAGGGGCGCATAATCATCAGCAATGTCTAATCATTTCCAAAGAAAAGATTCACAGATCATAAGAACGAATCGAAAACAATGTCAATTAATCGCCATACATGTATATAATATGCGATAAATGCCAAATCATCGCCACTTCTAGATCGCGAACAAGAATGTTCAGTATTTGCCAAATCCTGAATCCAAGAATGATTTCAACTTTATTGCAGGTGATAGTGAAAGACAAACGCGCCATTGGAGTTGAATTCTACAGAAATGGCGAGAAACAATACGTGGCTGCCAACAGAGAGGTGATTCTTTCTGCCGGTGCTATAGGCTCTCCACACATTCTACTCCTCTCAGGGATGGGACCAGCGGAAGATCTGAAGAAATTAAACGTGCGTTGCAATCACACTAAGCATATGGGAACTATATCACAAATCATTGAATGTCTGCCGACAGCACTTTATGCCAACTTCATCTGTCTCATCTTCTTCTCGTTTATTTTCCTGTGGCCCTAGTGGCTCAGTCGTTGAGTATGATTTGGTGAATCGCCGCCAGAATCTTCTAATATCGTACTTAGCTTGTCAATTACTTGCGCAAGCCATGTTTTCGGTATGTCCGGATCTTTGGATGTTCGGATGTTTATCTGTCCTTCCGAACTTCAGGTGACATAATAAACACAGAATATAAAGAACGCACATGCGATAACAGAATATAAAGAACGCACATGCGATAACAGAATATAAAGAACGCACATGCGATAACAGAATATAAAGAACGCACATGCGATAACAGAATATAAAGAACGCACATGCGATAACAGAATAAAAGAACGCACATGCGATAACATGAAATTGTTCCACGATATATATGTTTATATCCTCATATATACTTAATTTGCATTTTTATCGTTTTTTTTGTTTGGTAATAAATCTATTATATTAGTACAAAATTGAAGGATTGCTTTTTGGAAATCAGTAAAGGCGCCATGTCATCACGACGTACATCGTGACGTCACACCCTACCTCGAAGGCGCCATGTCATCACGACGTACATCGTGACGTCACACCCTACCTCGAAGGCGCCATGTCATCACGACGTACATCGTGACGTCACACCCTACCTCGAAGGCGCCATGTCATCACGACGTACATCGTGACGTCACACCCTACCTCGAAGGCGCCATGTCATCACGACGTACATCGTGACGTCACACCCTACCTCGAAGGCGCCATGTCATCACGACGTACATCGTGACGTCACACCCTACCTCGAAGGCGCCATGTCATCACGACGTACATCGTGACGTCACACCCTACCTCGAAGGCGCCATGTCATCACGACGTACATCGCGACGCACAAAACTCCAGACATGACTGCCTTGATGGCCAGACAGCTGAGAAGATGATCTAAACGACCCACCAGCTTTGTGCTTTATTATATTTATTTATTATAAATAGACATGCAACCTGCAATGAAATACAAGTGGGCAATAATACTGCCCACTAGAAACCCATTTATGTTAAGTTGGAACTCGGAAATGAGTTAAGATCAAGTCTAAAAGATGCTTGCATAATTTGTTTTCGAGGAGGCAGTAGACGTGACGTGCCGCGACCATATTTCTGGAAACTGTTTTCGAATTAAAGTTCAACACATTTCCAAAAGACGCAGCAGAAAGACGCCCATTAATCATGCCCTGCCACATAGTCCGAAGCAGGAATCTATTTAAACGCAATTTTACTGAGAAACACGGATTATTAAAATGCCTTATTAATTATTGGGAAACAAGCTTTCTCATTCTCAACACAATACACATTATTTTATGATGCGCATCTATATGCTATGCTTTATTTCTCTATTGACATGAATTCACATGTTACGAAGAGATGTGAGATATATGTATAAGGTGCATGTTAATTAAGTGCAAAATTATACATATATACAGTGTCGGTATTAATGCGTTTAATCTTTATCATCAGCATTCTGTCATCATCATCAAGACCATCATTCACATAATATCTATCATTTTCATGTTTACATATGAGTTAGTCGTTCAAACAATATTTAGTCAATTATTCATCTTGTTCATATATATCATACTAGAAGGTGACCCGACTTCGTCCGGGGTTTGACCTTGAATTGTCTATTTTGAAGGCCAAGTTCAAGTGGGGTCACGATTTGACCCGTCCAAAACACTGCCCGAACAAAAGTACCCGTCGAAATCCATCCGGTTTTACCCGATTTGACCTTTTAACCCGATTTGATTTCCACTCAAGTATATAAACGCGCCTCATATACACACGCTCATTAATTATCAAGTTTCAACGTAAAGATAAATTACCATCGGTGCCCGAGATATCGCCAAGACGTCTGAAACAGTCAAATGCATCGGCAGGTTAAGAGTTAACGTGATCTAACTTTATGACCTCTAACGACGTCATAGAAGTTACGCATTGTTTTTACCCTGATAGAAGATCGTACCACTTCTTCTTAATAATTGAGGCAGATAACTAAAACGGATACATACATATTATATATCGTTGGAAAGAGGAAACACGAAAGATTCTCATAGTGTCATTATTATGACTGGCATGTTATTATTCGCGCTGTTTCGAATCGATTTGTAAGCACCGAACTGAAATATATTAGCGCAAAACTGCGTAAAAACAGATTTGACCTCGGCACGTGAAAAGTTGACCTCGCACGGACAAATTAATAGGCCTATGTTAGTCCTGACCCGAAAATACCCCCACATACCAAGTTTCATCGAAATTGGCTCAGCCGTATTTGAGTCCATCGATTACTGACAGACAGACAGACAGATAGATAGATACACACACACACAGATCTTTCAAAATATATAATAGATGGATAATTTATTCGAAAATAACAACAACAGCAACAACAACAACAACAACATTGTCATCATAGCTATATGTCATAAAACAACAGCAATAGCTTTTATATTACCGATACTGATTTCTGAGTTTGAATGCTAACTTTAAGTACAAGCAAAAATTTCTCAGTTCCAATCGACAAGATTTTGTTCATAGAACATTATCTTAGAAGGTGTGTCCCAATAGTGATTCGGTATGTATTTAATTCGCAAGTGATTCAGGTTAGTGCATTTTATCATGAAGTGGTATTCATCGCCCACTTCATTTTTACACATACAACATATGTTGTTCTTTGTTCCGCGCTTACCCCATCTACATGTTTCCACCCCCAGGCTATGATTGCAGGTACGTATTTTGTTAAAATACTTTCTAAGATTAATTGGCAAGTCCAGCATATAATATTTTAAACGTTTTATAAGAATCCGGATACATAGACATTGTGGTCGGATTCGTCGTCTCCAGTTTAATCTTCCAAGATTAGATATGGTTTAAAGAATCGGGCGGCGTTGGCGGTGTGTATGCTGTTAAAATATTCACCTCCGTCAAAAACCGCCATAAAAAATATAGACAGACTTTGTTCTTTATACCTATCAGAAATATGGCATAAACAGTATGTTATTGTCAACTGTTTTTCCTTTCTTATGTAAACAAAAGTGAAAACGTTACAGAACCTGGCTTTTGTTTAGATCCGGATATGGTAAACACAAAGAGCGTTATTTGCTACTGTTTTCCTGATATGGAAATAATAAATAGAGGATCTCAAACGAGTTACTATTTTATACGGAATTTATCAACCAAGTTCACTAAATTCGATTTGAGCCGAGGTTTACCGAGGCTCAAATAGAATTTAGTGGACGAGGTTGATAAATTACGTATAAAATAGAACGAGTTTGAGATACTTTTTATCACATGATCATATAATCGCTAAAATTTTATCGAAAACTACAATTAACTGCAGCCAGCGATCATTGTCCCAAAGAGCAGCGTGGCGTCATTGCACGCGACGATATTACACGTGTCTATTACGCTCGAATATTACATCGGAAAATAGTGCTAATCATGTGATAAAGAGCGTTTATATAATTTGTGTGTGATTAACCAATATAATTGCGCTGTGTTATGTAAACAGAAGCAAAACTTCTGTAACACGAACAGGTTCTTGTTTACATACACCATCGTACGTCTTGACGACAATATACTATCTACGCGCTGATTATGTTTGGCATATGAACAAAACTATATATATTTTAATATCCCTTCTGTTGATGGCGATTTGAACAAATATGAATATTTCTGCAACGAACACCGCCCGTGCCTTTAAACCTACATTAATTGTCGAGCCAAACCGGGTCTGCGGGCGCAGGGAAGAGTTGTGATACTCGATGGGAAATTAGACTTGATCTCTGATTATTGTTTATTAATTTAGCAGACATTCTGGCTGGACACCAGACAAGACAGACGTTCATGCGAACAAAAACTAAAATAACATGCAGAAACGTATATGAAATAATGAAACCATACAAGATCGTGCAATCCATAAATTTCAGACAAGCCGAAGGCCGCCAAAACGTGAGATGGATATGAGTCTCCACTCTGTTCTCCATGATATCTTTCTCTGTCAATAACATTACTGACTAGTGGAATAGATTATATACATAATGATATTGTAATAGTGTAAACGCAAGCAAAAGAAAACATATCCGTATTATATATGCACAATTGCATACAAATGTCAAGTATACAAGTGAATACGGCAGGTAGTTGCCTACAAATACAAAAAAGAACCCAAGTTGGAGTTGGAATCACTTATTAGAATATCTCTGCCCAAAGAGTCAGCAATCGCAATGTCTTTGATCAACAATAGCTCCCCTGTAAATGCATGCACCCATCACAATATTTACGTGTTATACCAACCTGTTGAATCATAAATGACCTCATCCGTCTGCTATCTTCAAAATTCAGGTGTAACATATCCTTTACAAACAGTACAGACGCGGTAGAACCTTTGGCATCAAAGATTCTATATATCTGGGAACATTCTACCTCTTTCCTATGACAAAGTGATTGCAAATATACATTAGCTTCGATAACTTTATCCCCTAAAATATCCCAGTCTTTATGTCATCTGTTGACTTCAGACATGAGCATCTTGGCCGTAGGCACCTTTCTGACATTATCTATTAATTCTGATTATTATTTGTTTAAATCACATGTGGTGTCTTTTTATGTATGTGAGTGCAAGCATTACGCCGCACTCCTTTTAATACTCGTGTAGCTACCAACCTAGATAAGGCTTGCGTATTATATCATATGCATGCCCTGACATCTAAGAAGTTTACATTGGAGACATACTTCCCGATAGAATAAGTTGCCAATATGACTCTCCTCCGTCTTCATACTGCAGGTTAAAGAAAGTAGCTTTAAGATATGCATGATGCAGACAAAATATGATCTTCCATTGTTTTAGCTATCTCTAATGTAACTCCTATTGTGCAAGTGAGATATCTTTTGGGTGCATCGCTAGATCAATCTCCCACCAGTTGAATCAATTCTCCTGACAGTCCTGCGTTGAATTTTTTTGCCCAGCTAGCCCCACCCTACTACAACTATTATGACTTACGAGAGATTGAGAGAAATCTCTGGACCCAATATATTCGATTGGGAACAAATTCGAGAAATTCTAACATTTGATTGTCATAATTTTATAACCTGGATCTCATCTTAGGAATATTTAAGTGGGTTCCCACTGGAGTTTTACAACCCTCACAACTGTATTTGCCAGAACTCCTGACAAGGTCGAAGATTTTAATTGTCGATCGAATGTCTTGGGAGAGACCACTGAGCTCAGAAATATCTACTTGGGTGCAAGGCTTTTTCAAAGTGTACAAACCATGATCCTTGCATTCGACATATTTGAGTTCATGCTCAGGATAATGAAATTCCCATGTTTGAATTTGTTTGTAATTCGTCAGTGATTTGCACTGATTTCCGACTCAGATTGCATACAAGCTGCTATATTATTAAGTAATGCTCCTTTAAACGTTTTATCGAGTTGGCATTCATTGTTTTCTTCACCTATATAAATAACTCAAACAAGACATATCGAATGATATATGCATCAAGTTTTGCTAGCTCACAATGAATTCCTTCCCCATCAATATATGACTATTGAGGAGATATGAGTGTTCAAATGTCCTTAAAAGCAAATCTGTTGGGATAGTTCAGTTGTCTAGCAGCTTGTTTCTTTGGAAAATATAAAAACCAATGTTGAAATTTCCATGTGAGATATCTTGATGCCATATTCAAGCAGGCTATGTCAGAGGTTCTCAAACCGGATTAAACCAGTCAGCATTATGGCTATGAAGAGGCGACTCCGTATATAATAATGTTCAAACTTTTAAATCCATGGCAATGGAAATGTTGAGGGATTTGAATTGTATTGTCTGTGGAACATGCTCTGGCGATACATCCGTTTATTGACTTAACAGTGGCATATTTCCAGATCTCAGTGAATCATATTCACATCGGAGTGTGCTCTATCGATGTATCCGTTTATCGACCTAACAACGGCATATTTTCAGATCCCAGTTATTGCTGACCTACCTGTCGGGCGGAGTCTCCAGGATCACATCTCAATCTTCAACAGTTTCTATCTCCGAAACACGTCGACGACCTACATTAACGCCAAATGGCGGGAAGTCAAATCTCTTATCGAATACATCGGCTACAAATCAGGTGAGTGGTATATATCATCCCTACATATGGGGTATATGTAAGAGGTGAAAACTTGCCGACGACTTTGAACATATTATTATTGTTCGCAACTTTGAGCATACTAACTCATCCGAGGAAAAACGATTGTGTGCCCGTTTAAACACACTAGACACCTGAACATCATTAGATATATTGAGATAGAGTGGAAAGAGATATATCCCTGTTTGATTATCGCTAACATTGTCAATAATGCATTCTCAATTTATATATAGAAGCATATTCTACTCTTGTTGGTAGTTCATCTACATGCCACATGTTCTTGACATTGTGTAGGTTTTAATATGAGCATGTGCATATTTTTCACGAATTCATACATTTTACCTTCCATGCACATTGAACAGGACCATTCTCTACACCCGGTGGCATACAAGGACATTTATTTTACAAAACTAATAAAGATCTGAAGAGTGGCGATATCCAGGTTGGTATTGTCGTTCCACCAAATATAGATGCATGGGAATTTAGCCACTTCTTCAATTATAATGAACAGGTATGTAAAGCTAATACATAAATGTATCAGAATTATCACTTGATATTAAAATGTTCATGTTTTGATGGGAATGACACAATTTTTTTCTTCTCTTATATATGCGAGTCGACAATAGGTCGTCTCGCATATATAAGAGAATGTATTGGTCTAACAATTTTTTACAATTTTAATAATTTGTTCTTGTATTCTTTAACAATTTTATAATTTCACCCATACAGAGCCCCAGACAAACATGAGCAGACGACACTCTTCTATATGCTTTTATATATGTGTGGGGCTCCCTGCAGGGTAATGGATGTTTTTTTATGTCCTAAATATTGTAAGAAACATTTATTTTAAAAAATGATAAAAAATTGTTAGGCCAATGCATTCTCTTATATATGCGAGGCGACCTATGGTCGACTCGCATATATAAGAGAATGCATTGGCACAGGGTATGACACAATGAAACAACGCAAATCAAGTTTGGAAATAAATCCGGTTTTCTACGGGGTTAAAAACCACGACCTCTCCGTCTATTCCAAACTTCGATGATATCAATGATGATACCATTAACCCTTTACCCAACAAAACGCTCAGAAAAATAACCCAAATGAAGCTGCAACAGCCTAAATTATCTTGGGTCTGTCTCAATAGAACCCTACAAATATGGATATCATTTGAACCGGCTCATTGACACATTGTGATAGTTACAGTTATGCACTGTGCCAATGCATTCTCTTATATATGCGAGTCGACCATAGGTCGCCTTGCATATATAAGAGAATGCATTGGCCTAAAAAAAAATCATTTTTTAACACTTTTTACCATTTTTTCTTACATTCTTTAACAATTTTTATAATTTTTTCTTACATATTTTAACAAGTTTTATAATATTTTTCTACATTCTTTGAAAATTTTATCATTTTTAATATGTGTTAAGCCAATGCATTCTCTTATATATGCGAGGCGACCTATGGTAGACTCGCATATATAAGAGAATGCATTGGCACGGGGCCGTTTTGTTGGGTAAAGGGTTAAACAGTAGCCTCAGGAATTGATCAGTAATAATGACAGTTGTATGAATTTCAGTACAGTTCGCGCATCTGATTACAAACTATTAGGAATGAAATTGGTGGAGTTTTATGACATCTCTTCCATTCCTCTGTAACAACCAGAACAATAAGTTTTCATGGTTCAATTTGTTGGGTGTGGATATGCCTATAGCCATTAATATGAGGATGCCTTGTTTTTATCAAGGTAAACAATATTCGACATATGTCCATATACAATTAATTTATACCTCTTGCTATGTGTGTATAGTCATGTAATCAACTCTGAACTACGAGTTCCGACAACAAATTTTACTTTTATCTAGGTGGCGGGAGCTATAGAGCGTGGAATGGAGAGAACGCACTATGGATCTACGTACCTCTACTTAGTAACAGTTTTGTTGAAGCCCCACAGCACAGGAACGATAACTCTAACTTCTACGGACCCGTTTGTTTATCCAGATATAAACCCTCACTACTTCGAAGACGAGAGGGACATGAAAACATTTACTGAAGGTAAGCGCCACCTATACTGTTCCACATATCCTCAGATGTGGTACCCTGCTCATATTTAAATTCGCGCATTACTATATTTCGCGCAGCGATGTGTGCGCGAATTTAAAACTGAGCAATAGTATGAAGAGTAGAGCAACCAAATGGGAAAATAAAGGGTGGGTATTAAATAAAGGGGTGTGGATTAAATAAAGGGGTGTGTATTAAATAAAGGGGTGTGTATTAAATAAAGGGATGTGTATTAAATAAAGGGGTGTGTATTAAATAAAGGGGTGTGTATTAATACGTTCTATACTGAGTGGATTCTCCCGTAAGTTACAGTTTTATCATTCACTAAGGAATTATATCAACTTGAGGTGAAAATCTGTTGTTAAAATGTACTTTTACTTCCATGAAATGTTTTGCAAAGAATTCAAGAGGATTAAAATAAATTTGGCATTTTGATTATGCTTTTTTCTAGAAATGAGGTTTATTATAACAATGTGATCATGCGCCGAAACCCCACCTTATAACAGTGTGGTCATGAATCGACATTCCACCTTGTAACATTGTGATCATGCCTCGACATCCCACCTTATAACAGTGTTACCATGCTTCGACATTCCACCTTATAACAGTGTGGTCATGCTTCGACATTCCACCTTATAACAGTGCGATCATGCTTCAACATTCCACCTTGTAACAGTGTGATCATGCTTCGACATTCCACCTTATAACATTGTTATCATGCTTCGATAGGGGTAGCAGGACGACAGCCCGATTGTAAATAAAGTATCCTATCCTATCCTATCCTATCCCTATCGACATTCCACTTTATAACGGTGTGATCATACTTCGACATTCCACCTTGTAACAATGTGATCATGCTTCGATGTTCTAGATTGTAACAGTGTGATCATGCGTCGACATTCCACATTATAACAATGTGATCATGCTTCGACATTCCACCTTGTAACAATGTGATCATGCTTCGATGTTCTAGATTGTAACAGTGTGATCATGCGTCGACATTCCACATTATAACAATGTGATCATGCTTCGACATTCCACCTTGTAACAATGTGATCATGCTTCGATGTTCTAGATTGTAACAGTGTGATCATGCGTCGACATTCCACCTTGTAACAATGTGATCATGCTTCAACTGTCATTCCACCTTGTAACAGTGTGATCATGCTTCAACATTCCACCTTGTAACAATATGATCATTCTTCGACAACCCTCCTTATAACAGTGTGGTCATACCTCGACATTCCACCTTATAACAGTGCGATCACGCTTCGACATTCCACGTTATAACAGTGTGGTCATGCTTCGACATTCCACCTTGTAACAATGTGATCATGCTTCGACATTCCACCTTGCAACAGTGTGATCATGCGTGACAATTCCACATTATAACAATGTGACCAGGCTTCGACATTCCACCTTGTAACAGTGTGATCATACTTCGACATTCTACCTTATAACATTGTTATCATGTTTCGACATTCCACGTTATATCAGTGTGATCATGCTTCGACATTCCACTATGTAACAATGTGATCATGCTTCGACGACCCTCCTTATAACAGTGTGGTCATGCGCCGACATTCCACCTTGTAACAGTGTGGTCATGCTTCGTCATTCCACCTTGTAGCAGTGTGATCATGCTTCGACATTCAACCTTATAACAGTGTGATCATGCTTCGACATTCCACTATATAACAGTGTGATCATGCTTCGACGTTCCATCTTGTAACAATTTGATCATGCTTCGACATTCCACCTTATAACAGTGTGATCATGCGTCGACATTACACATTATAACAATGTGATTATGCTTCGACATTCCACCTTATAACATTGTGATCATGCGTCGACATTACACATTATAACAATGTTCATGCTTCGACATTCCACCTTGTAACAGTGTGATCATGCTTCGACATTCCACCTTGTAACAGTGTGATCATGCTTTGACATTCAACCTTGCAACAATGTGATCATGCTTCGACAACCCTCCTTATAACAGTGTGGCCATGCTTCGACATTCCACCTTGTAACAATGTGGTCATGCTTCGACATTCCACCTTGTAACAATGTGATCATGCTTCGCCATTCCACCTTATAACAGTGTGATCATGCTTCAACATGCCACCTTGTAACAGTGTGATCATGCTTCGACATTCCACCTTGTAACAATGTTATCATACTTCGACATTCCACCTTATAACAGTGTGATCATGCTTCGATATTCCACCTTATAACAGTGTGATCATGCTTGGACATTCCACTTTATAACATTGTTATCATGCTTCGACATTCCACCTTATAACAGTATGATCATGCTTCGATATTCCACCTTACAACAGTGTGATCATGCTTGGACATTCCACCTTATAACATTGTTATCATGCTTCGACATTCCACCTTATAACAGTGTGATCATGCTGTGAATTTTAAAATGTCCATCTTTCAGAGAGTTCTTGTAGAAAAAACGTTCGAATGTGAAATTGGGAATAGAGGGTGTGGTTGACACGTGTGAACGTGGTCTAGTGGGGTCAGACTTTCTTTCGCTGTCAACACATCGAGGTGAGTTCGCAACCCGTCGGTGGATTATTGAGTTTTCACAACAGTGGTTTGGTCAGATCAACGATGTATGGCTGGTCGTAGTTCAAATCTCATGACAAGTTGGTTGTGACCTTGGGCAAGAGAACTTTTGCTGCGCTCGCTTTTTCGCACATATAAGCGAGAACTAGGAACTGGGTTCGTTCAGTACACGAATGACGCTCCAGTGAAGCGCCTGTGACATGGCAGCAGGCATAGTAAAAAGGCAGTACTCAACAGCGTGGATAATCATGTGAAGCGATTATTATAGGTCCCCTTATGTTAGAGAGATAAGCGCCATTATTATTTACAGTTAAAATGGCTGACCTGGTTATTACCTGCCGTCGACAATATACCGCTGGGTATATAGTATACATCTACATCTATATTTGATAACGTATGTCTGTCTGTCGGTCAGTCTGTCTGTCTGCGCTCATTGGAATTCACGGGGGACCATCTACTTGTCAAAAGTGGCACACGGAAGGGAGAGGGGCACAGAAATTTATAAAAAATATTGTTAGCGCTGATTTCCACCTAATTGATACACATTCTTCTCTATGATACAAGTAATCTCAACAGTGTGCTTTAAAGACCCCAAATTGGTGACGTGTGATGAGAGATGGGGGCCAGTAAATTTGATAAGAATTTGTTTAGTCGCCGGTCACCGCCAAACTTATACATACTTATCTCCGTGATATCAGTAGTCTAATGGTGTGGTTTAAAGATGTCAAAAGTGGGACCGTTCGAGTCAGGGCTGCACATGGCTTACGATGTCATAGTCAAAATTGACCAATGGCTAATTTGTTTTCGAAATATAAATTTTACAAAACTTTTGTCCAAATTTTTTTTTACCCCAAAATCGGAAATCTAATTCAAAAACCCGAATTGATTTTGTAACGGGAGCTACATGAGAATCAAATTTATGGTATCTATTAATTGATTCGGTGATACAGCTTAATGTGTAACAAAGGGCACGCATGGCAATTTACTATCAAACAATGGGCAATCAAATGCAACAAAACACTAATGAATCATTTGTTTGTCATAAGGCTGAATGGTAGACTGGTAGATGTTGGGTAGTAGTATATTGTCCAGTAACAAAGGTGAGATTAAAGAAGTCTATGCACGCTATTTGAAGGTGTGGACATAATTGCATAGAATGTTAGATGTTAAATAAAACAAAAATATTCATTAATTGTGAGACCAGAAAACGAGGGTTTAATTTGGCCAAACGATATAAGAATTGGCCAAACTATTGGCCAAAATATTGTTTTCGGCAAAAATCGATTACAAAATTTGGAGTAATCACCTGTAATCAGTAATCATGACATTTTTTTATTACAAGTAATCGTAATCGTAATCGATTACTTTCAAATGTACCTGTAATCATGATTACACTTTGATTACTTTTTGATTACTTTTACTAAACTATCAATAATAGCTATTGGATACTCATAGTCTCACAATGTAGCACTGTGGAGTGTGTACAGATACAAACATCATATCAGAAAGTTAGTACAAATTTTTCATGTGGTACACTGTGTACATTCTGACAGTGGACACAGCTAACACACAATTGTTGAAATGTTGAATACAGCATGTATAGCAATAAACTTATGATACAGACAATGAAATGTTCTAATATGAATAAAATAGTATAGCCAACTTCAATTAGGATTAAATATTATTGGGACTACTGCAGACAATGGCTGTAGTGTCACACTGGTACAATAGGGCTAATTAACTGAACAAAACAGGTGTGATGTACATCGGTAGACCTAATTAGCTGGTTTGTCATTTGATATTTTAATTTGATTGTTTCATTATTTACTTTTGTTTATATTGATTGTTTATTTAACTGAACGCCACAATTAAGTGGCGAATAAAATGCGATCAAAATGGTTGGACACTAACAATTGTAATGATATGTAATCAAAAAGTAATCGATTACATTTACTAAAGTAATTGTAATCGTAATCGATTACCCTGGGAAAAAATGTAATCAGTAATCGTAAAATCGTAATAATGTAAATCAAAAGTAATTGTAATCGTAATCGATTACATTGGCATGTAATCGCCCCAACCCTGCGACCCAGCCGAACACTGGGGGTGCATGGAGGGGGGAAGGGACAACAGCATTGTTAACAAATATTTTTAGCGCCGATTGCACTAAATTGACACGTATTTTTCTCGGTGACACGAGGAGTCGCTATAGTCAGGAATATGGAGGCGCACCACAGCTGATATAAATATGTTTTGCACTAATTTCCACCAATACATGTAACATTTTGAGAAAGAGTATACTATATTCCCACCAAATGTCCACAACAGATCGCTTTAACATGTGCAACGCTGAGTAACCCTGCTAGTACTAAATATATATACATTTATATATCTGTTTTACCAGGTATCAAATTCACATATGACCTAACACATACCGAAGTGTTTACGAAACTTGGGGTGGAGCCTATCATAGAACAGCTGCCGGCATGTGCGAATCACGTGACAGGAAGTGACCAATACTGGGAGTGCTACGTCAAACAACTGGCAACAACTCTTTACCATCCAACATCAACATGTAAAATGGGCGGGGCTAAGGACCCCACAGCTGTCGTAGATCCCAGGCTAAGGTAATAATCCATATCCTATTTTTCGATATATTTCCAGGATATATCCCTATTCGTGTGTCTTGTTTGAATTCAATCCTGGATCAGGGACGTGGCTAGAGGAGGGCTGGGGGGTAATACCTTGAAATTTCGAACTACACCACCGTCAAACATATAACATATAACATATAACAAACATCTATAACATTTTTGCATATATTATCTAAATGGCGATTCCAGATTTTTAGTGTCGGCGCACACGATCCCGATTGTCCCAGATTAAATCTTGGTTGCAGCACGATTATTTGGGGACAATTGGATTCACAAAATGACTCACGTTTAAAGCAGAAACATAATGTGCACCAACTAAGGGGTGGGTCAAACCCAGATTTGTTTGACTTTCATGTATATGTATGTTAAACCAACATCTACGTCAGTTTGTTATCCTCCTCCCTATTTTCCACCCTTCTGATTGGCCCATGTCCTGTCACGTGCCGGGCGACAAATTACAAATTACACTGTCCGCTGACCCGGGAGACATTGTTTTTGTCGCCCGCTTGATGTTATATTGCAAGAATATCTCCCAACACACACTCAGCTATTTCACAACACTACGGTGTATTAAAATAATAGTTCTTATATACCCCACGGATTCGCAAAACATACCAGTTGTGGTGTTTGCTAATTTGCATATATTTAGTGAACACTAATATTCGGACAAGCGTTATTATGTACTTTTTATATCGAAACATCTCGGTGATTCAATATGTTCATGTCGACATTATGGTGCAATATTGAAAGAGTGGATCACTTGAGGTTGGTTGGTTATAAATGTTTGCTGGTAGACAACGTAATGCATACGTTTGTCGCGAATCAATGGTACTGTAATCTTATCCATGATATAAGACCACTCCGCGATGTATGAAATGTGATCATAGAAGTATTTTGTGTGAGGATCGCCGTGTACTTGGGAGCACTGACACATATGAATGTACATTAATGAAATTGACAACTTCCCAATAGCATTCGGGGAAGACCGTTATGAAATGAACATCGCGAGTAAATTCCGCGCACAAGACGACATTGAATATGCCACATTTCAGAAGGCGATAACATACCTATATTGCTTATTGGTTTACATTGCATGGACCGATATTGACGATTTAACCACCAAAATTATCGTAAATAAACGCTGATTATCAAACGCTTGACTATCTTTATGGAACATAAATCCTATAGGACGATAAGTAGTTACTGAAAATATACATAATCGGGAAAGAAATTTAAGCACTCGTGACTCAGTGCAACATCGTGCGAGTGGATGGCAAGGATTTATTTCTGTGCTATAATCGGATAACAAAACAGTTGTTACCCTTCTTCTCGGGAGACATCGAGATTTGTCACCCGCTCGAGAACGGAATGTCTCCCTCGGAGCTGCGCTCCTCGGGAGACATTCCGTTCTCGAGCGGGTGACAAATCTCAATGTCTCCCTCGACAGCGGGCGACAACTGTATAATGTTATGTTTTAATAGTTGTTTGCTAATTTCCGCTCCCATAATTTGCAGAAATGGCCCAAAAAATGGCAACTCCCCCCCCCCCCCCAAAATGCCCATTGTTTCCAGACGAATTGGACATCACAAGATGCATGACCCTTCTCTAACTAACAAATGCAAGACTATTCATATACATGTTGTTCTTCCCAAGATAGTTTTGTTACAAAATCCTTATATATCTCGTCACCCCAAATGACACTGAGGGTCTGAGAGGCTAATGCAAAACAACGAGAAGCCTCCATTTACACTTAACCGTTCCATGACTGGAGCTTCCTGAAATTTTGCGAAAACCCTGTGCCAATGCATCTATATCTATATTTGCGAATGTCTGTCTGTCTGTCTGTCTGTCTGTCTGTGTTCTATAGAAATTCACAGGGGACCATCTAGATGATGCCAAAGGTGTCTACTAGGAGTAGCATTTTACGAGAAAGATAATGGTCGGGGTTAGAATTTTCTAAAGTGACGCCGTTGTTGTCAGGGGCAGAAAAGGGGGAGGGGCGAAAAACAATTTGTCGCCGATTGCCACCAAACTTATATATAATCATCCCCATAATATGAGGAATCTAATGGCGTGGTTTAAATATGGCAAAAGTCGCGCCGTTCGCGTCAGGGATGCCCGGAAGGGGGAGGGGCAGATTTTGTTTCTGTCGCCGATTGCCACGAAACTTATATATAATCATCCCCACGATATGAAGAATCCAACGGTGTGGTTTAATATGTCAAAAGTGGCATCGTTCGAGTCAGGGATGCACGGAAGGGGAGAGGGGCACCAAAATTGATAAAGCTAATTTTAGCGCCGATTTCCACCAAATTGATATATATTCTTCTTCGTGATACAAGGAATCTAATTGTGCGATTTAACAACGCCAAATTGTTGTCTTTTGGATGAGAGATTGGGAGGGGGTGGGCACTAAATTTGATAATAATTGGTTTAGTCGCCGATTGCCACCACACTTATACAAAATCATCTCCATGGTATGAGGAGTCTAATGGTGTGGCTTATATCTGTCAAATGTGGCCTCATTCGAGTCAGGGTTGCATTGAAGAGGACAGGGGCACCAAAATTGATGCACAATTTTTTTTAGCGCCAATTTCCACCAAATTGATACACGTTCTTATCCATGATACGAGGAATCTAATCGTGTGATTTAAAGACGCCACATTGGTGCTGTTTGGGTGAGAGATGGGGAGGGGAGGGAATGGCACCAAATTTGATAAAACAATCATCTCCATGATATCAGGAGTGTAATCGTGTGGTTTAAGGATGTCACAAGTGGGGCCATTCGAGTCAGTGGTGTATAGAGATGAGAGGGACACAACAAATTATATCTATACCTTTAGTGCCGATTTCCACCACATTGATACATATTCTTCTCCGTGATACGAGGAATCTTATCGTGTGGTTTAGATACACCAAATTGGTGCCCTATGGGTGAGAGATATGGGGATCTTAAATTTGATACGAATTTGTATACTCGCCAATTTTCACCAATTTCATATATATGCATCTCTAATCTCCAATGAGTCTTAGTGTGCCAGCTTGAGTCCGAAATAGGGACGGGAGGGTCACCAAAACTGATACAAAATAGTTTTAGTACCAATTACCATCAAATTCAGACACGTTCTTCTCAAATGATACAAGAAATCAGATCGTGCTGTCTGTCTGTCTGTCTTTCTGTCTGTCTGTATGCGTTCTATATATAACTTCACGCGGTACAATCGAGGGGTAACTTTTTACAAGGAAGATAATGGTGCGGGTTAAAAGGTTCTAAAATGACGCTGTTGTTGTCAGGGGAAGAACAGGGGGAGGTCGGCAAAATTAAAAAAAATATAGTGAAATAGTTTTGTCGCCGATTTCCACCAAACGAATACATAATCACCTTCGCAATATGGCGTTGTTCGAGTCAGCGTTGCATCAACAATTGATTTAATAAACTATTTTTAGCCCAGATTTCCACCAAATTGATATATTCTTCTCTATGATACGAGGAATATCATCGTGTGATTTAAAGACGCCAAATTGCCGTCGTTTGGGTGAGAGATGTGGGGTCATAACTATTCTCAGAATTTGTTTAGTTGCTGACTACCATCAAACATATATATAATCATCGCCAGTATATATATAATGGGCGTGGTTTAAATATGTCAAAAGAGGCAAAAGCTGATACAAATATATTTGGCACCAATTTCCACCAAATTCATACACGTTTTTCTCTAGTGATATACCATGAATTAAATCACATTTGGTGTCGTTTACGTCACAGGTGGCGAGCGGATATGCACTATCATTGATAAGATTGCTATTCGCCGATATCCACATATAAGTTATATACAGTCACCAGGCCATCTCCATATAATTTTAAGTAGTTTTGGGCGTTCACATTTCACAATCCCGACATATGGTTACCCACTTAAGTCACTTGAACAATTATATCTTCTTAACTGTCATATTTATATGGGGATGGCAATCAGGGCATTCACACAATGAGCTAGCAAAACTAGATACATAGAAGAAGCATTAAACGTATATTTATCATTCTATTGAAGAGATACATATATTCGTGCAAACTGAGAGACCTCGAACCGTCAGAGGATTGCATATATATTATAACACAATTGAGTCTGTTCCATTCAATACAGTTTCCACAACAATGTTACAATTTGTCAAGAGATATGGAAGGCCTTTTCAAAAATAGTGGTCACAGTGTGCAGTCAAATATACTTTTTATTCTGATATACAAGAAAATGCTGTTAGTAGCACAAGACTTTTCAGGATCCTCCTAATACTGACATCTGACAATGGTTTTAGAACAGACTCATCGACTGACATAAACAACTCAAAATCTCGCTATGTGCCTGGCACATGTAGCTGATATATTTGCGCAGCAACATTTCGTTTAATCTGAGAATATTTAGCCAATATATAGCACCATAATCCTCGAGATCTTAATCCAACCCACTAGATTGATTGATACATTTCAATATGTAAAACCCAATTATCATCTTTTATCGAACAAATGTGTTTATGATGTTCATGTGTCATATTATAACGTCTAATGTATACGCAGTTTTAAATAAATAAATACTTCATTATTGGTGGAACGGATTAATCGCGATAAACAGAATGACAATTGACGAGGTGAGCCACTACTTATATTCAACGACTGTAATAATCATGTTTTGTGATGCTATGTGAATATACAATTGATGAGAAAACGTATAACACTTTAAGCAAGAGCATTAATTCTCTATTCCCAACAAATATCCACAGCATACAGAGGGTTTCACATCGCATTAACCTGGGCAACGCCGGGTAACCCTGCTAGTTATCTTATATATACGAATCTCCCATATGGAGCCTCGCATATATAAGAGAATACATTGGCCTGCTTGTAAGCCATACATTCCATTATATATTCGAGTCTCCCTTTGGGAGACTCGCATATATAAGAGAATGTACTAGTACATGATATGTAATGCTACACCAGCGCAGCTCCCATCGTGAAAGGGTTAAATGCCGGGTATCGGATCGGAATATTCCAAGTTTGATTCGACGTATAAACCAGCTAGTCAAATCGGTAGGAATAGTGGTTTACGTCGACGTTTAAACCAGCTAGTGACATAGGGATAATAGTCATAATACTGGTTTACGTCGACGTAAACTACCTGGTTTATACGTCGACATAAACTAGTATTATCCCTACCGATTTCACTAGCTGGTTTATACGTCTACGTAAACCAGTATTATTCCTGCCGATTTCACCAGCTGGTTTATACGTACACGTAAACCAGTATTATCCCTACCGATTTCACTAGCTGGTTTATACGTCTACGTAAACCAGTATTATTCCTGCCGATTTCACCAGCTGGTTTATACGTACACGTAAACCAGTATTATCCCTACCGATTTAACTAGCGGGTTTATACGTCGATGTAAACCAGTATTATCCCTACCGATTTAACTAGCGGGTTTATACGTCTACGTTAACCAGTATTATCCCTACCGATTTCACTAGCTGGTTTATACGTCGATGTAACTAGTATTATCCCTACCGATTTCACTAGCTGGTTTATACGTCGATGTAAACCAGTATTATTCCTACCGATTTCACTAGCTGGTTTATACGTCGATGTAAACCAGTATTAACCCTACCGATTTGATTTGCTGGTTTATACGTCGATGTTAACCAGTATTATTCCTACCGATTTCACTAGCTGGTTTATACGTCGATGTAAACCAGTATTAACCCTACCGATTTGATTTGCTGGTTTATACGTCGATGTTAACCAGTATTATTCCTACCGATTTCACTAGCTGATTTATACGTCGATGTAACCAGTATTATCCCTACCGATTTGACTTGCTGGTTTATACGTTGACGTAAACAGTATTATCCCTACCGATTTCACTAGCCGGGACTAGTTTGGTAGTGTGAGTTAACTATCAAGTGGCCATACATTCATGAATTATCTATTTTGCAGGGTGAGAGGAATTTCTGGATTGAGGGTGGTGGACGCATCCATTATGCCCGATATTATCGCTGGTAATACCAACGCGCCTGCAATAATGATTGGGGAGAAGGCAGCCGACATGATTAAAGAGGACAACGAATGACGTGACATTACAAATAGTGGAGGGCCTAACTGCACGAAAATGGTCAAATCGTTCACTTTGTGATAGAAGCACCAAATTTGGTACAGATGTTGCCTAGTATGTTGGCAACTACACCCTAGCCAGTTCCACCTGTCTGATGAGTGGAACTGGTATAAATCTGGAATGGAACCGGACCGGGTCGCCGAATTTCGCGTTATTACCCTATCTCTAGTTATACGCGGATTGTAGAAAAAATGTTTGCGCTATGGCATTGGAATTTATTTCCTGCTGTTCCTCATATATTTGCCCATTTAATGACGCTAATTTTGTTAGGCATCGTCCAATATGGCCGCCGACATATTCCAAAATGGCCGCCGAAATTGAAAAAAAATATGGTATTTTTTCTTTAAATCTTTATTTCTTTCGCAATTTGACCAGAATTCACTATGGTTATTCGGCAATTTGTCATCATTATATTGATAGTAGTCACTTGAAACCACTTTGGAGCTATTTCGGTACTCTGGGGTCACCATTGCATCGCGCACTTGTTGTTGAAAAAATGGTCATCAAATCGACAAAACAAACCATTGCAGGTATATTCCACACACCATTTGCGTTACATGGGCGTTGCATGTACACGTTCGAAGGCCCACTATTGACACTTGGACATAGATAAGACTGTTTCGCAGTTATGTTTCAAAAATGGCTCAAAAATGCCAAAATGATTGCCAAAATGAACCCAAATTTATTACACTTTTTGCTAAATTTTCTGTAATTTCATGAGTGAAAAAGATTAAACAGGGTCAGATGGTCTATCGTTCAAATAAAATTAGCCAAGCTACACAATGTTTTGCAAACAGATATGCTATAACCCTATATGGAGCCACAGGTACACATAAAACGCGACGGCATATAAAAACCAAGAATATACTGTCCTGTTAAAATTTGTGTCACTATAACATTCAAAAGCCACCCAAAATGCGTTGAATAGTACACCGATTGTACCAACATGTCAATTTCTAGAAAGTAGGCAGATATAATTTATTAATGATAAAAATTTAGCCCAAAAATGACCACCGAAAATCGGACAGTTGATAGCAGTTAAATCCATTTCGTTTTCTACGAATTGGAATATTTTGAGCAAAAATTGCGAACGTTTAACATGTAGGCTGAGTCAGTTGATATTTTGTCACCTGATCAGATCAAACGAATCTCTATTGTGTTGTTGGATATCGAGAGTCAATTAAACATTGGCATCTGAATCACAATGACCAGCACACACACATAGTGCAGTACATGGCAGGTTAGCTTTAACACACTTGCACAAGTTTTTGCACGCTTTCTTGCAACAGCAGTGAATTAACTGCTGACAAACTTTGCTGGCATCAGGAAGTTGTGACCACTTTGGTGCGAATCCATCTGGAAGAATATTCCAGGTCCAATCGAATGGGCAGGGCAACTTCTGTGTAGCGACCAATGACTGTCCCCAGACGAAACCTGCTTGATATGCAACTCGATTGACGTGTTCCCTGAGAGCACCAAGCATCGGTGGAATGGTCTCTATGGTTCGGGTACCTTTGGCGAATAACAATCTCCTAGCATCATTCACAGTCATTGTTCCAGAAGTCTTGGAGTACATACGAACGACGAACCGCTGTATAATATCCAATGAACCCTCGTCAACACTTGGGGGGAATTGACTCAAGCATAAAAAGGCGTCCGTGAGTTCAGGATACGATTCAGACATTCCACGCTGTTTTATTACCTCTCCCGGCAAAAGCGGATGTAGTGTCTGACCCAGTTAATGCATGGCAAGCAGGCAACGCCTTTGATTTATCGGGACCAAGCGAAGCAGCTATTTCATGGGTTGGTATCAAACGATATTTTTTGTTTTTACCCCGAAGGCAATCCACAATTCTTCAATTTCAAATTGACAAACATGAGCTACGGCAAGAACTACAACGTCGGTATCGACAGTTCGGATTAAAACTTTGGTGTGTCCGTTGCTAACTAAATGTGCTACATTAAGAATAACCCGCGTATCTGACTCTTCATGATTGCACGATACCATTCCGTCAATCGGTGCGTCTCCACCCTTAATACACAACACTTGGTTCTCTTCCGTCACGAATAGTTGTTTCTGGGAAACGTCGAGTTCGACTAATTTCTTGGACAGAAATGAAAACAATTCAGACTTATTCTCCGAATTACGGAGGAACGATGACCAGCTGCGTGGTATCTGAGTTTTTTCCAGCACAAGTCTTCTGATCCCTTCACCTCGCTGTTCTCTGATTCCAGATTTCAAACTCTTTGGTAAGTATCTATCCCATACAACGTCAACTCGTTTCGCGTTTTCTAGCTGCGACGTCACATATGGCAGACACGAGTTATCTGCATAATCACCAAATGTTGCTGAAGATGCTGGTTGGACCATGTTGACAATCACCGATCCATCAAGTACAATCGCCGTCACATCTGGTGGGTGTTCAGCAGCTTTGCTTGGCGCGGTCTGTTCCAAACAGCTTAGAAGATCAGACTTCATCACAGTTCGCAGCTTGCCATTAGCAGAAAGTGCTGGAGGGTTCGCTTGATTTTCGTGGGAAAAGAATTGTTCCAGGTCACCATCTCTCACTTGACACCCTATATACAACCGCGAAAACAACAGACAGTCGTTTTTCAAAGAGTAATTTTTATCTTGGAGTTTTGATTTTCTTTTAGATTGAGTACCGAAGAGAGACAGGGACAACTTTGTAATTGTATCAGAAAGTGGATCATTTGAGTCTGGTTTGAGCAATCTCTGTTCAACGAACTCGGCGTATTTTTCAGCTTGCAGATGTTATAGAAACAATCACATCTGTTGACATACAGTCCATAGTATCGAGTCGAATAAGGTCAGGACTTGTCTCAAGGAAAGGGTTGCCAACTTCTTCCAACACAGAAACAAGCGAAGACACATCATTAAGAAAATCTGCATGCTTCTTTGGTGACCATTCATGATGATATGTCTGTGTGGTTAGAGTATTCAAACTCATTAATAATTCTAGCGAACTCAGGTCTACCGCTTTAGAGCCGCAGGATTCTCAGTCAGCCCAACAGCACCTCCATCCCCTTTGATTACCTTGTTAGACTGCTCGTGTGACTGGTCCAACGCCATTTTAGAGAACTTGTTATTTGAGCGTTGTATGACAAAGTTACCTTGCATGAATTATGTATATACAGATGGGTGTTGCTCTTTCAGTTGGACCATATCCCGTATGTGTATTGGAAGCCATCGAGAGTAATGAATATGATCTAGTGAGAAAACCCAGGGCATCATTTTGTCCAGGCAATCCAAATAAAGAGGGAAATCTCCAACCCTGAGTGATCGCACGAAAACATTGAGAAGAATTTCTAGTTCGGCCACAGTGTACCAATACATGAACTGCTGATAGTTTTTAACACACCCTTCGCACCACTTCCCAAATGACAGTTTTGAAGTACAGTCGTTTGGTTGATCATTGATAAAATCAGTGTATGCCCTATCTAAGAGAACACGAAGGGCTGCCACAGTTACTTGATGAGCATAACGAGATTGCTTGAGTTTATGTCCTGACAATATTGAATCACATTTGCCTGATGTAGTTATACCCGCACGAACAAACATATCTGACCAACCACTGTTAGCCAGCCACTGTCCCAATACTGACAAAACGCCATCTCGATATGCATGCCACCCATCATGATGACGCACGTATTCTCACCATAACGTTCGGGAAATGTCCATTGGATGCGCTTTGCTAGACTAATTAAAGGTTGATCCATAGCTAAAACAGGAATCTGTCCTGCGTTGAGAAATTCAACAGCATCTTGCACAATTCGCATTGAGTGCATAATCATCGCTGCCGAATTTGCATTCTCCGTGAATAGATTGAGAAGTCCAATTATTGCTTGTGGCATCACACTTTCCTGTTTATTTGAGCAGAATGCTGACCAATTAAGGTGTGAATCCACTTTCTTCACTTCATTTGATTTCTCTTGAGATACTGCATCCACCAGTTTGGACAACGACTCGTCTTCGTCAGCTGTGGCAAGCTGGAATGTCTGTCCATCTGGACGAACAGCACATTCAACAGGCGGTACGAAAACATCAGAATTGCTCAAAGAAACAGGTTTGACCATGGTATAACTGTGCGGGATGGTGCCAGTGAATGAACTCCCTGATGAGTCGTAGTTATGCCTTGCCCTATGTGATCCTGTATTTTCTGTAGAAACATGATTCGTTAGTGATACGGCGGTACCGTGGAATGATTCCTTGGCCGTAGTCGATGAAGGATTATGATCTATGTTGTCCACGGCGGCAGTTGTGAACACACCAGTTTTCATATCAGGTGGACAAACCAAACCCTCTTGTGCAAACTGGGCGCACACAGTATTAGCAAGACAGTTTGAGATACTCATCACGAGTTTGTAGGATACAGAAAGTCCAAGACTATGAAGTTTGTCGACAAGTTTAATCTTTCTGGTTGCCCCATGAATCATCACGCCGAGATAAATTGCCAAAGGGGTTTCCGTTTTGTATCATAACGAGTATGTTCACTTGGTTTGCGTGACGTTCGTTTATCCTTGACCACATTATACCCTATGAGTTGTGATATGCTATGCACTGGTACAGCATAATCTGGACTCTCCTCTTTAATATCTTCAGACACACATTTTGGTCCATACAGTATAAGACTGATAAGAGTACTGAGCATGTTCTGTACAGACTATCCTGCCACTCCGCGTTAAGATGTCCATGAAATTCCTCCCCGTGTTCCTGGGTGCTAAGTATTTCATCACGAACCATTCTGGCTACTTTTCCAATGAGGAAGGCATCAGAATCAAGGCCCATGTCACATGCTTGTTTTACCGCACAACCTATATCACCTTCGTATGCAAGCAAAATTTCTTTGCCTTTATTTTGAGCCCGCAAGCCTGGTATCAACGCTAGTATCCTGTTTTTCAGGCGCGTAGAATTGACCGGAGTTGATATGTATGTAGGATAAATTTGCTTCAATTTCTCAGAATACATCTTTCTCAAATCTGATAGCTTGAAAACAGGGCTGTTTGTCGATTCATCCCTGGAGTCCTCAATGTAACGAGCTACTTCAGCCAGTGAAAGGGCTTCGTTAGAAGTTGGCTTTATCGAGTTACTGTCTTGTGTAAAGGTATCCATGTTGTATAAATGGCGTTATTTTTAACTTCCCGTTGCCATTCATGGGTTATCTGACATTTTTGTGGATAAGTTGTATACCAAACAGATCATATGCATATAATGGTTGTCTTTTGAGAGTAACAGCAAGCTTGTTGCGACAACACACCAGCTAGAGCTCATTTCATGTCACCAATAATGTACAGGACGTTTTAACACTGTCTCTTTGGTACCTTTGTTTAACCTAATTCTAGAAATTACTCGCATACCAGAAAAGACTTTATATGGTAGGCTAAAGATTTACGCCAATAAACAATGCAAAAAAAGACCATAATTATGTATTATTTACCCATATTTTTTTCAATTTTATTCAAAAATAGTAAAAACAAAAAATGAATTTTGGCGGCCATTTTGGACAGCCATCTTGGATTATTTAAAAATTAATTAGATTCAGAAGAAAGTATGTTATGCTCACAATGTTCCCACAATTTTCCACCTGTATTCCGATATAAATATAGGTTATTTCTGAGATTTAAGGCGACTACCATGAAAAACTGTTACTTTAGAAGGTCAAGGTCAAATAAAAGGTCAAGGAGGTCATTAAAAGTTGGAACCCGCTAACTGGGTAATGTACACCACATACAGACAAAACCCTGAAAGTTTCATGCTTCTATCAAAAAGTGAACGATTGGTGCAACTAGGCCCTCCACTAAAATTCAGTATAACAGTGATTGCGGTTGCAGATAAGGCAGCAGTTATCATTACATGTATATTCACGGTTACAGGTAGATTAAGCCATGAACCTCTACTCTGGCTAACGCCCGTGGAGATCATATTCTACAAGTACAAAACATGGGAACGTTTTGATGTTCTTACCCGTTCTGACAGGGAACCATATAGCATTGAACAAACAAGGCAGGGAATATATTTCGTTGTTAATACTTGCTCTTCAACAATCTGCTTCACATTAGTGGGTGGTCCCAGCTTGATATTGCAAGGGTTTCTCTGACTGTTGTGAGCCAATATCGGAAGCCACACTGAACCAATTACCCAGGGGCAATTCCACAATTGTAAGCGACGCAAAGGAAAATTGCTCACAAATATGATGCAATTGCCAGATAGTGCATTCGCCTGCAGTACGAAATCGCATTAGGGCCATCCGAAACACCACCGCACCCCCTAATATACAAATACACAACTCGTTATAACGATTTTCAAAACGTTATAACCACTTCAAACAACTCATTATAACGACTTCATATCGGTATAACAACGTCCAACAACTCGTTATAACTACTTGCAAGTCGTTACAACGAATTGGAAGTCGTTTATATAATAAGTTGTGAAAGTCGTTATAACGATTGGTAGAAAAATTGACAAGTCGTAATAACGACTTGTAGAAATAAAATCAAGTATATATAACCATTATTAATGCCTTTATGTTATAATGATTCATTACGACTTTTAGTATTTGTTTTCACGAGTTGTTGCATGAAGTCGTTATAACGGCTTGCAAGTTATAACGAGTTTTGTATTTATTTATTTGGGGGTGAGGTGATGTTTCGGATGGCCCCAATGGGATTTCGTACTACGGGCATTAGCTAGAGTAGATATTCATGACATAACTTGGAACGAGGAGTGTGACACAAAAGACGATGTTTTGCTTGATATTGAATTTCTGTGCATTTATTTCCTGCATATCATTTCCATGTTTTCGAGGGACAGCAACAATGTATCGTATCCAAAACGCCATCACACATTTGTTCAGTTCTTCCCAAGCACGCCATCCCAACCCATTCGATAAGATATCAATTAGAATGTGTGTTGTGTTCTGTCTATATGTCTATCTGTCTATCTTCTTGTGCCACCACTAGTACATCTAAAAACAAACTAGGTCACATACACTTGTCCAGCTGTTCAAATATTTGGCTTAAGTCGTGCGTGGGGTAAAAATAGGAAATTTTTCGTTGCTAAATTCCCTATGTAAGCATAACCATAGTAGCCACGGGGCTCTCCTTGTGGATTCTTCTTGTGCCACCATTAGTCCATTTAGAAATCACAAACCAAGTCACATACGCCCGTCCAGCTGTTCAAAAGTTGGGCGTAAGTAATGCGTGGGGTAAAAAAGGACATTTTTCGTTGCTATATCGCCTGCGTAGGTATAACCATAGTAGCCACGAGGCTATCGTTGTGGACTCTTCTTGTGCCGCCACTAATCCATCTAAAACATTTGTTCAGGTTACACTGGTGTAAATGTTTTCCATAGGCCTCAGTGCTAACGTTTTAGCGTATAGTGTTGGCAATATAAATCTTGGGTCCAAAAGTTTCTTTAAATCTGAAAATTGACATTTTGGGAAACTTTTTGCACAACAAAATCATGTCTGTCTAGCAGGGAATTCGCCTTTAAATCTTATGTTTTCGTAACTAGTGTCAGAACCGCATAAAACAATACAGTCATATTTTAGACCACACCAAAAAATTCAAACTTCACTACAAAGGGTTAATTCCTGTGCCAATGGTTATTTTACCTATGGGAAATCATAGGGACGAGGTGTGATGATTTTTTTATGTGAAAAGCACACAACGCTATTGACCAATCAGGGCCCAGTGTCTATTTTATTCTCTCCTATATATTCCTCCCGCATCCGCTAGATGTCACTCGGAACCTTATATACACCAGTGTAACCTTCAGTTCTTCCCAAGCACGCCATCCGACCCCATTCGATAAGATATCCATTAGGATGTGCGTTGTGTTCTGTCTATATGTCTTGTCGTTGTATTATATTATTAGTTATCTTCGACAACATCGTGGGTACATGGAGATTTAATACCAGGACCGGCGTAGTTTTTAACCTCGAGGTGGAGCCAAGTGTTTCAAAAAGAGACATCAAGGTATTAAATCTCCATGTATGCCTAACCCACGATGTTGCCGCAGATAAATATGTTGTCCCCACAACTCTTTCGGTTATATAAGAGAATGCGCTGGTTTATAAGGTCAGGGTAAATATTGTTAGGCCAATGTGTTATATTATATATACGAGGCTCCCTATGGGACACTCCGTCACACTCGCATATATAAGATAATGCATTGGCACATGGTTTTCGCAATATTTCAGAAAGCTCCAGTCATGGGAGGGGTTGGTATATGGTAGTCATACGCTGTTAGTGGCGTCAAACTCGGCGTGCAATAGCAACGTCACGATTGGTGGAAACTTTCAGTTCGAGGGTCATTCATATACATCCCATGTATCATGTGCAAGTTCTCTTAAACCCCGCTGATGAGATGACTCTATATAAGCATCCAATGTTTGTTGTCAAATCATCTTCAACCTTCAAGTCTCTCTACATAGATACATGTGTCATGCTCATTAATTATATATTTTATTTTGTACGAAATAAATATGTTTTAAACCAAACCCCGCTGCCATGGGTGATAGGGGACATATTGATTTGAACCCTATCAGATTGCTAGTTATAGCCGAATGTGGGGACAATATATTATATTATATATGCAAGATTCAAACATTTAGTTAATTCATATAAGTTATATTAAACAAATACCTTTTAGAATGAACCCATTATAAGACATTGAACATTTTATAAAACACATTTAAAAACATTTTCTTGAAAAGCATGAAAATAATCTTACAGCAGGCCTATATTTATGGGGTTGATATAGGGTCGGTAATGAAATCGTAACCACAAATATTTTCTGTTGGCCAGATCTGAGTCGAACGAGGTCCCATATTGACAAGTATATTTCTGTATTTCTCACTGCAGATAGAACACGAGAGTTAATATGGGCAGGAGTTGCGTTCGTAGATGAACAATATGGTCCATCGTATCAGGGGGGGGGGGGGCGTAAATATGGTCCATCGTATTAACAATATGGTCCATCGTATTAACAATATGGCCCATCGTATTAACAATATGGTCCATCGTATTAACAATATGGTCCATCGTATTGCTGTGTTAGCAATTCCGAGCATTTGATTTGGTGCTATTTTCTAATGTAGGTATTATCTGTATGCACTTACAAGTGTGACTAAAGTTGGCTTTCACAGCACAAACAACCGTTTTAAAGGCCCACTTAATTTCCGAATCCCCAGATTACATTATATAAAACATATGCCATATTATATACCATGAACCCCCAGATTACATTATATAAAATATATGCCATATTATATACCATGAACCTCCAGATCACATTATATAAAATATATGTCATATTATATACCATGAACCCCCAGATCACATTATATAAAATATATGTCATATTATATACCATGAACCCCCAGATCACATTATATAAAACATATGCCATATTATATACCACGAACCCCCAGATTACATTATATAAAATATATGCCATATTATATACCATGAACCCCCAGATCACATTATATAAAACATGCCATATTATATACCATGAACCCCCAGATCACATTATATAAAATATATGCCATATTATATACCATGAATCCCCAGAATACATTATATAAAATATATGCCATATTATATACCATCGAACCCCCAGATTACATTATATAAAATATATGCCATATTATATACCATGAACCACCAGATCACTTTATATAAAATATATGCCATATTATATACCATGAACCCCCAGATCACTTTATATAAAATATATGCCATATTATATACCATGAACCCCCAGATCACATATATAAAATATATGCCATATTATATACCATGAATCCCCAAAATACATTATATAAAATATATGCCATATTATATACCATCGAACCCCCAGATTACATTATATAAAATATATGCCATATTATATACCATGAACCCCCAGATCACTTTATATAAAATATATGCCATATCATATACCATGAACCCCCAGATCACATATAAAATATATGCCATATTATATACCATGAACCCCCAGATTACATGATATAAAATATATGCCATATTATATACCATGAACCCCCAGATTACATGATATAAAATATATGCCATATTATATACCATGAACCCCCAGATTACATGATATAAAATATATGCCATATTATATACCATGAACCCCCAGATTACATTATAAATAATTATGATAAACTACATATATACCTTAACCATCATGTAAGCACAAGCTCGATCATCGTCATATCGTAACAGTAAATTTTATTAGAGTAGATCCAGTCGTAAGTCGGGATTTTTTTACCCTGTGCCAATGCATTCTCTTATATATGCGAGTCGACCATAGGTCGCCTCGCATATATAAGAGAATGCATTGGCCTAACAATTTTTTACAATTTTAATAATTTGTTCTTGTATTCTTTAACAATTTTATAATTTCACCCATACAGAGCCCCAGACAAACATGAGCAGACGACACTCTTCTATATGCTTCTATATATGTGTGGAGCTCCCTGCCGGGTAATGGATGTTTTTTATTTTTTGTCCTAAAAATTGTAAGAAACATTTATTTAAAAAAAATGATAAAAAATTGTTAGGCCAATGCATTCTCTTATACATATGCGAGGCGACCTATGGTCTTTATATAAGAGAATGCACAGGGTAAAAAAATCCCGACCATTTGAAAGAGGAAGCTCCAAAAACATTG
The DNA here is from genome assembly GCA_032622095.1 of Siphonodentalium dalli. Lineage (NCBI taxonomy): Eukaryota > Metazoa > Mollusca > Scaphopoda > Gadilida > Siphonodentaliidae > Siphonodentalium > Siphonodentalium dalli. The sequence goes on from CP136064.1 coordinate 3,525,083, forward strand.
TATTATCAACTTACCCGGTCAAATAAACGGTGGACATGTTGTTTTTGTTGAGTTGCCAACGCATTTTGTCATCAAGATTGAAGTAAAAATCAGTATTATTTTCATTGCAGGGGGAATAACTCTATATATTAAAGATAGAGTTCTTTCCCTTCCATTGAAAAAAATTAATACTGTTGCATTCTGGGTGGCTATGGGGGAAGTCTTCAGCAGTTTTCTATTTCTCTGCGGGCATCTTCTGAAACACAGATGTTTCAAATAGTAATGAATTATAGTATTTTAATCATATTTTATGGCATAGATTGTTATTAAAACCGTATATCAAGTCACAATAAAACAAAATAATCGGCTACTGGAAAATTAAGTGGGCCTTTAATTTACCGTGTATTCTTTTGTTCTGCGAATAACGCTTATCTACAAGCCTATTATCTCGGTAAATATTCAAAACATTCTGACTAAAGTTACAGAAATATGGGTTTAGTGTTATGACCCAAAACAAAAATGGTAACATAATGGATGTTGCATGTCAAGCAACCCACCGCGATCCTCATGTCAGTATCATAACAACCCACCGCGACCGTCATGTCACCACCATAGCAACCCATAGCGACCGTCATTACCATAGCAACCCACCGCGACCGTCGTGTCATTACGATGATCATATGTGGTTACATCCGAGTTATCTTACTGAGGTGCACACCATTCAATGCACTGTATTCTTGAGTCATCAGAATTTCACATCTCATGTCTAGGAAATTAAATCATCAGTCCTGTCGAAGAGAAAGACATTAAAGGGTAGATGTATGCCTATTTCAATATATTCCCGATTAATAACAACGATCGCATATAGATAATATCTAGACAAAATATGTAATTTGAGATGAATATGTATTCTGTAAACGTATAGGTTAACATGTTATCTTAAAATCAAAGTTAATAATTTTATATAAATTGAATTTATCGCTCGAGTTTTAAATTAAATTACGAATGACTCAATCAAATTAATTGACGGAAAGTGCATGGATTTGTGCAACGCGTGACACACATGATCCTGTAAAGATGTTGATACGGTGCGTAAACTCAAGCCACTCACTAAATAGTGACTATACGATAACCCTTAATGAGTAAGCAATTATTTCATGTGTCTTTTGGGAACGGCAAAACTGTTGTCCCTCGGTATCAGGAATGACTATCGAACTGTTGCCCAAGGCCGAGGGACAACACTTTTGCCTGTTCCCAAAAGACACATGAAATAATTGCTTTGTTACCCAATACATTTACTTGTATATAATCAGGTCATTGCTAATTAATCACACTCTTTAATAGTGACAGTGACAATGCGGAAATCCGGTACAATTAAAAAACGAAAGTGGAAATTTCCGGAAATAGCCGAAACGTCACGGAAATTGCAAACCATGTAACAGTTCGTTCGGGCCAGTCAACAGTTCGCTCGGAGCCAATCAACAGTTCGCTCAGTCGGGCAACAGTTCACTCGTGACGTCACGAAAGCTGACCGTGATTGCAAACCGGGCAACAGTTCATTCAGGGCGGGCAACAGTTCGTTGTGGCGTTACGAACGCGAATTTGGGGTTAACCAGTTAATTCTAAATCCCAATGATTTACGAAGTAAAACTCTACTATTGGGTAACAATATATACAAGTTAATGAACTACATGTACGATATTTTCATTATGGCATTCCTGCTTGCCACCTGTAACATTAATTCGCACTCAACATACTTTCAAATAATGTAAAACTGGTTACCTTATATTCTAGGAAGCAGAGGCTTTGATATAAACTAACAACATAATTTGAGTACAGTATCCCTTTATGCCCACACAAATTGATGCAACAGTCACCGGCTTGTACATTTCTTCATTGTACTCACTATATTGACTTAGGGGGTAATAATTGTATGTCAAAGCTATACTGGTCAACTTATGGACTTCTATCAATATAAACTGTTTGCCTTATTTGTTTTCGACGAACTGGAACAAGACATGTCACTACCAGGTAAGGCACATCCTGAATTCCACTATTATAGTGAATTCCACTATTATAGTGGAATTCCACTATTATAGTGGCATATGACTATACAATATTCACGTTTCCTTTATTTGCGTCGGGAATAGAAAAAGGCGCATACCCGTGCACAGCCAAATGTCACTCTTAAAAATATTGCAGCGATCTTTTGCGCCAGCTTTGTTATTCAATAATATTATAATATATTACTAATATATGCCTTTCTAAATGACAATAACAGGATGACCCAATCGCTCCTTCATAACAGTTCAACTAAGTGCATGCTAATTGAGTTGCATATCGTGTGCCGTCATGATTATTCATTCTCCTGGACAAACTATATGTATGATACCGAATTAGTGCGACACTGATTTTGAATAATATTTGTGTGAAATATTATTTTGGTTTATCCCTCTTTTATCAAATTAAGAAAACGGTAATGGTCATATACCACTATAATAGTGGAATATCGCTATAATAGTGGAATTCAGATGTGCCTGACCTGACTACGGGAAAATAACAACCGAAAACGTGACGTGACACCGAACCACAATCACGTGATTACAGAGTGTGACAAAAGTGAAACCAGACTAACCCGTGGAAGAATTGAACGAGATCACGTGGCACTGCCGGGATGCCATCCGGGTGATAACGTCTATACATGGCGATCCCCATCATCGACTGCTCGTAACGATGGCAACCACCAACTATCGTTGTATTAGTCTTCTGACATTTCAGAAGCCGCTCGCTGTGTATCGGTGCCATACAACGTCGGTCAAGGCCACACGAAACTATGGCTGCGGTTATCATCTGGTTCTCTTTGTTCGCTACCATAAGGTAAAATGTTGTTTCGATCTCAGGTTTTTCACTGAAGGTGCATGGATTTTCGTCGAGGTGTTCGAACAAGAACTTGCCGGTTCGGAAAGTCAGACGACCGGAACCTTTAAGCATAACTGCACCGCGCTCTCGTGCCAATTCAAACAGTTTCTCTCTGTATTCACGGGCATCCGCCATCTTGAATCGCGTAGATGCGTCACCCCACATGACGAAATCGAATTCGAGAATTATCTTCTGTTGGACATACGAAAGAGTGTATTATGAGTTAAAAACAGTGGACCACAAAAATCTGATCTGATTAATATTTAACTTATTGCAATATGTCTCAAATTCATCGTGCCAAGATTAACGAAATATAGATTCATTAAACGAACATGAATTCCCAGGCCTACTTGCTTACCTGTGACATACGAGTAGAATAATCTATAGGCACACATAGTGTTCGGAATTTGGAGACATGTATTCCGCACATGGGCTATATTTAACTAAAAACAATGGTGATAAAAATTAATAAATTAAATTTAGTCTTCAGCAGAACTTTAAATAACGTAATTTAACCAGCTAAAGTGGTCGATGATGTGTAATAATTACAGAATCACAGTTCCAAACACTATGTGCAGCTTTTAAATGATCTACATGTGTAGTGGCACATACTCAGTGCATTGCTTCAAATGTGCTTGTTTCAGGGAGCGTGAACAGATTCGAATTTCTTATCGAAATGGCCATGTATCGATAAGAATGGCCATGTATCGATCAGAATGGCCATGTATCGATCAGAATGGCCATGTATCGATCAGAATGGCCATGTATCGATCAGAATGGCCATGTATCGATCAGAATGGCCATGTATCGATCAGAATGGCAATGTATCGATCAGAATGGCCATGTATCGATCAGAATGGCCATATATCGATAAGAATGGCCATGTATCGATAATAATGGCCATGTATCGATCAGAATGGCCATGTATCGATCAGAATGGCACAGTTAGTTGCCCTGAACTCATACATAAAAAGGACTTTATTAAAGTAAATTATAATTATGTATGCTATGTTATGTTTTATATTATTTTATTTTACGGAAACTAAATTTGCGAAATCGTCAAAAATACATCACATTTCTACGGCAGCGTAGAACCGCCACCTCCTCTTTTGTTACTAACTTGATTAAACAAGTTACTAACTTGTTTAATCAAGTTAGCTAACTTGTTTAATCAAGTTAGCTAACTTGTTTAATCAAGTTAGCTAACTTGATTAATCAAGTTACTAACTTGATTAATCCAGTTAGTAACTTGTTTAATCAAGTTAGCTAACTTGTTTAATCAAGTTAGCTAACTTGATTAATCAAGTTAGTAACTTGATTAATCAAGTTAGCTAACTTGTTTAATCAAGTTAGCTAACTTGTTTAAACAAGTTACTAACTTGTTTAATCCAGTTACTAACTTGTTTAATCCAGTTAGCTAACTTGTTTAATCCAGTTAGCTAACTGGTTTAATCAAGTTAGCTAACTTGTTTAATCAAGTTAGCTAACTTGTTTAATCAAGTTACTAACTTGTTTAATCAAGTTAGCTAACTGGATTAATCAAGTTACTAACTTGATTAATCCAGTTAGTAACTTGTTTAATCAAGTTAGCTAACTTGTTTAATCAAGTTAGCTAACTTGATTAATCAAGTTACTGCTGCTGCATACCGGCCGGTTTGGGGGGTAAAAGTACATTGTGGAAGTACATTGGAAGTACAATAGTGGAAGTACATTGGAAGTACATTGGAAGTACATTGTAAAAGTATATTGTAAAGTACATTGTGGAAGTACATTAGTGGAAGTACATTGGAAGTACATTGTAAAGTACATTGTGGAAGCACATTGTAAGTACATTGTGGAAGTACATTATGTAAGTACATTGGAAGTACATGTGAAGTATATTAGTGGAAGTACATTGGAAGTACATTGAAAGTACACTGTGGAAGTACATCGTGGAAGTACATTGGAAGTACATTAGTGGAAGTACATTGGAAGTACATTGAAAGTACATTGTGGAAGTACATCGTGGAAGTACATTGGAAGTACATTAGTGGAAGTACATTGGAAGTACATTGGAAGTACATTGTAAAAGTATATTGTAAAAGTACATTGTGGAAGTACATTGTAAGTATACCGTGGAAGTACATTGTGGAAGTACATTGGAAGTACATTAGTGGAAGTACATTGGAAGTACATTGGAAGTACATTGTGGAAGTACACTGTAAGTACATTGTAAAAGTATATTGTAAAAGTACATTGTTGAAGTACATTGGAAGTACATTGTGGAAGTACATTCGAAGTATATTGGAAGTACATTGTAAGTACATTGTAAGTACATTGGAAATATATTAGTGGAAGTACATTGGAAGTACATTGGAGGTACGGGTAGATATTTCTACGGCCCTATTTTTGTGAAAAACCAAGAGAGAAGTACAGCTGAATAAAACGCACAGCGGCTGCCATCTTGTTACTATCAACACCGTATAAATATTTTCAACAAGACAATCAGAAATCAGTATGTTTCAACCAATAGAATAACCCGACGTTAAAATGGCTATTGGTGATTGGTCAGATGCTAACTTGATTAAACAAGTTAGCTAACTTGATTAAACAAGTTAGCTAACTGGATTAAACAAGTTAGCTAACTGGATTAAACAAGTTAGCTAACTGGATTAAACAAGTTAGCTAACTTGATTAAACAAGTTAGTAACTTGATTAAACAAGTTAGCTAAATGGATTAAACAAGTTAGTAACTTGATTAAACAAGTTAGCTAACTTGATTAAACAAGTTAGCTAACTTGATTAAACAAGTTAGTAACTTGTTTAATCAAGTTAGTAACAAAAGAAGAGGTGGCGGTTCTACGCTGCCGTACATTTCAATTTGAGTTCCCATTTTCATAATGTGTTTCAATTTTCACGATTCAGAATAGTGGTTCACACTTTCAAGTGAACCTAGTGTCGGTTTATGCATTGTAACATAAAATTAAAAAAACATCCATTACCCTGCAGGGAGCCCCACACATATATAGAAGCATATAGAAGAGTCGTCTGCTCATGTTTGTCTGGGGCTCTGTATGGGTGAAATTATAAAATTGTTAAAGAATACAAGAAAAAATTATTAAAATAGTAAAAAAATTGCTAGGCCAATGCATTCTCTTATATATGCGAGGCAACCTATGGTCGACTCGCATATATAAGAGAATGCATTGGCACAGGGTAAAAAAAACAGAACAGAAACAGAATTAAAATAACCATAACGTGTACTCACCCGAAATATTATAGCCTTGAATACGTAATACTTGAGATATGAGACGAAACATGGATATCGGTTATAGTCGAATCTCCTAATATCACACCGCGGGCATAGTTCTGTGACCTGAAATAGTCCAGTCGAAATGAGGCTAGACCCAGACAAGATTATGCTGGTTTAGTTTTAGCTTTTTTCGAAGCGGCGCAAAATGTCTATCAATAATTGCTTAATATTTTTGCTATAAGAAATATTCTTGAATGGCCGAGATTTGCTCACGTTATTCTTTGATTCAACGGCATCGTCCGCTAATGTGTGAACAAGTTGAATGTAGCACGTTGCTATTGACGACGCGTGTCAAATAAACAGCCAGGGATAGCAAAATCGAGTTCAAAGTGTAAGTTATTTGCTATAGCCACGATATATAGTAGCATTCCATTGTGTCAGACAGTAATGGGACGTTTCAGCAACGTCGGCGGGTACGCTCACATGTGCGGCAACACATATCAAAGGCTCATCCAAATTTGAGGTCCACTGTGTGCAGGTCAAAGGCCCATTTCAGGTGATGGTGTAATAGAGTTATATCTCTTCAATCTACATAACTGTGTGCATATGTATATAGTACATTGTAGCATTCCATTGTGTCACACAGTAATGGGACATTTCAACAACGTCGGCGGATACGATTAAATGTGCGGCAACACAGATCAAAGTCTCATCCAAGTTTGAGGTCCACTGTGCGCAGGTCAAAGGCTCATTTCAGGTCTACTGTGGCTTCGCATGTAGAGGGTGACGTTACGATATAAAAAACATGTGTTTGTATATAGTACATTGTAGGATTCTACCCCATCTGATGGGGGTGCGCCAACAAGTCACGGCGGAATTTCATTATACATACCATACCATACCCAGAAAATATATCACGCGAAAAAAGTTAATCTCTCCATGGCATGCAATATCGATACAACGTGTAGTCTCTGTCCCGTGCGTTCGCTAACTGTTTTCATGCTCGAATCCCCTAATATCCAACGAAACAGGTCACATTTATCTCATAAATCAATCAGCGACGATGTGTAAACGCATCTCTCATGAAGCCATATTGTTCGATCTATCCAGCAACAACTCTTGAATTAAAATGCATATATAATCTGAACAGTTCTTAAATGAAGACTAAACAATTGAATTTAATACACTTCAAAAAATAATGTGATTGTCTCTTTTGTTATCAAGATATGCTAGCATAATTAATTATTAAAAAAAAACCTAGTAAATCACCAAATATGTTATATTGTCTTGGTTCTATGGAAGGAAACACATATACAACAAAGAAGAAGTCAGCCACAAATAGTTCAGCACAAGGAACGAAACTGTTTATAATTATACAGTCTGGTCCATCCAAAGCAGGGAGCATTCAACTGGGAATTTTGTTTGTGGTAATGATGAGAATGTTTCAGATGTTGATGATGATGATATCGATGATACCGATGACGATTATGATGATTATGGCAATGATGGTTATGGCGATGATGGTGCTGATTATGGCGATGATGGAGATGATGATGGTGGTGATGATGATGATGTTGATGGTGGTGATGATGATGATGATTATGTTGCTGCTTCTGCTGCTGCTGATGATGATGGTGGTGATCATCATCATCATCATAATGATGACGATGATGATAATTATGATGACAAAGACGACGATGATGATAATGATGATGACAGGACGTGCCAAACAAGGTGCCACTTATGGGCTCTTACCCAGCGCTGTGGGGGGGGGGGGGGGTAATCTATACTAACCTGGCCCGCGGAGGTAACTGGTACGTATATGTCATAATGCAATGGTGGTTTGTCTCCTATTATTTAATTCGCCCATATTACTGCGCTAAATACATCCCCCGGTTAAAGCTGCAGGACAAAGTTCAGCCCCATAGCTACGCTGGTCTGACCGTTGCCATCACGAATAGTTTCGCATTTAATTTTTACTTACGTATTTTGTCAGTTACATTTCATTCTGGTTTGATCGAGCCAATTTTCAAACAAATATAGACAATTCAGTTTCTCAGAATAATGCAGAATGAATTGTAGCCGATAGAAGTCTTAAAGTCATGTGAAACACTGAGGTTTTCATCGGACGGAATAACAAACGATCATACCAAAATAAGTTATTTTCATTGATATGATATCGAAATAATCAGAGAACAGTGTTCACCCTGTTTTCTCGAAAATCCGAAATTATCTGCTTATAATATAACTTGTTTTAGGTAGATAATCTGCTTAGAATCGCCTATTTTGAGTAGGTAATGTGCTGAAAACGAGAACGTTTTAGTCACATCATCGACTCATAATGAGGCAATTCTAGGCATATTATGTGCGGACAAAGACACAAATGAGTCAATTTTTCAAGTGTACGCTCTTTAACATGTGTTTTCACTGTGGCCTGCATTATAAAGCGAAATAACGGCTATGACTCCATTATATGCTTAATTTAGAATCAAATAATCATAATATGTACCTATTTCACATTATAAGTCGATTATGTGCTTATTTGCTTGAGGATATGTTGCTTTGTTGTGTACGAATTACACGCAGTAAATATTATTGGCGTAATTATTGTCGTAATATGTATGCCCAATAAGGGTACGTTCATACGCTGGCAAGTTTGCACGGTATGTTTTGCCGGCATTTCGTCATAGAAAATCACATGGTGCCAGAATATGAACGGATACATTCATATAACATGCATCTTTACCAAATCTAACGACATGAGAAGTAACTTCTCCGTAGTTCCACTTGTAACGGTGCTACTGGCATTTGGCTTCAAATACCTGTATGACTGATTCTTGCGAGATAATTGCATGCTATTTACAAGCAAATTCCAGTAGCATGGCTACAGGTGGAACTACATTGTTTTTACTTCGCCCGTAGTTAGCCGTGGTACAGATGCATTGTATAACAGAACGGCCCTGTGCCAATGCATTCTCTTATATATGCGAGTCGACCATAGGTCGCCTCGCATATATAAGAGAATGCATTGGCTTAACACATTATAAAATTATAAAATTGTTAAAGAATGTAAGAAACAAGAGGTGGCATCAGAGATGCTGTGTCTCGTTTTCGGTGGCTTACCGCCGGTGGCTACCGCCGGTGGCTACCGCCAATTGGTATGCATCAGTATCGGTAGACTAATTAATAGGTAAAATCGAAAAATGACTAATTAAGGGCCATAACTCTATCAAATTTTATCAGGCTGGTTTTCGAACTCGTCCGAAATATTCTTGGCAAGTACGTCTATTCCAAATTTTAAACAAACCGGAGGACGTTTGTTGAAGTTATCGCGCTAACGAGCTAAAAATTCACGCAAAAATTACTAATTAAGGGCCATAACTCTATCAAATTTTATTGGACCAGGCTGGTTTTCGAACTCGTCCAGGATATTAGTGGAAGACACTTATATACCAAATGTTAGTTGAATCGGATGACGTTTGTTGAAGTTATCGCGCTAACGAGCTCAAAATTCGTACACAATGACTACTTAAGGACCATAACTCTATCAAATTTTATCGGACCGGGCCGGTTTTCTAACTCGTCCGAGGTGTTCTTGGGAGACACATATATATCAATATTTCAATCAAATAGGATGATGTTTGTTAAATTATCGCGCTAACGAGCTGAAAATTTGTGAAAAATGACTAATTAAGGGCCATAACTCTATCAAATTTTATCGGACCAGGCCGGTTTTCGAACTCGTCCGAGATATTCTTGGGAGACACCTATATACCAAATTTCAATCAAATCGGATAACGTTTGTTGAAGTTATCGCGCTAACGAGCTGAAAATTCGTGAAAAATGACTAATTCAGGGCCATAACTCTATCAAATTTTATCGGACCAGGCCGGTTTTCGAACTATTCCGAGATATTCGTGGGAGACACCTATATACCAAATTTCAATCAAATCGGATAACGTTTGTTGAAGTTGTTGCGCTAACGAGCCTAAAATCAGTGAACAATGGCAAAGGGCCATAACTCTGTAATAAATGTGCGAACGAACCCGATTTTTTGTCTGCAGCTTACGTGCATGGATATGTACTCACACACCAGGCCAATGCATTCTCTTAGATATGCGAGGCGACCTATGGTCGACTCGCATATATAAGAGAATGCATTGGCACAGGGCATAACTGTAACCATCACAATGTTGTCAATGAACCGATGCATCTTGTATTCTTATTTCCGTTCATATTATGGCACCATATCGTGTTCTACGACGAAATGCTAGGAAACCATATCGTGCACACGTGCCAGTGTATGAACGTACCATAAGGCGTCTCCAGTAAAGTAGTAAATATTCACACGTGTGAATATTTCAACCGTCATGTTATTTATAACAGGCACCAAAAAAGTAGTAAATAGTTACATGTGTGCATAGTTGAACCGTTGTGTTATTTATAATAGCCACCAAAAATGTTTGTTAGTATGTTGTCTTCCCTATATGACCAGGACATTGTAGTAGAACGATTTAGGATGGTATATGCTAACTTATCCCTTTCTATAATAAATGGATTCCCCCATAGTGGCGTTTACATTATGTCAATAATGTTGAGTTTTGGTTTGTGATAAGCTATGCCAATTACAAATAATAGAAATGAAAACAGATTCTATAATTACAATCATGGGTATATAATATATGATCTTGAGCGCATTGCCATTTCTGACTATGGTTTTCTTGTATTAATTGGTTGCAGTTGATTGGATAATAATTTAAACAGACGACGTTATGGCCGTTTGTTGAACTTATTTTCTGAACATTTCATTAAAGGGGTACTGTACGCAATTTTCAATAAATTCCCGGTAATAACAACGATATAATGTCGATAATATATAGAAAAATAATTAATTTGAGTCGAGGATGTATTGTGTAGACGTTCGGGTTAATGGGGTATCTTAAAATCAAAGTAAATAATTTTATTTAAATTAAATTTATGGCTGCAGCCATAAATTAAATCACGAATTTCCGTGTACAAGACGTAATCAAATTAATTAACGGATAGTGGATTGAGCAATGCGTGGCACACATGATCATGTAACAAAATACGGGGCGTAAACTCAAGTAACTCACTGACTAGTGACTATACAATAACTTAAATGAGTATATGGGACTAGTATGCATATAATATAACATATAATAAATACATTTGTTAGAACACTGTAAAAAAAAATAATCGACAACGACAATTTGTATTTTCGCATTCCGACTAATCAATCTGCCATCCTTAACATTAATTCCTACTCAACATACTTTTAGATAATGGAAATCTGATTACCTTATTCTACGACTCAAGAAACCAACAACAACATTTGAGTACAGTAGCCCTTTAACCCTTTACCCAGCAAACCGGCCAAAAACGCCCAAATAAAGCTTCAACAGCCTAAAATATCCTCGGTCTGTCTCAATAACACCATACAAATATGGATATCATTGGAACCGGTTCATTGACCACATTGTGATGGTTACAATTATGCCCTGTGCCAATGCATTCTCTTATATAGGCGAGTCGACCATAGGTCGCCTGGCATATATAAGAGAATGCATTGGCCTAAAAAAAATTTTTTTTAACATTTTTTCTTACATTCTTTAACAATTTAATAATTTTTTCTTACATTTTTTAACAATTTTTATAATATTTTTCTACATTCTTTGACAATTTTATCATTTTTAATATGTGTTAAGCCAATGCATTCTCTTATATATGCGAGGCGACCTATGGTCGACTCGCATATATAAGAGAATGCATTGGCACAGGGCCGTTCTGTTGGGTAAAGGGTTAAGGGTCTACCCTTGTTGAATTGTTACCTGTTGTCTTCCTTCCTCTGTGAGACCCATGTCGTAATATACACATTTCATCTCCGGGAAAACAGAGAATATCGTCCAATGCCAATTACGAAGAGCGGCCAGAGATTCAGTAAGATGGTTCTGTGACGCGGCTGTTACCATGACGGGGAGATCTGGAAAGGCGGCCACATATCGGATGGAACCAAGTTTAAATTCATCTCTAAATGCGCCATTTTCCAACAAAGGATACGACGCGATTTTTTGAAGATTTTTGTCCCTCGTTTGACCGAGAGAACTTGTGCAGGGTATTTCCATCGTTGCTGGTCGGACATCGATGTTAGCCGCCTGCAATTCCGCCGATGAATATCTATATTTGACGTCATCTGTCGATACCGTTTCTTTGTGGTCTTGATCTGCTATTGAGAATTCTGTATTGAGTTCTGCGAGAAATTAATACCTTTCATTAAGGAAGAAGATGGTTCACCTGGATTGATAATACGAAAATATGAGCAGACGACAGATTGACGAACGGATAATATAAGTACAGAATAATTTATATTCGTTGATGGGGAATGTTCAGATAATAATCATCATGATAAGTTCACTTGGGTAGTTTATCATGATAAGTTCACATGGGTAGTTTATCATGATAAGTTCACTTGGGTAGTTTATCATGATAAGTTCACTTCGGTAGTTTATCTGAACATGCCCTCGTGGAACTATTCCTCATCGAGTATTTAGTAATGAACGGAAACAATATATTTTAGCAATAAACAGACCTAGAACCCCTATGAAATAAGATAACGAATCCAAACATAATTGTAATCTCATAATTTCATCTCAAACCTCACTGATAATGTTTAATGTTTAACCCACAGGGATCCTCACACAGCTTGAAGCATGCACTATATAGGGATTGTCGTGTGCACAGTATATGTGGGGCTCTCTATGGGTTCAGCCTTATGTCGCCAAAATTAATGTCGCATTCTCATTGATGGAGAGCTGCTAACTTTAGTTTCGAATTCACAAGCATCGTCCGCTGAAGCGTGCACACATTTTGAGTAGCAAGTTGCTATTGACAACGCTTATCAAATACATCACCAGGCAGCTGTTACGGTAACTGCATGGGCCGTACCCCATCCTGGCCTATTAGATTGACCAATGAGAATGGAGATCTACTGATAGGAGATGGTGACATATTAGGTACACCTTGATTGACACTGATCCCATATTGAAAGCCCCACGCAGGGGGTATATGGATTCATATGGGGTCGATAGACGCCATCTTGTTTTTCTTGGAACTCTGCCGCCTCGGGGATATTTTCGGTGTATTTTGGCATCAAGAAAAGCGATATCTGTCGGAAATCATTCTCTGCGAATTTAAAGACAAAGTACCATGTACCAAAACCTGCACATGATGTATTTGAGGAATCCTAAAGACTCATAAATTAACTATCAAACTAAATGTGTTGTCCTACTTCTTGCGATATCTATATATTTAACTTACTATAGAATCTAAACGAACTTCGTACAAGTAATTCAAATTCTGACCTGGAAAGCGTGATAAAATCGTTACAGGACTCGTTGCTGCTGACTACGGTGACATATGAGGTTCAGCGAGATTAATAGCGCCTCGCCCGATATTAATTTCACTTCGCCTCATATGACACCGTATCCGACAACAACTCGAACTGATTGGTTCTCCAACAGTGGCTAGGATTGCAGCTACTGAATTGCTTCGCACCACCCATGTGATGTGGAAGTATTCGGTCGGTGCAGGGTCCGCGTTTGGCCGAAATTTACTTTTGCCAAATAATTTGCCAAATGAAATTTATTTTTTTCGAATTCTTTTAGAATTCTTTTCTGCAACATTGAGTCTTATGTTTCATCACTCGTGCATGGTTTGAACGACTTTTGATATCGATAGGAAAGCAGTTAGTTAATAATTACACTCGCATCTCTGTTGTGGTTTATCATACAAAAATAAACCAGTCACCGGACATTACCATGATAGAAGGGTTGCTTCGTCACAAGAGGATTAGCTATGTAAATAACACCATCACACTAAATACGGATAATCCCCACCATCGATACTAACGCTATCAGATTAACTTCATCTTCATAGAGGTGTTAACTGTTCCTAAACCTTATAAAACACCATAATTATATTGTAAGAGTTTCCAGAAATGAATGGTATTGATTGACCCATATATTTTCAACTTTCTTGAGGAATTAAAAACTTTTGCCAAACGAAAATATTTTTGCCAAATGTGAATTATTTTTGCCACTGACAAATTTGGCAAATGGCAGCGCAAACCCTGGGCCGGTGGCATGATAACTTGTCAGTATGCTAACATTGATATGCCCAGTATTTCGCTGTAGCGGGATTGCTTCATCGTTGGAGGTGTAAGGTCGGTGGCATGATAACTTGTCAGTATGCTAACATTGATATGCCCAGTATTGCCGATGGGGTCATTGTCACAAGGCTCCGGTCACATTCGTAGCCAGCTTTTTAAATGGATCACAAATGTAGCCAGCTTATTCGCCGTTGATCACATTTGTAGCCAGCTTGTCTAATTCCATGCTTTATATGGCGCGAAATATGACGTCATCGCGTTCGTGACTAAAATGTCGATGATAATTCGAGCTTTCCAACGACATTGATCGGAAACCTGAGGTTATTAGATGAACTAATATCAAAATAAAATTCAAGTTGGTGTTGTTCATCCATCAACTCAGAAAAATTAGATTAACCTGATCGTGTTCATTGCACGATCGGGCTCGCTTGAATATGAAAAGCTGGCTACAAATGTGATCGCCATAGAAAAGCTGACTACATTTGTGATCGATTTAAAAAGCTGGCTACGAATGTGATCGATGCCTTGTTACAATGACCACATCAGCCCCAGTATTTCGCTATATCGGGATTGCTTTATCGTTGGAGGTGGAAGTTACACCGGTGTCATGAGCCATAAGCCCCAGGTAGTACAAGAAACCCATTGTCAGAAATGGTAACGCCATCTAGATAATATTATTAGTATATATAAATATATTGGAGCTTTAATGTATTGAGTGTGAAAAATGTCTGTATAGTTGAGTGTGTGTACTAATGTGTTTATGTGTATAGCATGTGCTTGGTGAGAAAGCATATGAACACATTTTAAAAATCGTACGTGCCAAACTAAAGTTATGATAATTATGAAACATGTACACATTGCATTGATCCACCAATATATTATTGGTTATGAACAAATGTCCGATAGTACACAAGATAGTATAGTTATTGTTATATGTTACCCGAATCTAGGATAAACTGCCTTTCCCCAGTGATTGTAATGATAGGGTTAATTGTATAGATAAGCACATCGAGATGTAAATGATATAGTATAAGAGCACACAAGCATAATTAACAAGATCATATTCTTAATTGGTTATGACTGGTAGCAACCATTGTATAAGTGAGAGAGGATCAAACCAGTATCATTCTATAGTAAACAATAGTATGATACACGTCATTGGCAAGGGTATCGTGGTATCTCAGACCTTATTTGGATGCATGATACACCATGCGTTGGAATAACTACTCGTGTCGAGAAATACAGAGACACTCCCGCTTAGACCACCGATCCACCAACTCCTCTGTTCATCTACATTTTCTGTACTTATCGACAGAGACTTATACTTAAGAATATAACAGTTATCGAATCTTCTGGACTCTTTATTGTTCCCGTACGCGGCCACTCTACCTTCACCAATGTACACTACGGGACACAAACACTCATGGCCAACAAAATGACAAAGCGCCTTGACGATTGACATTTCATTATGTTAACGTGTTGCCAGCTCGCGGCAAATACACTAAACTGTTATTTTCTCGGTTCTCTTATACGACATTATAATTGTTTTGGGCTGGCATGTATCTTTTATTTGTTATTTGTTCTAAGTTATACGGAAATAGAGGTCTGCAATTGACTGACAGAAGCCAATATACGGCGGCTGAACACTGAATGATTTACAAACAATCTCGAGAGTCATTATGAAATAATTTCCGATAAGGTTTCATTAACCACCGATTATGGAGACTAATTAATCATAATGCCTTCAAGGTTTCATGAAATCACCACCTCAGAATTCATATGAAGACATATGCCAACACTGAGACATCCGCGAAGTTACATCCTGCAAAAGTCTAACTGGTACGGAAATTGCTTTTATCTTTTTAATCACATTTCTATAAATAAATAATCGAAGCGCATCTAAACTAATTAATTGTATATAATGAGCTATTTTGATCCTATATCGATAGTGCCATTAAGTTTTAGAGGTCCGTATTGAATATCCTGGGTCTTTGTGTCGACGATCTTCAATGTGAACCGATTATTCCGTTGTCCAGTGCATGGTAAATGTAAAGATGCCCGTGTACGGGAACAATGGAGTGTCCAGAGGTTTTATACTTTTATGTTTCAATAACGTGTACTTCCCGTAAGCACAATAGGTAGAAAACCACAGGTGTTGGTGAATGGTGGGAGTGAATCTATATCGCGTATACTACGAGTAGTTATTCCAAGAGTAAGGGTATCATGTAGTCAGATAAGGTTTGATATATCAAGATACCCGTGTATATGGCGTGTATCATATTTGTGTTTACTATAGGATGATAAAGAATTGACCATCCCGCGACTATACAATGGTTAGTACCAGTCATAACCAATTAAGAATATGATCTGGTTAATTATGCTTGCATGTTATATACATTATTTATATCAACCACGCATATGTGCTTACTCAAATACATTTAACCCCAGCAGTTACAATCACTGGGGAAAGGAAGTGTATCCTAGATCCGGGAACACATCAAACTAAAACTATACTATCTTATTTACTATCGGAAACCGATGACCATAAATGCATATGTACTTTTCCGTGTAGATATGATGTAGGGTTAACCCTTTACCCAACAGAAGGGCCCTGTGCCAATGCATTCTCTTATATATGCGAGTCGACCATAGGTCGCCTCGCATATATAAGAGAATGCATTGGCTTAACACTTTAAAAATTATAAAATTGTTAAAGAATGTAAGAAAAAATGGTATTAAGTTTTTTTTAGGCCAATGCATTCTCTTATATATGCGAGGCGACCTATGGTCGACTCGCATATATAAGAGAATGCATTGGCACAGGGCATAACTGTAACTATCACAATGTGGTCAATGAGCCGGTTCCAATGATATCCATATTTGTATGGTTCTATTGAGACAGACCGAAGATATTTTAGGCTGTCGAAGCTTTATTTGGCCGGTTTTGGCCGGTTTATTGGGTAAAGGGTTAAAGAATTGCCGTGCCATTAGCGCTTCATAATATCGTAACTATAGTACTGCATTTAAATCCGTTATTGTTGTTGTTTCTCGTGAATTGATAGCTTTTTCTTAAAGGCACGGATGGCCTTCGTTATAGGTTATAATTTATAAATAACAGTCTCCAAATTATGATAAATTCCTAAAAGAATATAATAATAGCATAATGTAATGATATTATGAATGCGATATTTCCACAAATCACACTTCGTTTGTTTATATTCAAAACGTAAAGAGTGATCGATAAGCAAAACACCCAACACCGTGGCGACGTTTTTAGGAGAGTGATTCACCGTGACCCATTCAACACCGAAATCTGGAAAGTCGGTTAGCGTGCGCTATGTGCAGACTCTAGTGCACAAATATACATACACATGGTTGAGTTATAATAATGCAAAATGTGTTTACGGATGGAAT
The DNA here is from genome assembly GCA_032622095.1 of Siphonodentalium dalli. Taxonomy (NCBI): domain Eukaryota; kingdom Metazoa; phylum Mollusca; class Scaphopoda; order Gadilida; family Siphonodentaliidae; genus Siphonodentalium; species Siphonodentalium dalli. The sequence continues at coordinate 3,542,812 of CP136064.1, forward strand.
CAGGTGGTGGCTCTGGTATGCATCGACATGCGAAACCTGTAATATGCAGTAATATCTGCATACATCCTTCCCCTATCATTCAGGTCTGTCACCATACCAAACCACTTCCAAATTCGACAACTTATACATGTATTGCAAAAACTTTGTACGGAGTGAATTTCATAAACAGGGCCCATGGATAACTCTGGTAGGCATTGGTGCTCACAACCCGTTATAATAATTATGCATATTCGTTCCCCATTTCTGGTCCGTCACCATGCCATAGAGCATCAAAATGTGACAACCGACTCTTGAGTTATAATGCAAAATGTTTGTACGGACGTACGCACGGCTCGAGACGTCAACTATATGCCCGCCGACTAATATCGGGGGGGGGGGTATAATAACCATATATCTATGTGGAAACCTAACCAAAACAATTCCCCTCCTCACCTCACCCCGGTGGATAAGACTAAAGAGTTCTTTGGTCATGCACAAGTAATTGTAGAACCCCTGACCTGTTTACCACTATTTGCACTGGCCAGTGTTCTCTGTCAGACAAAACACGCTCGATATATTAAGGCTATAATGCAGTCTAGGGCAATTTGTGACATACAGTGTACATACACAATGTTTTATTATTGTTGTTAGATACTGGAAACACCAGGAAACACCTGGAAATACAGTTTATTTTTCGTTTTTTTCTGACCTGTGCCTTACCGATTAAGCATGTTATTGCTTGAGTCTTAATTTTACACAGTTTGCACCAGAAAAGGATAGTGGAATGGGATTGAAAGGCAGTTAACACAGTTATTGAAGAACGGCTAAAAAACTCTGAAATTTTGATAAAAACACGAGAAAGGAGGTGGGTCCCCAACATTTGGATGAATAAATTTGCACAAATGGGGTGGTGGGTTCCTCGGGGTCGGAAAAAAACCTTTTGGGCCATATATGTGCATTTTCCCCCAGAAACCCCCCCCCACCCCACCACTGCCGGGGTGGGTGGGTGGTCAAAGCCACCAACAAGCAATTTTTTCCGCAACTAAAAAAATTTCCTGCTTGTTTTTTAGTGTTTTGGCAATGAGTTGGGCTTCAAAACCACTTTGAATGAGAGAAATAATGTAATTCTAACTGTAAACTGACTGCAGGCAGTTATCGTATTGTATTTTGTTGCAAATTTTGAAATCCAAGATGGCAGCCATGTTTTTTTTTGCCGAATGACCTCAAAATGACTCATTCCTATTTACATGTCCATGTTAACATCCATGATAAATAGTATGCACAGAAATTCATATACAGCTGTTTACAGTGAATTTCCCCCCGCAAATCTCTGTTTTAGTGTTAAAAGGGGGGGTGGGTGTCAAAAAATGGTCGGAAAAAACTGACGAAAACGGAAAAAAAAATTGGCGGTGGGGGTGGGTGGGTACAAAAAATGATCGAAAGGGAAAAAATGCCATACGTGCCTGAAATTTTTTTCCGACCCCTCCCCTGATTTGTGGAGAGAAGAATCAAAATATTAAAGAACAAAGAAACAGGCACCATTCATCAGCGCCGGAAAAATGATGCATGACACAAACAAATGATGACACAAACAAAATTCTTCTGAGACGTTATCTTCTTGGCTCTTCATTTCCACACTGTGCTTATTAAAAAACCTCATTAATGTCATTGACACTCATTCTGTTGATATATAAACGCAAGCATAAGTCTCCACACAATTATACCCCAAAAAAATGATACCGTTATACATGCCGATTGTGGACGGTGAGTGTTCACGAATTAGTCGTGAGATGGCGTCAATTGACAGGTGACAAATCTGATAGATTGGATCAATCACATCATCGACAGCGTGTGTCGTTGGCGCTAAAGCAAAGATACCTTTGCGCTCAGCCACTACCGAATAAACTACCTGGTTTATAAAATAGTCTCGCTTGGTGAATAGCACCCCTGTGAGTTTTATGTACATAATTGTTAGTGCACTCAAAATTATCAAAAGTGAACGATTCAAGTGGTTCGATCAAACATATGATATCCAGTAAAAATTATGGAGAAAGAGGGGATGGGACCCCACTCTGTTGGAGGAAAAAAAAATAGATTTGCATGTAGACCCATCTTATATGTTTAACAAAATATAGCTAGTTGTTTAACTCATTATGTGAAGATTTCCTAAGGGAACTATCCGTCAATGTGTAATTAGAAAATAAATAGAAAACACCTATAGATTGTGTATGAATACCGAACGATGTCATGAGTGTCTGAAAGATATATCGAATTTTCACGAGCGGATGCAACACCGCCAGTGAACATTCGATATATCTTTCCAGACACACATGAGGTGTTTCAGATATTCAAACAAAAAGCTTAGATACATTTGAAGACAAATGTTATAACCGCGCGTTATAGTAAATTGTCTGACAACTTATCGGTTATAACCCATAAGCTTATTCGAAACAAGAGTTAGTTCTTGTGATTTAATCCGTCATTTCACAGGGAATCCACCATAAGTAGAAGGCAGAAGTAAAACAAGCGAAAAACTTTCCAAAGAAAATCACACGCGCGTAAAGTTGAAACAGACGCTCTTGACAATCAAGTGTGGTCAGCGATTCGGCGTTTTTGATTGGCTAGCTGGTACTTATCACGCACTGTGCAGCTGGGGCCCGTGCACATGGGGTTTATATATTGTAGAGTAACGCACCCTATCCCTTATCGTATTCAAGGGACGTGATGGTACATATCAAATATATCTATCTAACTTATCGATGGGAAGACAGGGAATATAATTGAACTATAGTGACCCCAACCAAATTCCAAAGGTCATGACTTGGAGAGGCCATGACCTGTGAGGAATGCGAACATTAACACAAAGAGAAAGTCTGATGCAACAGACATCAGGTCAAACCACGGTCATACGTCGGTCACATAGACAAGATATATCGCTAATGACCCACACAGTCATTAGCGTATATATAAAACCAGTCTGAGTAAACTCATACCTAAATATTCATTACAACATTGAATATAAGGTCTGACCGATAACATCGCTATCTCATTTCCAAGTCCTCGGGATTCCGTAATCTGATTGATTGCGTAAATTATTTTCCGTCCAATGAAACCGTATGGGTTAATAAACAAGTGTTAGTGGGCGGAGACTCCCATAATGTCACCTCTAAATATAGTAACAGAGCGGAATTTCTCCGATCGAAAGCGATGCTTGCAAATACAACAGAGACAACAATGGCTTCGAAATTATATATTCGGATTAATTTGAAGGATGTGCTAGACCTGATAGATAGGCCTGCGCATGGTACCAACTTGGCCTCCCATAAATATAAATAGAACTCACTCATGTCCGTGTATTTGATTTACTTTCATGATTGTACCATGGTTTGCAAATCAAATTATTTGTCGTAAAAAAGTCATCTGAAAGTTAACACCGAGGAAATGACTTAATTTGATGCTTTTAAATAGTTCTAAAGCATCATTTTTGATGACGACCTTATTTTTTGCTCTCGGATGCAGCTTTCCGGTTGATGCAGCGAGTTCATCTCCCGAAAAAGAATAGTCGCACACACGACAAATATTATCTGCTGTAAGTTTATGTCGCGACACAGGGCATTGCTATTGCGAAGCACAACAAATAACACGTGGGGACACCTGTCAATCATCGATGTATTTTTTTTAATCCGTGACGTCATTTTGGGGAAGCTCTTCGCTGAATAGAAATGGTTTTGGCCACATAAGCTCCAGACTCTATATTTCAAATATAGAGTCGACGTTCACCCAGACTGATATAAACCCTACATTAATCTACTCTTTAATTAGTTTTGGCTCTTCAGACATAATTGGCAGATGCCAACATGGGATCTCTAATTAATAATCGGCGTTGCTGTCTTTTCCATCCATCTACGATTTGACTCATCACATTGCTGCTATTATTATATGATGTTAGATGTGAATAAAATTTACACAGATAACTGTCTTATTCCTTCACAATATTTCGACTGTGGTGACACGAAGACTTGTTTTTTTTCTCGATTCCCTGTTTCATTTCTATGCACTTATGATTCGTATGAAGTATTCTTCAAATTGCTGTACTGTTAAAAGTAAGAATGCCGTATATAGCTTGGCAACTTTGAGCTTTACTAAGGTGCAGATAATAAAAAGAATACCTATACTGTTTTTTGTTTGAGTACCTGACACATCTCATTCATCATGTCTGTAAATAAATATCGAATTTTCACTCGCGGCTTTCTTTCCCGACACTCCTGAGATATTTCGGTATAATATAATAATAATAAAAAATGTAGGTATTCTCTATATATCATATCATGTCTGGCTTCCTAAACGAGGACGGTGATCAATACTTTTTTACTTGTCCTTTTTATCAAACAGAAAGGGCCAACCTCGAAGAAAAAATAGTGCGAATTGGACTATATCAAATACATGTTGCCGATCTACTTTGTGGATCAGTCTCACTTTCCAAAGAAGGAAATGACCAATTGTTCGCAGCTGTCCAAAATATATTATAAACTCACTGCGATTTGGCGATGAACAGATGCATTACACTTAGTGAACATTACCAGTCGTATATTAACGTAAATCGAGAACAACATGCACTAAACATAAACATATAATATAAAACAACCTTCCCTTACCCCATACAAATCTTGAACATTCCATATTGTATTTGTGTGTTTTGTCAGAATGTTTGTTTTGTGTTCAACATTTATGCATTTAAATTTTTCTTCTGTGCAACACCATCTTTTCCCGGGGAGCGTAGCTCCACCTAAGTTGCTATAACTTGTGCTCCAATCCCCATTCGTTCACCCTACATTAGTTTGTTATAAATAAGTTTTGTTTGAAATGTTTATATGGGATGCTCAATAAAATATGAAACATACTTTTGTCACACCTGCCCCCTGTCCATCCATAGTAACAACAGCACTGTATTATTCCGTCTCCGTTCTCTGTGCAGAGGCCGTGATCACAAGAATCATGTCTGCACCCTGGTGGTATCAAAAGGAGAACAGATGGTTAATACTGTGGACCCCCCCCCCCCCCCACCACACGACGCAGAGGCCGTGGTCACACGAATCATGCCTGCACCCTGATGGTATTAATAGAAGAACATGTGGTTAATACTGTCACCCCCCCCCCACGACGCAAAGGGAGTGGCCAAACGAATCATGTCTGCACCCTGATGATATCAATAGGATAACATGTGGTTACTAATGTCGACCCCCCCCGCGACGCAGAAGGCGTGGTCACACGAATCGTGTCTGCAACCTGGTGGTATCAATATGAGAACATATGTTAATACTGTCGAGCCCCACCCACCCCACGACGCAGAGGGCGTGGTCACACGAATCATGTCTGCACCCTGATGGTATTAATATAAGAACATGTGGTTAATACTGTCGAGCCCCTCCCCACCCGACAACGCAGAGGCCGTCGTCACACGAATCATGTCTGCACCCTGGTGACATCAATATGATAACATATGGTTACTAATGTCGACCCCCCGCGACGCAGAAGGCGTGATCACACGAATCGTGTCTGCAACCTGGTGGTATCAATATGAGAACATAGGTTAATACTGTCGAGCCCCACCCACCCCACGACGCAGAGGGCGTGGTCACATGAATCATGTCTGCACCCTGATGGTATTAATAGGATAACATGTGGTTACTAATGTCGACCCCCCCCGCGACGCAGAAGGCGTGGTCACACGAATCGTGTCTGCAACCTGGTGGTATCAATATGAGAACATAGGTTAATACTGTCGAGCCCCACCCACCCCACGACGCAGAGGGCGTGGTCACACGAATCATGTCTGCACCCTGATGGTATTAATATAAGAACATGTGGTTAATACTGTCGACCCCCCACGACGCAGAGGGCGTGGCCACACGAATCATGTCTACACCCTGGTGACATCAATAGGATAACATATGGTTAATAATGTCGAGCCACCCCACGACACAGAGGCCGTGGTCACACGAATCATGTCTGCACCCTGATGGTATCAATAGGAGAATATAATTATGGTTAATACTGTCGAGCCCCACCCCCACGACACAAAGGCCATGGTCACACGAATCATGTCTGCACCCTGATGGTATCAATAGGATAACATATGGTTAATACTGTCGAGCCCAACCCCCACGATTCAGAGGCCGTGGTCACACGAATCATGTTTGCACCCTGATGGTATCAATAGGATAACATATGGTTAATACTGTCGAGCCCCCTGCCCCCACACCGGAACATTGTAAAAGTATAGATGTCCCGCCGGCACATAGCGGTACCCACCGGCACATTGTAAATCTATAGCGGGACCCACCAAATCATTGTAAATCTATAGCGGGACCCACCAAATCATTGTAAATCTATAGCGGGACCCACCAAATCATTGTAAATCTATAGCGGGACCCATCGGATCATTGTAAATTTATAGAGGTACCCACCTGCACATTGTAAATCTATAGAGGTACCCACCGGCACATTGTAAATATATAGAGGTACCCACCGGCACATTGTAAATCTATATCGGTACCAACAGGATCATTGTAAATCTATAGCGGTACAAACAGGATCATTTTAAATCTATAGCGGTACCCATCGGATAATTGTAAATTTATAGAGGTACCGATCTGATCATTGTGTATATATATAGCGGACCCACCGGATCATTCTAAATCTATAGCGGTACCCACCGGATAATTGTAAATCTATAGCGGACCCACCTGATCATTGTAAATCTATAGCAGACCCACCGGATCATTGTAAATCTATAGCGGACCCACCTGATCATTGTAAATCTATAGCAGACCCACCGGATCATTGTACATATATATATATAGCGGACCCACCGGAACATTCTAAATCTATAGCGGACCTACCCGATAATTGTAAATCTATAGAGGTACCCACCCGAACATTGCACCGGAAGGTGTTTGAATCGGTGGATCTGGCATTTACATACGCCATCTTTACAGTGATGGTATCTCAAATCGTCTCGACAGTCCGTGTTTTCTCTGCATTCTCCACCAACAAGGACAGCTACAAAGAAACAGAACTTCTTGTCATGAGAGACAAATTAAAAGTTTATCTCGTGACTGGCATAATTTTCGGTATCCATATTTACAAAGATAAATGTTCTCACAATCGCCTTCAATCGATGCAGCAAACGCACAGCAATATATTTATTGATGTTCGCCAACGTGTGCACCTTCGGTAACGAGTTAACGTAGTTGTCCAGTTGTTTTGGTCATTCAAACTGGAACAATACTGCGCCGTCTGAACGGTGTTCAAGGCAATCGTAACGATAAGTTTCCCACGACTGATTTTGCATTGGTTTAACTCGCTTGACACGGCGGTCAAGCTTCACTCTGCGCTTGAAGTTCCGCATTGTATACCCCACCCACCCCATGATTGGAAGATGCTTATATAATATAATATTCGTCATTTCATGTCTTATTTGTTATATAACTGATAGTCTGCTAACGATATCTATCGCTACACTTCACGTTGGTCCATTAAAGTTTACATCATTTAACATCATGCATTCGTTGTCGATATTCCATAAATAAATTATGTTCGTTCGAGCTGCAAGCGAGTTAGAACATAAGTAGTATTGGCATTACTATAGCCCACCCCTGGCTCGGGGTCACAGACTTAAACACCGATAGGGGCTCCATACCCAGAGTGACCCAGAGTCGGGTTCGGTTAGAGTGACATGAGTCAGGGGTGTGCCATTGTACCAACAGACAGGCGATCCAAGGGCCAGAGTGTCAGACACATTTTTGTGGTGGGCCAGAGTGCCAGGCCAAAGTGCCCGTCCAGGTTTTGGGTGGGCCAGAGCGCCCGCCCCAGGTCCCAAACCAGTCATCATATTGCGACAGAATAGTAATACAATTTGCGATGACGTTCACCAGATTTCCAGACAAATAACTAATTCCATCTCCTGTATCTCCTGTATCTCCTGTATCGAATAAGTGCGTGAGGTTTTGTAGATCATGTCGAAAGTATTGCAGAATTGAAAAAAACTTCTTATATGTCCCATACACTGCATGCCATTAAAGAGTTTCCAATATGAGTAAATCCTTCTGTTCCGATACACGTATACTTTTCACAGTAGGGCCATGAACAGGATCGATAATACTCCATTGTGGACAAATTATGCACTGTATTGCACGGGTGTTCGATTATATATGAAATGCGGGTCCCATGAGAAACACCCCAGGATACACTGTTTTAAAAACATAAATTTTATTTGAATTAAGAATCAACATATTTACAAGTGATGATGAGACCAACATAATTATATTGTTATCAACAAATGGTAATGCAATGAACACATGTATCTTTGGTAGCCGGTGTGGGGGGCGGGGGCTCGACAGTATTAACTATATAGTTATG
>CP136064.1:3551311-3838676 GCA_032622095.1 Siphonodentalium dalli
TTTCATGATAGCTGCTCATTTTAACCCCTCAGTAAGTTATCATGCCTGATGGGAGTTTAGTTTTCATGATAGCTGCTCATTTTAACCCCTCAGTAAGTTACCATGCCTGATGGGAGTTTAGTTTTCTTGATAGCTGCTCATTTTAACCCCTCAGTAAGTTACCATGCCTGATGGGAGTTTAGTTTTCTTATGATAGCTGCTCACCCTTCATCATCAGAGTTTAATTGACCTGTGATGACGCTAACCCTCTGTAAGTTGACATGCGCTGACTGGAGTTTAGTTTTCATGATAGCTGCTCATTTTAACCCCTCAGTAAGTTATCATGCCTGATGGGAGTTTAGTGTTCATGATAGCTGCTCACCCTTCATCATCAGAGTTTAATTGACCTGTGATGACGCTAACCCCTCAGTAAGTTACCATGCGCTGACTGGAGTTTAGTTTTCATGATAGCTGCTCACCCTTCATAATCAGAGTTTAATTGACCTGTGATGACGATAACCCTCAGTAAGTTACCATGCCTGATGGGAGTTTAGTTTTCATGATAGCTGCTCATTTTAACCCCTCAGTAAGTTACCATGCCTGATGGGAGTTTAGTTTTCATGATAGCTGCTCATTTTAACCCCTCAGTAAGTTATCATGCCTGATGGGAGTTTAGTGTTCTTATGATAGCTGCTCACCCTTCATCAACAGAGTTTAATTGACCTGTGATGTCGCTAACCCTCAGTAAGTTGACATGCGCTGACTGGAGTTTAGTTTTCATGATAGCTGCTCATTTTAACCCCTCAGTAAGTTACCATGCCTGATGGGAGTTTAGTTTTCTTATGATAGCTGCTCACCCTTCATCAACAGAGTTTAATTGACCTGTGATGTCGCTAACCCTCAGTAAGTTGACATGCGCTGACTGGAGTTTAGTTTTCATGATAGCTGCTCATTTTAACCCCTCAGTAAGTTACCATGCCTGATGGGAGTTTAGTGTTCTTATGATAGCTGCTCACCCTTCATCAACAGAGTTTAATTGACCTGTGATGACGCTAACCCTCAGTAAGTTGACATGCGCTGACTGGAGTTTAGTTTTCATGATAGCTGCTCATTTTAACCCCTCAGTAAGTTACCATGCCTGATGGGAGTTTAGTTTTCTTATGATAGCTGCTCACCCTTCATCAACAGAGTTTAATTGACCTGTGATGACGCTAACCCTCAGTAAGTTGACATGCGCTGACTGGAGTTTAGTTTTCATGATAGCTGCTCATTTTAACCCCTCAGTAAGTTATCATGCCTGATGGGAGTTTAGTGTTCTTATGATAGCTGCTCACCCTTCGTCATCAGAGTTTAATTGACCTGTGATGACGCTAACCCCTCAGTAAGTTACCATGCGCTGACTGGAGTTTAGTTTTCATGATAGCTGCTCATTTTAACCCCTCAGTAAGTTACCATGCCTGATGGGAGTTTAGTTTTCTTATGATAGCTGCTCATTTTAACCCCTCAGTAAGTTACCATGCCTGATGGGAGTTTAGTGTTCTTATGATAGCTGCTCACCCTTCATCATCAGAGTTTAATTGACCTGTGATGACGCTAACCCTCAGTAAGTTATCATGCCTGATGGGAGTTTAGTGTTCTTATGATAGCTGCTCATTTTAACCCCTCAGTAAGTTACCATGCCTGATGGGAGTTTAGTTTTCTTATGATAGCTGCTCATTTTAACCCCTCAGTAAGTTACCATGTCTGATGGGAGTTTAGTTTTCTTATGATAGCTGCTCACCCTTCATCATCAGAGTTTAATTGACCTGTGATGACGCTAACCCTCTGTGAGTTGACATGCGCTGACTGGAGTTTAGTTTTCATGATAGCTGCTCATTTTAACCCCTCAGTAAGTTACCATGCCTGATGGGAGTTTAGTTTTCTTGATAGCTGCTCATTTTAACCCCTCAGTAAGTTACCATGCCTGATGGGAGTTTAGTTTTCATGATAGCTGCTCATTTTAACCCCTCAGTAAGTTACCATGCCTGATGGGAGTTTAGTTTTCTTGATAGCTGCTCATTTTAACCCCTCAGTAAGTTACCATGCCTGATGGGAGTTTAGTTTTCATGATAGCTGCTCATTTTAACCCCTCAGTAAGTTACCATGCCTGATGGGAGTTTAGTTTTCATGATAGCTGCTCATTTTAACCCCTCAGTAAGTTACCATGCCTGATGGGAGTTTAGTTTTCTTGATAGCTGCTCATTTTAACCCCTCAGTAAGTTACCATGCCTGATGGGAGTTTAGTTTTCATGATAGCTGCTCATTTTAACCCCTCAGTAAGTTATCATGCCTGATGGGAGTTTAGTGTTCATGATAGCTGCTCATTTTAACCCCTCTGTAAGTTATCATGCCTGATGGGAGTTTAGTTTTCTTATGATAGCTGCTCACCCTTCATCATCAGAGTTTAATTGACCTGTGATGACGATAACCCTCTGTGAGTTGACATGCGCTGACTGGAGTTTAGTTTTCATGATAGCTGCTCATTTTAACCCCTCAGTAAGTTACCATGCCTGATGGGAGTTTAGTTTTCTTATGATAGCTGCTCACCCTTTATCATCAGAGTTTAATTGACCTGTGATGTCGCTAACCCTCAGTAAGTTACCATGCCTGATGGGAGTTTAGTTTTCATGATGGCTGCTCATTTTAACCCCTCAGTAAGTTATCATGCCTGATGGGAGTTTAGTTTTCTTATGATAGCTGCTAACACTTCGTCATCAGAGTTTAATTGACCTGTGATGTCACTAACCCTCTGTAAGTTACCATGTCTGATGGGAGTTTAGTTTTCTTATGATAGCTGCTCATTTTAACCCCTCAGTAAGTTACCATGTCTGATGGGAGTTTAGTTTTCTTATGATAGCTGCTCATTTTAACCCCTCAGTAAGTTACCATGCCTGATGGGAGTTTAGTTTTCATGATAGCTGCTCATTTTAACCCCTCAGTAAGTTACCATGCCTGATGGGAGTTTAGTTTTCATGATAGCTGCTCATTTTAACCCCTCTGTAAGTTACCATGCCTGATGGGAGTTTAGTTTTCTTATGATAGCTGCTCACCCTTCGTCATCAGAGTTTAATTGACCTGTGATGGCGCTAACCCTCAGTAAGTTGACATGCGCTGACTGGAGTTTAGTTTTCATGATAGCTGCTCATTTTAACCCCTCAGTAAGTTATCATGCCTGATGGGAGTTTAGTTTTCATGATAGCTGCTCATTTTAACCCCTCAGTAAGTTATCATGCCTGATGGGAGTTTAGTTTTCTTATGATAGCTGCTCACCCTTCATCATCAGAGTTTAATTGACCTGTGATGACGCTAACCCTCTGTAAGTTGACATGCGCTGACTGGAGTTTAGTTTTCATGATAGCTGCTCATTTTAACCCCTCAGTAAGTTACCATGCCAGATGGGAGTTTAGTTTTCATGATAGCTGCTCATTTTAACCCCTCAGTAAGTTACCATGCCTGATGGGAGTTTAGTTTTCTCATGATAGCTGCTCACCCTTCATCATCAGAGTTTAATTGACCTGTGATGACGCTAACCCTCAGTAAGTTGACATGCGCTGACTGGAGTTTAGTTTTCATGATAGCTGCTCATTTTAACCCCTCAGTAAGTTACCATGCCTGATGGGAGTTTAGTTTTCTTATGATAGCTGCTCACCCTTCATCATCAGAGTTTAATTGACCTGTGATGACGCTAACCCTCAGTAAGTTGACATGCGCTGACTGGAGTTTAGTTTTCATGATTGCTGCTCATTTTAACCCCTCAGTAAGTTACCATGCCTGATGGGAGTTTAGTTTTCTTATGATAGCTGCTCATTTTAACCCCTCAGTAAGTTACCATGCCTGATGGGAGTTTAGTTTTCTTATGATAGCTGCTCACCCTTCATCATCAGAGTTTATTTGACCTGTGATGACGCTAACCCTCAGTAAGTTACCATGCCTGATGGGAGTTTAGTTTTCTTATGATAGCTGCTCATTGTAACACCTCAGTAAGTTACCATGCCTGATGGGAGTTTAGTTTTCATGATAGCTGCTCATTGTAACACCTCAGTAAGTTACCATGTCTGATGGGAGTTTAGTTTTCATGATAGCTGCTCATTTTAACCCCTCAGTAAGTTACCATGCCTGATGGGAGTTTAGTTTTCATGATAGCTGCTCATTTTAACCCCTCTGTAAGTTATCATGCCTGATGGGAGTTTAGTTTTCATGATAGCTGCTCATTTTAACCCCTCAGTAAGTTACCATGCCTGATGGGAGTTTAGTTTTCATGATAGCTGCTCATTTTAACCCCTCAGTAAGTTACCATGTCTGATGGGAGTTTAGTTTTCATGATAGCTGCTCATTTTAACCCCTCAGTAAGTTACCATGCCTGATGGGAGTTTAGTTTTCATGGTAGCTGCTCATTTTAACCCCTCAGTAAGTTATCATGCCTGATGGGAGTTTAGTTTTCATGATAGCTGCTCACCCTTCATCATCAGAGTTTAATTGACCTGTGATGACGCTAACCCTCAGTAAGTTACCATGCCTGATGGGAGTTTAGTTTTCATGATAGCTGCTCATTTTAACCCCTCAGTAAGTTACCATGCCTGATGGGAGTTTAGTTTTCTTATGATAGCTGCTCATTTTAACCCCTCAGTAAGTTACCATGCCTGATGGGAGTTTAGTTTTCTTATGATAGCTGCTCATTTTAACCCCTCAGTAAGTTACCATGCGCTGACTGGAGTTTAGTTTTCATGATAGCTGCTCATTTTAACCCCTCAGTAAGTTACCATGCCTGATGGGAGTTTAGTTTTCTTATGATAGCTGCTCACCCTTCATCATCAGAGTTTAATTGACCTGTGATGACGCTAACCCTCTGTAAGTTGACACGTGCTGACTGGAGTTTAGTGTTCATGATAGCTGCTCATTTTAACCCCTCAGTAAGTTATCATGCCTGATGGGAGTTTAGTTTTCTTATGATAGCTGCTCACCCTTCATCAACAGAGTTTAATTGACCTGTGATGTCGCTAACCCTCAGTAAGTTACCATGCCTGATGGGAGTTTAGTTTTCTTATGATAGCTGCTCATTTTAACCCCTCAGTAAGTTACCATGCCTGATGGGAGTTTAGTTTTCATGATAGCTGCTCATTTTAACCCCTCAGTAAGTTACCATGCCTGATGGGAGTTTAGTTTTCTTATGATAGCTGCTCACCCTTCATCAACAGAGTTTAATTGACCTGTGATGTCGCTAACCCTCAGTAAGTTACCATGCCTGATGGGGAGTTTTAGTTTTCTTATGATAGCTGCTCATTTTAACCCCTCAGTAAGTTACCATGCCTGATGGGAGTTTAGTTTTCATGATAGCTGCTCATTTTAACCCCTCAGTAAGTTACCATGCCTGATGGGAGTTTAGTTTCTTATGATAGCTGCTCACCCTTCATCATCAGAGTTTAATTGACTCTGTGATGTCGCTAACCCTCAGTAAAGTTACCATGCCTGATGGGAGTTTAGTGTTCTTATGGTGACTTCTGACTGTTCGTCATCAGAGTTTAATTGACCTGTGATGACGCTAACCCTCAGTAAGTTACCATGTCTGATGGGAGTTTTAGTTTTCTTATGATAGCTGCTCATTTTAACCCCTCAGTAAGTTACCATGCCTGATGGGAGTTTAGTTTTCTTATGATAGCTGCTTCATTTTAACCCCTCAGTAAGTTACCATGCCTGATGGGAGTTTAGTTTTCTTATGATAGCTGCTCACCCTTCATCATCAGAGTTTAATTGACCTGTGATGACGATAACCCTCAGTAAGTTACCATGTCTGATGGGAGTTTAGTTTTCATGATAGCTGCTCATTTTAACCCCTCAGTAAGTTACCATGCCTGATGGGAGTTTAGTTTTCTTATGATAGCTGCTCACCCTTCATCATCAGAGTTTAATTGACCTGTGATGACGCTAACCCTCAGTAAGTTACCATGTCTGATGGGAGTTTAGTTTTCATGATAGCTGCTCATTTTAACCCCTCAGTAAGTTACCATGCCTGATGGGAGTTTAGTTTTCTTATGATAGCTGCTCACCTTCATCATCAGAGTTTAATTGACCTGTGATGACGCTAACCCTCAGTAAGTTACCATGTCTGATGGGAGTTTAGTTTTCTTATGATAGCTGCTCATTTTAACCCCTCAGTAAGTTACCATGCCTGATGGGAGTTTAGTTTTCTTATGATAGCTGCTCATTTTAACCCCTCAGTAAGTTACCATGCCTGATGGGAGTTTAGTTTTCTTATGATAGCTGCTCACCCTTCATCATCAGAGTTTAATTGACCTGTGATGTCGCTAACCCTCACTAAGTTATCATGCCTGATGGGAGTTTAGTGTTCATGATAGCTGCTCATTTTTAACCCCTCTGTAAGTTACCATGCCTGATGGGAGTTTAGTTTTCATGATAGCTGCTCACCCTTCATCATCAGAGTTTAATTGACCTGTGATGTCGCTAACCCTCTGTGAGTTACCATGCCTGATGGGAGTTTAGTGTTCTTATGGTGACTTCTGACTGTTCGTCATCAGAGTTTAATTGACCTGTGATGACGATAACCCTCAGTAAGTTACCATGTCTGATGGGAGTTTAGTTTTCATGATAGCTGCTCATTTTAACCCCTCAGTAAGTTACCATGCCTGATGGGAGTTTAGTTTTCATGATAGCTGCTCATTTTAACCCCTCAGTAAGTTACCATGCCTGATGGGAGTTTAGTGTTCATGATAGCTGCTCATTTTAACCCCTCAGTAAGTTATCATGTCTGATGGGAGTTTAGTTTTCTTATGATAGCTGCTCACCCTTCATCATCAGAGTTTAATTGACCTGTGATGTCGCTAACCCTCTGTAAGTTACCATGCCTGATGGGAGTTTAGTTTTCATGATAGCTGCTCATTTTAACCCCTCAGTAAGTTGACATGCGCTGACTGGAGTTTAGTTTGATGATAGCTGCTCATTTTCACCCCTCAGTAAGTTATCATGCCTGATGGGAGTTTAGTTTTCTTATGATAGCTGCTCACCCTTCATCATCAGAGTTTAATTGACCTGTGATGTCGCTAACCCTCAGTAAGTTACCATGCCTGACTGGAGTTAGTGTTCATGATAGCTGCTCATTTTAACCCCTCTGTAAGTTACCATGCCTGATGGGGAGTTTAGTTTTCATGATAGCTGCTCATTTTAACCCCTCAGTAAGTTGACATGCGCTGACTGGAGTTTAGTTTTGATGATAGCTGCTCATTTTAACCCCTCAGTAAGTTACCATGCCTGATGGGAGTTTAGTTTTCATGATAGCTGCTCATTTTAACCCCTCAGTAAGTTACCATGCCTGATGGGAGTTTAGTTTTTCTTATGATAGCTGCTCACCCTTCATCATCAGAGTTTAATGACCTGTGATGACGATAACCCTCTGTAAGTTACCATGTCTGATGGGAGTTTAGTTTTCATGATAGCTGCTCATTTTAACCCCTCAGTAAGTTACCATGCCTGATGGGAGTTTAGTTTTCTTATGATAGCTGCTCACCCTTCATAATCAGAGTTTAATTGACCTGTGATGACGCTAACCCCTCAGTAAGTTATCATGCCTGATGGGGAGTTTAGTTTTCATGATAGCTGCTCATTTTAACCCCTCAGTAAGTTATCATGCCTGATGGGAGTTTAGTTTTCTTATGATAGCTGCTCACCCTTCATCATCAGAGTTTAATTGACCTGTGATGACGCTAACCCTCTGTAAGGTTACCATGCCTGATGGGAGTTTAGTTTCATGATAGCTGCTCATTTTAACCCCTCAGTAAGTTACCATGCCTGATGGGAGTTTAGTTTTCTTTATGATAGCTGCTCACCCTTCATCAACCAGAGTTTAATTGACCTGTGATGTCGCTAACCCTCTGTAAGTTACCATGCCTGATGGGAGTTTAGTTTTCTTATGATAGCTGCTCACCCTTCATCATCAGAGTTTAATTGACCTGTGATGTCGCTAACCCTCAGTAAGTTACCATGCCTGATGGGAGTTTAGTTTTCATGATAGCTGCTCATTTTAACCCCTCAGTAAGTTACCATGCCTGATGGGAGTTTTAGTTTTCATGGTAGCTGCTCATTTTAACCCTCAGTAAGTTACCATGCCTGATGGGAGTTTAGTTTTCTTATGATAGCTGCTCACCCTTCATCATCAGAGTTTAATTGACCTGTGATGACGATAACCCTCAGTAAGTTATCATGCCTGATGGGAGTTTAGTTTTCATGGTAGCTGCTCATTTTAACCCCTCAGTAAGTTACCATGCCTGATGGGAGTTTAGTTTTCTTATGATAGCTGCTCACCCTTCATCATCAGAGTTTAATTGACCTGTGATGACGATAACCCTCAGTAAGTTATCATGCCTGATGGGAGTTTAGTTTTCATGGTAGCTGCTCATTTTAACCCCTCAGTTAAGTTACCATGCCTGATGGGAGTTCAGTTTTCTTATGATAGCTGCTCACCCTTCATCATCAGAGTTTAATTGACCTGTGATGACGCTAACCCCTCTGTAAGTTACCATGTCTGATGGGAGTTTAGTTTTCATGGTAGCTGCTCATTTTAACCCCTCAGTAAGTTACCATGCCTGATGGGAGTTTTAGTTTTCATGGTAGCTGCTCATTTTAACCCCTCAGTAAGTTACCATGCCTGATGGGAGTTTAGTTTTCTTATGATAGCTGCTCACCCTTCATCATCAGAGTTTAATTGACCTGTGATGACGATAACCCTCAGTAAGTTATCATGCCTGATGGGAGTTTAGTTTTCATGGTAGCTGCTCATTTTAACCCCTCAGTAAGTTACCATGCCTGATGGGAGTTCAGTTTTCTTATGATAGCTGCTCACCCTTCATCATCAGAGTTTAATTGACCTGTGATGACGCTAACCCTCAGTAAGTTATCATGCCTGATGGGAGTTTAGTTTTCATGATAGCTGCTCATTTTAACCCCTCAGTAAGTTACCATGCCTGATGGAGTTTAGTTTTCTTATGATAGCTGCTCACCCTTCATCATCAGAGTTTAATTGACCTGTGATGACGCTAACCCTCAGTAAGTTACCATGCCTGATGGGAGTTTAGTGTTCTTATGATAGCTGCTCATTTTAACCCCTCTGTAAGTTATCATGCCTGATGGGAGTTTAGTTTTCTTATGATAGCTGCTCACCCTTCATCTCAGAGTTTAATTGACCTGTGATGTCGCTAACCCTCTGTAAGTTACCATGCCTGATGGGAGGTTTAGTTTTTCATGATAGCTGCTCATTTTAACCCCCAGTAAGTTACCATGCCTGATGGGAGTTTAGTTTTCATGATAGCTGCTCATTTTAACCCCTCAGTAAGTTATCATGCCTGATGGGAGTTTAGTTTTCATGATAGCTGCTCATTTTAACCCCTCAGTAAGTTATCATGCCTGATGGGAGTTTAGTTTTCTTATGATAGCTGCTCACCCTTCATCATCAGAGTTTAATTGACCTGTGATGACGCTAACCCTCAGTAAGTTACCATGCCTGATGGGAGTTTAGTTTTCATGGTAGCTGCTCATTTTAACCCTCAGTAAGTTACCATGCCTGATGGGAGTTTAGTTTTCATGATAGCTGCTCATTTTAACCCCTCAGTAAGTTACCATGCCTGATGGGAGTTTAGTGTTCTTATGATAGCTGCTCACCCTTCATCAACAGAGTTTAATTGACCTGTGATGACGCTAACCCTCAGTAAGTTATCATGTCTGATGGGAGTTTAGTGTTCATGATAGCTGCTCATTTTAACCCCCTCAGTAAGTTATCATGCCTGATGGGAGTTTAGTGTTCTTACGGTGACTTCTGACTGTTCATCATCAGAGTTTAATTGACCCTGTGATGTCGCTAACCCTCAGTAAGTTACCATGTCTGATGGGAGTTTAGTGTTCTTACGGTGACTTCTGACTGTTCATCATCAGAGTTTAATTGACCTGTGATGTCGCTAACCCTCTGTAAGTTGGACATGTGCTGACTGGAGGTTTAGTTTTCTTATGATAGCTGCTAACACTTCGTCATCAGAGTTTATTTGACCTGTGATGACGATAACCCTCTGTAAGTTGAGATGCGCTGACTGGAGGTTTAGTTTTCTTATGATAGCTGCTAACACTTCGTCATCAGAGTTTATTTGACCTGTGATGACGATAACCCTCTGTAAGTTGAGATGCGCTGACTGGAGTTTAGTTTTCTTATGATAGCTGCTGACACTTCGTCAGAGTTTAATTGACCTGTGATCCTGTGATTGTCGCTAACCGTATGAAGTTGACATGCTCTGAAGTGAGTTTAGTTTTCTTATGACGGCTGCTAAAGTTTTCTTTTGATGTCTGTTAAGTTTTTAACCCTGAGTCATCATAACTTAATTCACCTGTGATGGCTGCTAACCCTATGTAAATTAACATGCTCAGTGACTGTCCACCATGTGATAGCTGCTAACCCTATGTAAATTAACATGCCCAGTCACTGTCACCATGTGATGGCTTCTAACCCTATGTATATGTAAGTTAAGTTAACATGCCCAGTCACTGTCACCCCTGCGCTGTCTGCTGACCCTCAGTAAATTGTTATGCCCAGACTGAGTTTTAATCCCCTGTGATTGATTCCTCCCTGGGGGCAGTCCCTGTGTTCCGCATCAGTGACTCTACCTTGTTCTACAGGTTGTCTATATATCTCTGTTTACTGCTGTTTTCTCACTTCATTTGCTTTGTGTTTCCACATTGAGGTCTTTAATCAACAGAATGCTGTGTACATGTGTATGTGTTCAAACAACTCTGGATCAAACCTGTTTTCCCAGCTGAAGGAAGAGGTCAAGTGACGGATGTTGAGTGGGAATTCCCATGTTATAATTGAGAGTGAAGGTTGTACATGATTCTGCTCTCTTGGAGATAATTCTGGTGTATCACTGGACAGTCCTTATATTTAGCTGGTTATAGGGGTGAGTAACGTGTACTTCATTATTAACCCTTTCAGTGCAGTAATTTACGGTCTGTAAAATCGGCCCTCTAAAAATAAAAAAAATTGTTAGGCCAATTGCATTCTCTTATATATGCGAGGCGACCTATGGTCGACTCGCATATATAAGAGAATGCATTGGCACATGGTATATGGGTTGATACAAAAATCGGACCTGGCACTCAAAAGGGATAATGAGTATGCAAATATTGTGACTCAGGATCCGTTGAAAATGAAAAACATTTTGTTCTTTATTGTCAAAATGATGTCGAATGGAGAAAAGACCTTTTCGAGAAACTAGCAGCGAAAAACATTATGTTCACAGAAGCCAGTGATTTGGACAAATTTATATATACATGTATCATGCGAGATGATGAGGAGTATTTATATATATCATGCGAAATGATGAGGAGCAGTCCAGTGATGTGATCAGCAGAGATATGAGCAACTTATACATATCTCGCGGAGACTATATATTGTTTGGCGGAATCATTGCCGTAATGTTTATTCCTAATAAAGCTTCCCAAATAAAATAGTAAATATTTACATTTGTGCGTAGTTCAAACATTGAGTTCTCGGAAATGGCACAGACGGTCGGAATGTTTGATAATCTTAGTTGGTTGCTGCATGCTGGAGACAGTGTTTGGTTACTAACTTCTCAGTTTTATGACTGCATCCTTCCAGTGGAGACAGTCTTTGGTTTACTAACTTCTCAGTTTTATTGACTGAAGTAAGTCATAATATGTCTTTAAAGTTATCGAACACTTTTCTGGGGTGATCGGATAATACAGTAGAATAATCTTTCTCAAAGAAGTTATTTTCATGCATTCATTTACAAATTGCATGTGATGATCGTCGCTGCTGAAATCATGAATTGCATGTGATCGTTGCTGAAATCATGAATTGCATGTGATCATTGCTGAAATCATGAATTGCATGTGATCATTGCTGAAATCATGAATTGCATGTGATCATTGCTGAAATCATGAATTGCATGTGATCATTGCTGAAATCATGAATTGCATGTGATCGTTGCTGAAATCATGATTTGCATGTGATCGTTGCTGAAATCATGAATTGATGTGATCGTTGCTGAAATCATGAATTGCATGTGATCATTGCTGAAATCATGAATTACATGTGATCATTGCTGGAAATCATGAATTGCATGTGATCATTGCTGAAATCATGAATTGCATGTGATCATTGCTGAAATCATGAATTGCATGTGATCATTGCTGAAATCATGAATTGCATGTGATCATTGCTGAAATCATGAATAGCATGTGATCGTTGCTGAAATCATGAATTGCATGTGATCATTGCTGAAATCATGAATTGCATGTCATCATTGCTGAAATCATGAATTGCATGTGATCATTGCTGAAATCATGAATTGCATGTGATCATTGCTGAAATCAGTGCCATTTGTTTATCGATGAAACATTTGTCCCCGAATTAAGTAGTAAATATTGTGCATAATTAATTCAGATGTCATATTTTCCAGAATGGCATGTTTGATGTGATTTAAATGTTGGCAATATTTAGTTAAATGCTACATTATTGATCAGTTTTCAGACACCAAAGACCACAAAAAAGATAATTTCCATAAATAATGGTAACAACATTACACGGTTTTATCGAATTTGACAGAAAGTGAGAAAGTGTGAAAGTGTTTGACTTTTGGTATACATTGTAAAAGGCAATAGAATTTCTCACGGAATACTTGAACATTGCAGTATGAGACCAGTAGAAACAATTTCAAGATATTCCTGAACAGTTTGAATATTTAGCTACTGATTGGCATTATACATGTACATGTATGTCTCATAAAGACGCATTGAACTTTGAAGTTATAAAAAATACAACTTCGAAAGACAAAAATGAATTTATGAAATTCGGAAATTAAATAATGCGCGACTATCCCTAACTAGTTAAAAACTTCATAGACTGCCTTCTCATCATTTTAGTCATCAAAATTAGTTACTACTACTATATTCAGAGCGACGACAGCTCTAGATTTTCTTCCCATGGTGCAATTTTTACAATATCACTGATTAAAACATTTGAACCAGCACAAATAAAACAATCTCAAATTTATGGAAATATATTAGAAACAAAACACTTATTTAACTGCTATATCAACAGATTTATCGGGAATCT
Source organism: Siphonodentalium dalli (assembly GCA_032622095.1). Classification (NCBI taxonomy): domain Eukaryota; kingdom Metazoa; phylum Mollusca; class Scaphopoda; order Gadilida; family Siphonodentaliidae; genus Siphonodentalium; species Siphonodentalium dalli. The sequence continues at coordinate 3,564,456 of CP136064.1, forward strand.
TCCACGTAGGTATGTTTGAGATTTCTCTTCTAACCAGCCATGTCTGTTTGGATTCTCCCCAATTGGGTCAGAATTACCAAAGACCACACAAATGATAAGTTCTATAAAATAATGGTACTTGTTCTTATGGGGGACGGGGGGGGGGGGGGGGGGGGGGGGGGGGGTCAAGTGACAAATATTAAATGGGCATTTCCATGAACATCTCTGGAACAAAAGATGCTTTATACCGGTAGTTGCAAATAATTCTGGGTGTGACTTGAAGGGATATTGAAAAATTAACAATAATACATATTTACACAATGTACCGGTATCTGGTGGGGTCTGCTTGGAACTTGTTCCATTGGAATGTTGATGTGTTTATTTTTGAATTTTATATTGATTATTTAATAGTAGGTCACGTGTTGTAATTCTGGAAAATAATTATCTAAAATTTCTAGCCCACCCACCAGTTAAATGTTGTGACTGTTTAAAGGGGGACTGTATACTAAATCTGGCCATTTATTGGACCATCTCCTTTTATAATCAACAGAATATATGCAACAAATGAATGAATTTGAGCCATGGATAATGCATAATACACTCGTGTACTCGATGAAGGCAAACAACATGGTAATTATAATGAAAATGAGTTTATGACTGGAGTCTGCCTTACTCCACTAGATTCAATGGCATTGTTTATCGGGGGGTACTGCACACTAAATCCGGCCATTTATTGGACCATCTCCTTTTATACTCAACAAACTATAATTGCAACAAATGAATGAATTTGAGACATGGATTAATGCAAAATGCACTAATGTGCTATGAACGGATGCAAACAACATGGTAATTATAATGAAAATTAATTTATAACTCGAGTCATAAAATCATTTTCATTATAATTACTTTGTTTTTTGCATCGTTCATAGAGCATATCTAACTAGAACTAATCCATGGCTCAAATTCATTCATTTGTTGCATATATTCTGTTGAGTATAAGAGGAGATGGTCCCATAAATGGCTGGATTTAGTGTACAGTTCCCCTTTAAAGATACAGTTTAATAATTTTTTCTTGTATTCTTTAACAATTTTATAATTTCACCCGTACAGAGCCCCAGACAAACATGAGCTGACCACACTCTTCTATATGCTTCTATATATGTGTGGGGCTCCCTGCAGGGTAATGGATGTTTTTTATTTTCATGTCCTAAAATTTTACGAAACATTTATTTAAAAAAAATGATAAAAAATTGTTAGGCCAATGCATTCTCTTATATATGCGAGGCGACCTATGGTCGACTCGCATATATAAGAGAATGCATTAGCACAGGGTATATATGGCCGGATTTAGTACCTCTTTAATGATATATAATCCAAATTAACGCTCCTAAATTTACTATTTCTTTAGCTTCGGGGGTAAACAATATTTGATTCGAGTTGTGGAACCCACACATCAAAGCTCAAAGAGTTATCAGATATCGATTTTTGAAATCTGTTATTTTTCACCACCTGGAATAGTTAACGAGCCGACTGACATACTCTCGATACCAAATTGCTATGAACAATATGTTGATATTTAACACGTTTTGGAATTTTTTTATACTAGAGTTGACAGTTGTTAGAATTATTGTTTGGTAATTAATCGATTCTGATAATGAAAGAGTCTTTTGAAAAAATGTTGTTGTTGTTGTGGGAATCAGATGATACGGGTGACCATCGAATCAGATTGTGTACCTTTAATGAATCATGATATGTATGCTTGTAGTCTCTGATCCAAGGACCCCTTCCCAAATGTCCTTGCCACCAACATCACAACATACATGTAATAGCAGGACAGGATGAACAGGGATAAGACTTACCCATGTTATTAATGTACATGTACATTTGTAAATTATGAACTATTAATATTCTTTGACAGCCCTGGAAACCAAATTTCCCCCTACACAGGCATGCGATTATATTAACCCTTTGAGTGCCAGGGGCCGATCTCATCGGCCCTAAACCTACAAAATAAGTCTGTTAAGAATATAAGAATGAATTATTAAAATTGTTTAAAAATTGTATAAAAAAAATAAAATAAATAAAAGTTAGGCCAATGCATTCTCTTATATATGCGAGGCGACCTATGGTCGACTCGCATATATAAGAGAATGCATTGGCACAGGGTATATGGGTTGATACAAAAATCGGACCTGGCACTCAAAGGGTAATATGCACACTATATATACTGGGTCATCTGGCTCTGTATATTAATATGCACACTATATATACTGGGTCATCTGGCTCTGTATATTAATATGCACACTATATTTACTGGGTCATCTGGCTCTGTATATTAATATGCACACTATATATACTGGGTCATCTGGCTCTGTAACTAATTATTGGCTGAAGCTTGGTATCTGTCACAAATTTTGCATAATCAAGAAATCCAATAATTGTATATGACTACATGGGATTCTCTCTGCTCCTGGAATTAATCTTTTATCACTAATTGGTCATGTGACCTCTCACCTGGGAATCAGCCTTCTGTGATGCTTTAGTGAATAAATGAAGACCTGAGATGTTATCAGGGATGTGTCTGTGTCTTCTTAGCAGCCCTCAATGTTCTTGCTTTGTATAGTGGTTTGTTGATATTGATATTACAGACATTCTTCAAAAGGTAAGTTGGTTGTTTTTGTGGCTGTTGACTTCTTAACCCTTTACCCAACAAAAACGGCCAAAACCGGCCAAATAAAGCTTCAACAGCCTAAAATATCTTCGGTCTGTCTCAATAACACCATACACATATGGATATCATTGGAACCGGCTCCTTGACCACATTGTGATAGTTACAGTTATGCCCTGTGCCAATGCATTCTCTTATATATGCGAGTTGATCATAGGTCGCCTCGCATATATAAGAGAATGCATTGGCCTAAAAAAAAATCTTTTTTTAACACTTTTTACCATTTTTTCTTACATTCTTTAACATTTTATAATTTTTAATGTGTTAAGCCAATGCATTCTCTTATATATGCGAGGCGACCTATGGTCGACTCGCATATATAAGAGAATGCATTGGCACAGGGCCGTTCTGTTGGATAAAGGGTTAATATGGTATACTATTGATAAAGATGGCATATCTTATCAAATCTTCTCTTATAAAATAATAAATTTGAATTATAAACAGAACTGTCAACATGAAACTAAGAAACAATTTTTTCACGATATCGGACAGGACATTCAAACGTGAAATTTTGGGTTGATAATCCATTTTTATACTTTTAAGTGGAATTTGTAAATGCCTGATGTTCCCTCCGTTTCTTTAAAATTAAAAAGAATAGAAAGTTTTGTTGTTATTGGAAGCACGTAATTGTTGTCCAGAGGAGATAAAATATCTTTATAATACAGTAATGCCCTAAGTAATCGATTCCTTAACCAGAGCAGAATTATGGGTAACTTTTCAGGATTTAGTCGGAAATATGGCTTGTTGCCATTCATCGGAAAGCTATGAATGGCAACAAGCCATATTTCCTGAAAAGTTACCCATAATTCTGCTCTGGTTAACCTAACCCTTTGAGTGCCAGGTCCGATATTTGTATCAACCCATATACCCTGTGCCAATGCATTCTCTTATATATGCGAGTCGACCATAGGTCTAACAATTTTTCATCATTTGTTATTATTGTTTACAATGTTTTACAATTTTAATAATCTTTTAAAAATCTAAAAAAAAAAGGTTTTAATTTTTTTATTTTTTTAGGGCCGATTTTACAGACCGTAAATTAGGGCCGATGAGATCGGCCCCTGGCACTGAAAGGGTTAAGGAGTCGATTACTTAGGGCATTACTGTAGCATGAAAAATCCTGATGATTATTGAATAAGTGAAGATGTGAGATGTTATTGGGAATCTATCTGTGTCTTGTTTACAGCCCTCGGTGTGATTGCTTCATAGAGCTGTTTATATTGATTCAGTTTGTAGATAGGGATATTACACATGTTCTTCAATTATAAGTATTTGGCTTCTGAACAGGGTATACCATTTAAAGATGACATATCTTATCAGGTTCATGGGTATAAACTAATAATTTTGAATTAGATTGTCTTGTCAACCCTTTACCCAACAAACTGGCCAAAAACGCCCAAATAAAGCTTCAACAGCCTAAAATATCTTCGGTCTGTCTCAATAACACCATACAAATATGGATATCATTGGAACTGGTTCATTGACCACATTGTGATGGTTACAGTTATGCCCTGTGCCAATGCATTCTCTTATATATGCGAGTCGACCATAGGTCGCCTCGCATATATACCGCTATACTTAAAGTAATTGACCACCAATAACGTGGTGTCACCCCGTTAATATGGCGGTACTATGCCGCGGTATCCTCCGATACCACGGTACTGATACCGCTTGTTAACTCGAACAAGTATGTGTGAGTAAATACTTCCCCTAAAAGAGTTCCATGAAAATCACTGCGGTATTCAACAAAATTAATGCGGTGCCCGCTAAAAGACCACGGTATCATTATCGCCCAATACCGTAACTCCACGCCATGACCGTCTCGATACCGCTACCGTTTATTACCGGTATCACCGCGGTCATGACCAGGGTATCACCCCGTTTTTCTGGTCAATTACTTTGAGAATAGCGGTAAGAGAATGCATTGGCCTAAAAAAAAAATTCTTACATTTTTTAACAATTTTTATAATATTTTTCTACATTCTTTGACAATTTTATCATTTTTAATATGTGTTAAGCCAATGCATTCTCTTATAGAGAATGCATTGGCACAGGGCCGTTCTGTTGGGTAAAGGGTTAAAACATGACATTTTTGGTTCATAATCTATCTTTTTATAGCTATTGTTATTTATTATATAGTTGCCCATGAATTATAAGGTTTTAGCAATGAGATATAAGTGATATCCCACTAGTGAGATATCGATATGTCACTGGAATTATTGCGCCGTATGGATCCTCATGTGTGTAGTCAGGTTATACTTCATAGTGAATGATTTCCTGCACACATCATGTACTGACATTCAAGTAACGAAAGTATATTTTTGGGGCGTAATGTGTCAGCTTGAAATTTCTTATGTATTGATATTCATTGGGGGCCATAGGCAAGTAACTAAAGTATATAATAAACAGAATATCCACACTTTTTCAGTGGATATGGGTTAAATCTCATTCGTGATGACAAAACATTTGAATTTCCACTCGTGGCTAAAGCCACTCGTGGAAATTCAATGTTTTGTCATCACTCATGAGATATAACCCATATCCACTGAAAAAGTGTGGATATCCTCTATTGATTCAGTTCGTTGATAAGAATATTACAGACAACCTTCAAACGTAAGTTATGTACCATAGTGTTGTGTAGTGGCTGTTGACTTCTTAATATGGTATACTATTTAAAGATGGCCCTTTCAGTGCCAGGGGCCGATCTCATCGGCCCTAATTTACGGTCTGTAAAATCGGCCCTAAAAAAATTAGATTTTTTGAGTTGAATATTTTTTGGGTATGCTTAAGCATGCTATAGCGAATTTAAAAACAAACTGGATAAAACCTTAGGGGCATGTTATAACTCAAAACTATCAACAAGTATTCATAGTAATAATTTTGATGCCCATGAAAAACGTAAGATTCCCTGGCACTCAAGCTACAAAATAAGTCTGTTAATGAATATAAGAAAAAATTATTAAAATTGTAAAAAATTGTAAAAAATAATAACAAATGATGAAAAATTGTTAGGCCAATGCATTCTCTTATATATGGTCGACTCCCATATATAAGAGAATGCATTGGCACAGGGTATATGGGTTGATACAAAAATCGGACCTGGCACTGAAAGGGTTAAAGATGGGGTATTTTATCACGTTCATTGATATAAAAATAATAAGTTTGAATCAGACAGACTTGACAATTCGGGTTGAAAATCTATCTTTATACTATTAATTGAAATTTGTAAAAACCTGATGTTCCCTCCATATAAATTTTTCTAAAGAAAATACAAACGTTTCTTTTAAAATAATAGATATTCCAACGACTGCAGTGATTTTTATCAGAAGAATAAGTGAAACTTTTCTTTAAAAAGAATATAAATTTGTGCTGTTACTGGAAGTGTTGCCCAGAGGAGATAAAATATCTTTACAATGTCGTGAAAAACCCTGATTATTGAATAAGTGAAGATCTCTGATGTTATCAAGAATATGTCTGCATATATTGTTTACAACCATCAATGTTGTAGCTATATATGGCTGTGTATATTGATTCAGTTTGTTGATAGGGATATTACAGACAACCTTCAAAAGTAAGTTATGTTGTGGCTGTTGACTTCTCAATATGGTATACAAGTCCGTAGCCAGCCACTAGCAAAGACAGTTCATCATATATTATGAGGGCATTGGACACGAGCTGTGAAGCGACGAGAGGGGGTGTCCCCTATCGCATTGAGGGGGGTCCGGGGTTTCTCCCCCGGTGAAAATTTTGGAAAAATATGATGCAAACGGCGTATTTTAGATCCGCACTGAAACAAAAAAGTTGAGCTTTGATTTTTCCAAGTTTTCTCTCACAGGCCTGGATCTGAACGCTACTAGTATCTATATAGCCTAGCTGTTCTAAATGAACCAATTGTCTTGTGCATGGGGGAGTAACATAATCCACTGGGCCTGACCATGGATCGAACCAGTATAAGACAAGTTTGTGACCTGAACCTGAAAATTTCTAAATCCTAACATCTATAGTAATCTATCTGCTCCCCCGATTTGTTTTTCTTAAGTTATTTATAAGTTTTTAACTGACCATAGGGGAGGGGCCAAGACACACTGGGCCGACCATAGATCGGCCCTGTGTGAGAAAATTTTGAAATCTGAACATACAAATTACAAAATCCTAGTATCTATTAAGTAGGCTCAATGTTTCCAAATGTTAGAAACTTTAAACCAGACAACCCCTATAAGGTTGGAAAATTTCCAATTGATGGTCATTTCAGTCCAAAATTTGGACCAAAAGTAGGAAAATATGTAAATGATGGTCTAAAACAAAATAGATTGTTGGAAAATCGATCTACAAAATCGATTTTAACCTGTTGTTTCGTGTGACATTTCCAACTATTGTTATGTCGGGCATGATATTTCGAACAGTTTTGACCAAGGTTGATGGACATACAGTAGCTTAATTGGTACTCTGTAGTATTTTCGTGTACCTGCCTCTGCCCCGGCTATGTGCTTTACACGACACCCTTTCGTTGTATGTATGGGTCTTTATATCCAGTGATTGCGGCTGGCTGCTTTTAGTTGGTTATGTTGATGAACCACATGCAGGTCGAATTCCGGACCCTTAAGCTGCTTTCACATACCTGCGGCTGATGCAGGTAGATCTATGCATCCGATTTCAAAACGTTGCGCTTAACTGTGTCCACCGCAACCCCAGTGATATATATGTATGGTTTGAAACGTTGTGCCTATATAATCCGATAGCCGCATGCATCAGCAGCATGTCAGTGAAAGCAGCTTTATACCGACATGTGTTGACGGTCTATATATGTTGAATTTGTGTGCACCAGTCTCTATTCAAACTACATGTAAGCCTGCATGTAGTATATGACTATATCTATATACATACATACGTTGTTTGTTCGAAGGGAGGTCCCGCTCAGTAAAATTTTTGCCGTTTGGTCAACTGCTGCACATGACACGTTCACCCCGAACGGCGAACGGCAATTACCACCACCGGGCACATGCAGGCAGAAGGGCCGTTTGTTCGAAGGGTACGAACCTCCTTGGCTACGGGCTTGGTATACTATTAATAAAGTTGGCATATCTTATCAGGTTCCAAGGCTTGAAATAGGGTGTCTGTCATTTGCAGAATGAGGTCCACAGAGGGTGAATTTAGTAATGCTACCCCACGTAGCGGGCTAACATCACCAAATTCACCCTCTGGGGACCTCATTCTGCTTACACCTCAGCAGAATGAGGTTTCCAGAGGGTGAATTTGGTGATGCTAGCCCGCTATGCAGGGTAGCATCACTAAATTCACCCTCTGGGGACCTCTTTCTGCAAATGACAGATACCCTATTTCAAGGTTTGTCAGGTTCATGGGTATAAAATAATAATTTTGAATCAAACAGAACTGTCAACAACTCAACATCAGCTTCTGTAACTAAGAAACAATTACGACTCAACATCAGCTTCTGTAACTAAGAAACAATTACGACTCAACATCAGCTTCTATAACTAAGAAACAATTACGACTCAACATCAGCTTCTATAACTAAGAAACAATTACGACTCAACATCAGCTTCTGTAACTAAGAAACAATTACGACTCAACATCAGCTTCTATAACTAAGAAACAATTACGACTCAACATCAGCTTCTGTAACTAAGAAACAATTACGACTCAACATCAGCTTCTGTAACTAAGAAACAATTACGACTCAACATCAGCTTCTGTAACTAAGAAACAATTACGACTCAACATCAGCTTCTGTAACTAAGAAACAATTACGACTCAACATCAGCTTCTGTAACTAAGAAACAATTACGACTCAACATCAGCTTCTATAACTAAGAAACAATTACGACTCAACATCAGCTTCTATAACTAAGAAACAATTACGACTCAACATCAGCTTCTATAACTAAGAAACAATTACGACTCAACATCAGCTTCTGTAACTAAGAAACAATCACGACTCAACATCAGCTTCTGTAACTAAGAAACAATTACGACTCAACATCAGCTTCTGTAACTAAGAAACAATTACGACTCAACATCAGCTTCTGTAACTAAGAAACAGAGCGCTATCTGTAACTAAGAAACAGAGCGCTATCTGTAACTAAGAAACAGAGCGCTATCTGTAACTAAGAAACAATTTTTTGGTCTAAGTTTTCCATGATATTGGACATTGTAGTATTTGTTTACAAATTACGTAATTCCCAAGTGGTTTAGGCATAGAAATATAAATCAGAGAGGTACCTGACTAGTGTCGCTAATTACAGTTAGAGAAACCCTCATTTGCATATCCAATAAGAGAGCGCTATCCGTTCGCTCATTGGTTACTCTTATGGAGGAAATTATTGGCGCAGTTAATTAACCCTTTACCCAACAGAAAGGCCCTGTGCCAATGCATTCTCTTATATATGCGAGTCGACCATAGGTCGCCTCGCATATATAAGAGAATGCATTGGCTTAACACATTAAAAATTATAAAATTGTTAAAGAATGTAAGAAAAAATGGTAAAAAGTGTTAAAAAAAAGATTTTTGTTAGGCCAATGCATTCTCTTATATATGCGAGGCGACCTATAGTCGACTCACATATATAAGAGAATGCATTGGCACAGGGCATAACTGTAACTATCACAATGTGGTCAAGGAGCCGGTTCCAATGATATCCATATTTGTATGGTGTTATTGAGACAGACCGAAGATATTTTAGACTGTTGAAGCTTTATTTGGCCGGTTTTGGCCGTTTTGTTGGGTAAAGGGTTAATGAGCTATCACAACTAGCTTTCGCGCGAATTCTTTGTATTGTCATTCAGTAAATTGACTCCAACGTAGCAAGGTCCTCCGATTTGGGAGCCTAACAGGGCTAGTTGAAATTATTTTCTTTTTACTTTCAAGTGAAATTTGTATAACACCAGATGTTTTCTCCATTTTTTTAAAAGAAAATACAAACATTTATTTACATTCATTTCTTGTATTTATATATCTTTTTGATGATTTATTTTCACAAAATCTGCTGAGAATTTGAGACTTGCCCACTCAGCAGTTTAAGTCATCCCAATATAAGATTTTCATGCACTTATCAACGATCACATAACAATATAAATAACTGACTTCAAATGCAAACTGCTGAACTTTTAAAAGCATGCCCAATTATTCTGCTGACCGATTTTAGTGATTAGGTCAACATTTTATGATGTCGTGTTCGTGTTACGGTCTGTTTTTTTTAGATATTTTAAAACTAGTGACCCAATTGGCAGTTGACCATGCAATTACCGAACATGATTTAGCGAACACATACGGCCTATGTAAATATTGCTGTTTGAGATAATCAATTAAGTTTATTGATCTGCATATTACAGACATACAGTAATGCTCTAAGTAATCAACTTCTTAACCACAGCAGAATTATGGGTAACTTTTCAGGATTCAGTCGGAAATATGGCTTGTTGCCATTCATCGGAAAGCTCTCCCCGATGAATGGTAACAAGCCATATTTCCAACTAAATCCTGAAAAATTACCCATAATTCTGCTGTGGTTAAGAAGTCGATTACTTAGAGCATTACTGTACTTCTAATTTAATAACCGGTAATGTAAGTGTGGTATTGGCAGTCGAGTTACTGGCATGGGTATAATATTAAAATTTAAAGATGTCTGTTATGTCTGTGTTTCCATTCATAAACACATGCTAATGCGATAACTCAAGCATTTGTTATTTAATTCTGTTCATATTGCATGTGTAGAATTATGATGGCACACCCCTCACCTGTATAGTTTTTTGCTATTAATCAGGAATCCACCCATCTCATGACTGCTCTCAGATGGCCGATGCAATAACTCAAGTGTTCTCATCTGATCATTTTCATATTTGATGTAAATAATGCCAATAATGGTATGACTCCATGGGCTATTCTCTATTCGGCGATGATTCATTGACTCCATGGGCTATTCTCTATTCAGCGATGATTCATTTAATCACAAATTGATTATCCTGGAATTTCATTCAGATTTCTCTGTGATGCATTGTTATTGAATAAGTGAAGAATTCTGATGTTATCAGAAATGTGTCTGTCCTGCATGCACAAATATACAGTAATGCCCTAAATAATCGACTCCTTAACAACAACAGAATTATGGGTAATTTTTCAGGATTTAGTCGGAAATACGGCTTGTTGCCATTCATCGGAAAGCTCTCAGTGAGAGCTTTCCGATGAATGGCAAAAAGCCATATTTTCGACTAAATCCTGAAAAGTTACCCATAATTCTGCTGTGGTTTAAGGAGTCGATTATTTAGGGCATTACTGTAGATGCTCATTATAGCTACCTGTATTTGGGATGATCAACTCAGTTTATTGATACGTACAGAAAACTTTTGATTTTAAATTGTGTACTCTCCGGTGCCTAATAATTATGCCAGCACGATTATTAATTTTGGAGAAAAATACCCAACGATCCGAACGATCAATATTATTTGGCATTTAGACATAGAGTGAAATTACCATCACTCTTATTAATTTCAGCATAAATCCCCATCCATCACTATTATTAGGTACATGAGAGTAGTTGACATCTGAACATGGTATAATATTTAACCCTTTCATGATGAGAGCTGTGCTGGTGCAGCATTAAAGAAGTCTGCTGTCACTAAATAACTTACATTTACCTCCCATAAGGAGCCTCGCATACTATACATGTATATATAAGAGAATGCATTGGTTTACAAGGTCATGGTAATTAGTGTTAGGCCAATGTATTCTCTTATATATGTATATGTGAGGCTCCCTATGTGAGTTTCACATATATAAGAGAATGCATTGGTTTACAAGGTCATGGTAATTAGTGTTAGGCCAATGTATTCTCTTATATATGTATATGTGAGGCTCCCTATGTGAGTGTCTCATATATAAGAGAATGCATTGGTTTACAAGGTTATGGTAATTAGTGTTAGGCCAATGTATTCTCTTATACATCTACATGTATATCCGAGGCTCCCTATGTGAGTTTCACATATATAAAAGAGTGCATTGGTTTACAAGGTCATGGTAATTAGTTTTAGGCCAATGTATTCTCTTATACATGTACATGTATATGTGAGGCTCCCTATGTGAGTGTCGCATATAAAAGAGAATGCATTGGTTTACAACGTCAAGGTAAATATTGTTAGGCCAGTGCATTCTCTTATACATGTATATGTGAGGCTCCCTATGTGAGTGTCGCATATAAAAGAGAATGCATTGGTTTACAAGGTCAAGGTAAATATTGTTATGCCAGTTCATTCTCTTATACATGTATATGTGAGGCTCCCTATGTGAGTGTCGCATATAAAAGAGAATGCATTGGTTTACAAGGTCAAGGTAAATATTGTTAGGCCAGTGCATTCTCTTATACATGTATATGTGAGGCTCCCTATGTGAGTGTCGCATATATAAGAGAATGCATTGGTTTACAAGGTCAAGGTAAATATTGTTAGGCCGGTGCATTCTCTTATACATGAATATGTGAGGCTCCCTATGTGAGTGTCGCATATATAAGAGAATGCATTGGTTTACAAGGTCAAGGTAAATATTGTTAGGCAAATGCATTCTCTTATATATGCAAGGTTCCCTATGGGAGAATCACATATATAAGAGAACGCATTGGTTTACAAGGTCAAGGTAAATATTATCATGGCAATGCATTCTCTTATATATGCGAAGTTACCTATGAGATCATGTTCATATTTCAACTGTTTACTTTTTGGTGTCAATCAGTCGATTAGTTTGGAAAAGGTTGTCCCCATCAACTCATGTCATTACTTTGTTGTATTCGATATTGATTCGATCTTATAACTTATTTAATGTTTTACATCGGATCATTTTCATATTTCATGTCCACCTTTATGATGACACACCCATCAACTGTATTGTTTTGATTTAGATCAGTTAATGGGTTTGGAAATATAAATCCATTCCAAATCATAACAACCCGAGTAAGTGCCAGTATTACGTACAGTAATGCTCTAATTAATCGACCCCTTAACCACAGCAGAATTATGGGTAACTTTTCAGGATTTAGTCGGAAATATGGCTTGTTGCCATTCATTGGAAAGCTCTCAGTGCAACAAGCCATATTTCCGACTAAATCCTGAAAAGTTACCCATAATTCTGCTGTGGTTAAGGGGTCGATTATTTAGGGCATTACTGTAATCTCACTGTTCAAAAACACCATGTCACCGTTCACAGTGGCGCTTTGTTTGACCCACATACAGACACTTGATTCCACGTCTTGCCAACCGGAAGTTGATACAAGCTAATGATAGGCAGAGCACCCTGCTGTATAGGCAGTTTCAGAATCAGTCAGAAAGTTGACATAATATAAGCAAGAAAGCCCCAGGTCCTCTGGTATACTGTTTTGCACCTGTCCGTCAGTCCGTGCGTGCGTCTGTGTGTCCGTCCGTACGTACGTTCATCCGATGTCTGTTCATGTCATAACTTGAACAGTAGTGCTCGGATCTCAATGAAATTTTGTATGGCTGTTCATTACTATGAGGGCATTCAATAGACGGTTACATCGTTTTGTTCGGATTTTCCATTCTAGAGTTATTCATTTTTGTTTATCTTGAAATGTTGGATTTTTGGTCTGCCTGGTGTCTGTTCATGTCATAACTTCAACAGTTGTGCTGGGATCTCAATGAAATTTGGTAAGGATGTTCACTACTATGAGGACATTAAAAAGAGGGTTCCATCGTTTTGTTCGGATTTTCCATTCTGGAGTTATTCATCTTTGTTTATCTGGAAATGTTGGCTTTTTGGTCCGTCTGGTGTCTGTTCATGTCGTAACTTCAACAGTTGTGCTGGGATCTCAATGAAATTTGGTAAGGATGTTCACTACTATGAGGACATTAAAAAGAGGGTTCCATTGTTTTGTTCGGATTTTCCATTCTAGAGTTATACATCTTTGTTTATCTGGAAATGTTGACTTTTTGGTCCGTCTTGTGTCTGTTCATGTCGTAACTTCAACAGTTGTGCTGGGATCTCAATTAAATTTGGTATGGATGTTCACTACTATGAGGACATTCAATAGAGGGTTCCACTGTTCTGTTCTGCTTTTCCAATCTAGAGTTATTCATCTTTGTTTATCTGGAAATGTTGGTTCTTTGGTCCATCCAATGTCTGTTCAGCTCATAACTTGAACAGTAATGCTCGGATCTCAATGAAATTTGGTATGGATGTTCACCACTATGAGGACATTTAATGGCACATTCAAATGTTTGTTTTGTTTTTATTGTTCTATAGTTACTCATCTTTGTTTATATGAAAATGCTGGTGTTTGGGTCCATCTGTCTGAGTATAGCCCTCATAAGTTATAGATATGCCCACACGAGGCGGTATGCCACGAGGGGGTATGCACCGGACGACAGTCCATCTCTTGTTTTATTGGTGTTGTCCCATCCATAATAGTAAAAATTAAGTTAATTTTGCGCAAGTAAGACATATATACTTCTGCATGATATACAAAGTGCTAACAGCTATTGGGTTCCAAGCGAGTTGAATATAAACGCTCTTTATATTGAGTTCATTAGTTATGGGTTTCTGTTATCTTAATGTCAGGCTTCCACACACTATCGCAGAAAGGTTTCATTGTTTGTGCGATTTCAGAGGTGTCGTTGTTAAAGCGACACTGATGTGTGGGACAATACAAACATGTCACGTCGTTGTTAAAGTGACACTGATGTGTGGGACAATACAAACATGTCACATACACTATCTCTATTAGAATTCTAATAATTATACCCCCACTTTCGAAGAAAATGGGGGGTATACTGGATTGACTGCGTCTGTCCGTCCATCCGTCACGCTTTCTCTGTCCGTGTGTACGTCCGTCCATCCGATCTCATAACTCGAACAACTATGAACCGATTTCAATAATTTTTTGTATGCAATCTCTTTGGGACTGCCTCTCCGCATGATTTTAATTGCGGTCGGTCCGACTTTTTTCTCAACTTTATACGCCTCATTTTTGACTTATTTTTGACTTATTTTGACTTATTCTGTCCGACTTAATAACTTTAACAAATATGAACCGATTTCAATAATTTTGGTATACATGCTTCTCACAATACCCTCTCTACATGTTGCGGCTAGGGATTGACTGTTTTTCATAATATAACACTTCATTTTCGACTTATTCTGTCCGACTTAATAACTTTAACAAATATGAACCAATTTGAATAATTTTTTCTGTACAAGCTTCTTGTGACACCATATCGATATTATTAGTCCGAATTTTTCTTTAAAGTTAAAAATCTTTTTTGTTGGGTTTACATATAATGCGGGTTGAATTTGCCACGGTGGGGGTATGCTAGCTCTCGAGTGCACACCTCTTGTTATTAACGTTACACTTTTCTTTTTCAGGTTTTCTAGAGAATGCTGATAAAAAGATAGTCATAAAAATCTCCCTATTCTAGTAACGTCGTCTCAAACAAAAAGAAAAAATGAACAGCAACGCCCCAGAATATACGCCTTCACCGAGGCCACACCCACGGATATCCACGGAAGCTCAGTCGTATGCTGACAGAAACAGGGGCAATCCACTCTGGGGTGACCAGGAGTCAAACGGGTACGGATCACAGGTTCATGGTCGAGGCTTGACATCAGAAGGTATAAAAAATGCCAACATCAATAAAGGATCAATGAATGACATAATGGGAGGCTACCCCGACCCAGCACCGTCACGGAAAATCCACCCGCGCGGAACCACAGGTGATGCGGCGACAATCGCAGCCGAAAATAAGGGCGGGGCTATGAAGTCTCTCATTGATGAGTACGGGAGTTTGGACTGTGATCCTCCACCACCACAGAAGGTTCAGGGATTCGACGCGATGGATAACGCTGATAGGAATGTTGGTAGTATTGGTAACGTTATGTATAGCTCTAATCATCCACCCGAGGTGCAGCCTCGACAGCAGCTAGGATACGGAGGAGAGGAGGTCGCACAGAAACATAAAGGAGCAGACATGGGGCCCTTATTAAGTATGGAACAAAAGGGACCCGAAAGTCCGAGAGAACCTAAAGTTAGCAGACTCCATGAAACGTCAAAAGGCGGCGGGTATGTAATGTAATTTTTTACCGTGTGCCAATGCATTCTCTTATATATGCGAGTCGACCATAGGTCGCCTCGCATATATAAGAGAATGCATTGGCCTAACAATTTTTTACAATTTTAATAATTTTTTCTTGTATTCTTTAACAATTTTATAATTTCACCCATACAGAGCCCCAGACAAACATGAGCAGACGACACTCTTCTATATGCTTCTATATATGTGTGGGGCTCCCTGCAGGGTAATGGAAGTTTTTTATTTTATGTCCTAAAAATTTTAAGAAACATTTGGTCGACTCGCATATATAAGAGAATGCATTGGCACAGGGTAAAAAAAATCCCGACTTACGACTGGATTTGATATGGCGGGTCAAATATATACTCACCTATGTTATTGCCGTCGTATAATAGTATGGAACAAAAGGGACCCGAAAGTCCAAGAGAACCTAAAGTTAGCAGACTCCATGAAACGTCAAAAGGCGGCGGGTATGTAATGTAATTTATATTATTATCCACCCCTTAACTAACACCATTTCCGATTGGGCAAAAGCCGCCACGTGATAGTCCTGGAAAAAGTCATATTGGACTCCCGAATGTCATATTGGACTCCCGACTGTACATATCACTTATTATTGGACTCTGTGATGTCACAAATTAATTCTATTGCGAAATGTGATGCGCGCACAACACTGATGGATTTCAGCAGACGTTTCACTTCCGTATTGAGTTTTTTTTCTCACTTCCGCGTTTACTTTTCCAAATCATGCTTTCTGATGATCAAAATACAGGCTTTTATAGAGAATTAAGTGCCGACAAATACCAAAAATAACCACAAAACTTTTATTCCCAAAATTTGGATAAACATACAGATGGATAATAAAAATGTCATTATACAATGTTTTGTACAGTATGTGATTTTCTTGTACGAGTCCAGGTTGTGGTGAAAAGTCATATTGGACGAGAGACACGCCAGTATTCTCATTAACCCTTTTATGACAGGAGCTGCTCTGGTGCAGTGTTAAAGATACTGTGCCAGTGCATTCTCTTATAGGGAGCATCTCATATAAAGATACTGTGCCAGTGCATTCTCTTATAGGGAGCATCTCATATAAAGATACTGTGCCAGTGCATTCTCTTATAGGGAGCATCTCATATATACGAGAATGCACTGACTTACAAGGGCATAATAAATATTGTTAGGCCAATGTACATGTATTCTCTTATATATGTTAGGCTTAGGGCCCTGCGAACCTTATAATTTAGGTCGAACCGAACCTTGAAACCGAATCATCGTCTTGGTTTCGAATCGAACCGAATCTCGAACCTCGAACCCAATTACCGACCGTGTCATTGAAGAGAGTCCAAGCGACGTACTCTTAATACTAGTGGCCAGTTAGAACGTATGTGGATCATTATAATAGTACAATCAACGTGTTATATACAAATTTATCGTATACGATATAAGATAATTACATGTTGAAGAATTATTTTATATTGGAGATGAATGACAATCCAATAAAACGTTGATTTTATGTTCCGTTTATGTCCATACATTATATTACATAACCCCGATTAAAACAAATATCCGATTATCATTCTCCGTATATACCCGCGTCCGCTCACTGAGCTTCACTCATGAAAAATCATAACTTATGACTTATTCTAACAGTAAGTGAGACAGATGTCTGATTGAATCATCGGTCAAGCTTCCATATGTACAATGTAAACAACGCGATAATCGATGCATTGAACTCCTAACACACTGACAGCATGAACGCGCCACGTGGCATAGGAGCGATAACTCTATTTTAATTGATCGATTATTCCATTCGAGTTGACAAATACATATAACTAACAAAATTGCAGACAAATATATCGCCAATGATTCGCATCTACGTTCACCAGTCTAGAGGGGACATAGGATAAGCACGTGTTATGGGCGTGGCGGACAACTCATTGTACACACAGTTTCACAACGCAAGTATTAAATTGACTGGGTTGACTTGTTTTCAAATCTGCGCATTTTGCTTCTGTTTTTACAAGTGACTTACAATTGTTTTTATCGGAGAGTAATATCACACTGGTCAAGTAGTCATGCTAACGTTCTATGATGCGGTTGGTTCCAGCTGAATTGCCATGATGGTCTTATGGGCTTAGGGCAACTGATGCTGTCCACACATTAACTGTTCGACGTGTTCATAACCACAAATAGCTAAATTGTAGCAAGACATCAAAGCATTCGACCGACATTCTAACTCGGCGACAACATGCGATAAAGATCAAAGCGTGCTGACGTCTTTCTCACTCACTGTAGCAATTTAAGTGTCACGCAGTCACGTGACAAAGTGCATTGAGTAACATCATGCCAATCGTTTATGCCAAAGAGCAAAGACCACACCCTCTCTTTGGCCGTCCTGACGCCTGACCAATGTGATTGGTTGAATCCAATCGTCAATGATGAAGCTCTGCCCAAAAATACTTGTCTAATTGTAAACCTGATTCAGCCTATTCACCGAACTCAAAAAGCTACTTCGTTCTGTATTTCGACTTCATCGGAAGTTTGTCCGTGTTTATAACATGCTGTCGTCGTAATAAGTTATTAAGTACCGGTATATAATGATTTTATAATCACATGTCTATTAGTAATTTATACATGAAATAAAACAATTTGGTGACAGATTGAGGTAGAAATTACTAGAAAACCAGAAAGCTTGCGTCACCACTTTCCCATTTAGCGGGAACAGAATAAATTGAATATCAAAAGATCTCTTCAAAATTCAACGTAATATAACCCAGTGACCCACCGCATTATGATCAAATTAATTATGTTTAATGTCAAGTTGTAAACATAAAATCATTGTATCATAAGCATACACGTAGATTTAGCAGAATTTTGGGTAAACAATTAACTGATAGTCATTGATAGACTAGTGATAGTATAACCAAGAAGCAATTCAAAGTACTTTTCTGACACCTGATTCAGATGAATGTTATCTGCGCGATATCACTAAATTATTTAATAAATGATTTCTCACACGGTCTCGTTACACTCGTAATGCGATGGCAATAAAATGCTGTGACAAAAAGTAATTAATACCATGGGGCTAATTTCGAGGTATTGTGTATATGCCGACGTATTATATATGATGTGTGTGCATCGAGGATTGAGCGTTTGCATTCAGTGATTCTCGATCGCCCAGAACTGTTTGATTTAATCATTCTGCCGGAAAAATGAAAAGGTTCGATAAAAATCGAATCCCGTCAAAGGTTTCGAACCGGACCGAATCATCACAGCGGTTTCGAACCGAACCGAACCTCGAACGGTTCGCGGAGCCCTAGTTAGGCTCGCATATATAAGATAATGCATTGGCACAGGGTTTTTGCAAAATTTCAGGAAGCTATAAGTCATGAAAGGGTTAATAGATTATCAATAAAATAACAATAACATGATTTTGAGGGCGTTATGTTTATTAATGGCCCGACAGGAATTAACAGCACAAGGACTATTTGCAGCCTGAGATGAAGTCGAGTGTCGCTAATTGGTATGAGGGCTGTTAATTATACAATAACATGATTTTTTTAGGGCGTTATGTTTATTAATGGCCCGACAGGAATTAACAGCACAAGGACTATTTGCAGCCTGAGATGAAGTCGAGTGTCGCTAATTGGTATGAGGGCTGTTAGTCATTCCAGAGGGCCGTTAATTATACAATAACATGATTTTTGAGGGCGTTATGTTTATTAATGGCCCGACAGGAATTAACAGCACAAGGACTGTTTGCAGCCTGAGATGAAGTCGAGTGTCGCTAATTGGTACGAGGGCTGTTAGTCATTCCAGAGGGCCGTTAATTATACAATAACATGATTTTTTTAGGGCGTTATGTTTATTAATGGGCCGACAGGAATGATTAACAGCACAAGGACTATTTGCAGCCTGAGATGAAGTCGAGTGTCGCTAATTGGTACGAGGGCTGTTAATTATACAATAACATGATTTTTTTAGGGCGTTATGTTTATTAATGGCCCGACAGGAATTAACAGCACAAGGACTATTTGCAGCCTGAGATGAAGTCGAGTGTCGCTAATTGGTATGAGGGCTGTTAGTCATTCCAGAGGGCCGTTAATTATACAATAACATGATTTTTGAGGGCGTTATGTTTATTAATGGCCCGACGGGAATTAACAGCACAAGGACTGTTTGCAGCCTGAGATGAAGTCGAGTGTCGCTAATTGGTACGAGGGCTGTTAGTCATTCCAGAGGGCCGTTAATTATACAATAACATGATTTCCAAGGGCATTGCGCTCCATTATCGAACCTCCATTAGTGACTAGCAGCCCTACAGTCATTAGCAGCCCTCGGCTATCACCTCAGGTCTCAACGCTCCAGAAAATCATTTTATTTATATTCTTCTGATCAAGTATTAAGTAATAATTGTTTGTCAATGTTTTTATTCGTCAGCAAAGGTACTGATGACTGTCATCTGTTTAGGTCTGTATGAGTCTCCAAACGGGAGTGTTATATAACCCTGTATGAGTCTCCAAACGGGAGTGTTATATAACCCTGTATGAGTCTCCAAACGGGAGTGTTATATAACCCTGTATGAGTCTCCAAACGGGAGTGTTATATAACCCTGTATGAGTCTCCAAACGGGAGTGTTATATAACCCTGTATGAGTCTCCAAACGGGAGTGTTATATAACCCTGTATGAGTCTCCAAACGGGAGTGTTATATAACCCTGTATGAGTCTCCAAACGGGAGTGTTATATAACCCTGTATGAGTCTCCAAACGGGAGTGTTATATAACCCTGTATGAGTCTCCAAACGGGAGTGTTATATAACCCTGTATGAGTCTCCAAACGGGAGTGTTATATAACCCTGTATGAGTCTCCAAACGGGAGTGTTATATAACCCTGTATGAGTCTCCAAACGGGAGTGTTATATAACCCTGTATGAGTCTCCAAACGGGAGTGTTATATAACCCTGTATGAGTCTCCAAACGGGAGTGTTATATAACCCTGTATGAGTCTCCAAACGGGAGTGTTATATAACCCTGTATGAGTCTCCAAACGGGAGTGTTATATAACCCTGTATGAGTCTCCAAACGGGAGTGTTATATAACCCTGTATGAGTCTCCAAACGGGAGTGTTATATAACCCTGTATGAGTCTCCAAACGGGAGTGTTATATAACCCTGTATGAGTCTCCAAACGGGAGTGTTATATAACCCTGTATGAGTCTCCAAACGGGAGTGTTATATAACCCTGTATGAGTCTCCAAACGGGAGTGTTATATAACCCTGTATGAGTCTCCAAACGGGAGTGTTATATAACCCTGTATGAGTCTCCAAACGGGAGTGTTATATAACCCTGTATGAGTCTCCAAACGGGAGTGTTATATAACCCTGTATGAGTCTCCAAACGGGAGTGTTATATAACCCTGTATGAGTCTCCAAACGGGAGTGTTATATAACCCTGTATGAGTCTCCAAACGGGAGTGTTATATAACCCTGTATGAGTCTCCAAACGGGAGTGTTATATAACCCTGTATGAGTCTCCAAACGGGAGTGTTATATAACCCTGTATGAGTCTCCAAACGGGAGTGTTATATAACCCTGTATGAGTCTCCAAACGGGAGTGTTATATAACCCTGTATGAGTCTCCAAACGGGAGTGTTATATAACCCTGTATGAGTCTCCAAACGGGAGTGTTATATAACCCTGTATGAGTCTCCAAACGGGAGTGTTATATAACCCTGTATGAGTCTCCAAACGGGAGTGTTATATAACCCTTTCATGACTGTCGTCTGTTTAGGTCTGTATGAGTCTCCAAACGGGAGTGTTATATAACCCTGTATGAGTCTCCAAACGGGAGTGTTATATAACCCTGTATGAGTCTCCAAACGGGAGTGTTATATAACCCTTTCATGACTGTCGTCTGTTTAGGTCTGTATGAGTCTCCAAACGGGAGTGTTATATAACCCTGTATGAGTCTCCAAACGGGAGTGTTATATAACCCTTTCATGACTGTCGTCTGTTTAGGTCTGTATGAGTCTCCAAACGGGAGTGTTATATAACCCTTTCATGACTGTCGTCTGTTTAGGTCTGTATGAGTCTCCAAACGGGAGTGTTATATAACCCTTTCATGACTGTCGTCTGTTTAGGTCTGTATGAGTCTCCAAACGGGAGTGTTATATAACCCTTTCATGACTGTCGTCTGTTTAGGTCTGTATGAGTCTCCAAACGGGAGTGTTATATAACCCTTTCATGACTGTCGTCTGTTTAGGTCTGTATGAGTCTCCAAACGGGAGTGTTATATAACCCTTTCATGACTGTCGTCTGTTTAGGTCTGTATGAGTCTCCAAACGGGAGTGTTATATAACCCTTTCATGACTGTCGTCTGTTTAGGTCTGTATGAGTCTCCAAACGGGAGTGTTATATAACCCTTTCATGACTGTCGTCTGTTTAGGTCTGTATGAGTCTCCAAGCGGGAGTGTTATATAACCCTTTCATGACTGTCGTCTGTTTAGGTCTGTATGAGTCTCCAAGCGGGAGTGTTATATAACCCTTTCATGACTGTCGTCTGTTTAGGTCTGTATGAGTCTCCAAGCGGGAGTGTTATATAACCCTTTCATGACTGTCGTCTGTTTAGGTCTGTATGAGTCTCCAAGCGGGAGTGTTATATAACCCTTTCATGACTGTCGTCTGTTTAGGTCTGTATGAGTCTCCAAGCGGGAGTGTTATATAACCCTTTCATGACTGTCGTCTGTTTAGGTCTGTATGAGTCTCCAAGCGGGAGTGTTATATAACCCTTTCATGACTGTCGTCTGTTTAGGTCTGTATGAGTCTCCAAACGGGAGTGTTATATAACCCTTTCATGACTGTCGTCTGTTTAGGTCTGTATGAGTCTCCAAACGGGAGTGTTATATAACCCTTTCATGACTGTCGTCTGTTTAGGTCTGTATGAGTCTCCAAACGGGAGTGTTATATAACCCTTTCATGACTGTCGTCTGTTTAGGTCTGTATGAGTCTCCAAACGGGAGTGTTATATAACCCTTTCATGACTGTCGTCTGTTTAGGTCTGTATGAGTCTCCAAGCGGGAGTGTTATATAACCCTTTCATGACTGTCGTCTGTTTAGGTCTGTATGAGTCTCCAAACGGGAGTGTTATATAACCCTTTCATGACTGTCGTCTGTTTAGGTCTGTATGAGTCTCCAAACGGGAGTGTTATATAACCCTTTCATGACTGTCGTCTGTTTAGGTCTGTATGAGTCTCCAAACGGGAGTGTTATATAACCCTTTCATGACTGTCGTCTGTTTAGGTCTGTATGAGTCTCCAAACGGGAGTGTTATATAACCCTTTCATGACTGTCGTCTGTTTAGGTCTGTATGAGTCTCCAAACGGGAGTGTTATATAACCCTTTCATGACTGTCGTCTGTTTAGGTCTGTATGAGTCTCCAAACGGGAGTGTTATATAACCCTTTCATGACTGTCGTCTGTTTAGGTCTGTATGAGTCTCCAAACGGGAGTGTTATATAACCCTTTCATGACTGTCGTCTGTTTAGGTCTGTATGAGTCTCCAAACGGGAGTGTTATATAACCCTTTCATGACTGTCGTCTGTTTAGGTCTGTATGAGTCTCCAAACGGGAGTGTTATATAACCCTTTCATGACTGTCGTCTGTTTAGGTCTGTATGAGTCTCCAAACGGGAGTGTTATATAACCCTTTCATGACTGTCGTCTGTTTAGGTCTGTATGAGTCTCCAAACGGGAGTGTTATATAACCCTTTCATGACTGTCGTCTGTTTAGGTCTGTATGAGTCTCCAAACGGGAGTGTTATATAACCCTTTCATGACTGTCGTCTGTTTAGGTCTGTATGAGTCTCCAAACGGGAGTGTTATATAACCCTTTCATGACTGTCGTCTGTTTAGGTCTGTATGAGTCTCCAAACGGGAGTGTTATATAACCCTTTCATGACTGTCGTCTGTTTAGGTCTGTATGAGTCTCCAAACGGGAGTGTTATATAACCCTTTCATGACTGTCGTCTGTTTAGGTCTGTATGAGTCTCCAAACGGGAGTGTTATATAACCCTTTCATGACTGTCGTCTGTTTAGGTGTGTATGAGTCTCCAAACGGGAGTGTTATATAACCCTTTCATGACTGTCGTCTGTTTAGGTCTGTATGAGGCTCCAAACGGGAGTGTTATATAACCCTTTCATGACTCGTCTGTTTAGGTCTGTATGAGTCTCCAAACGGGAGTGTTATATAACCCTTTCATGACTGTCGTCTGTTTAGGTCTGTATGAGTCTCCAAACGGGAGTGTTATATAACCCTTTCATGACTGTCGTCTATTTAGGTCTGTATGAGTCTCCAAACGGGAGTGTTATATAACCCTTTCATGACTGTCGTCTGTTTAGGTCTGTATGAGTCTCCAAACGGGAGTGTTATATAACCCTTTCATGACTGTCGTCTGTTTAGGTCTGTATGAGGCTCCAAACGGGAGTGTTATATAACCCTTTCATGACTGTCGTCTGTTTAGGTCTGTATGAGTCTCCAAACGGGAGTGTTATATAACCCTTTCATGACTGTCGTCTGTTTAGGTCTGTATGAGTCTCCAAACGGGAGTGTTATATAACCCTTTCATGACTGTCGTCTGTTTAGGTCTGTATGAGTCTCCAAACGGGAGTGTTATATAACCCTTTCATGACTGTCGTCTGTTTAGGTCTGTATGAGTCTCCAAACGGGAGTGTTATATAACCCTTTCATGACTGTCGTCTGTTTAGGTCTGTATGAGTCTCCAAACGGGAGTGTTATATAACCCTTTCATGACTGTCGTCTGTTTAGGTCTGTATGAGGCTCCAAACGGGAGTGTTATATAACCCTTTCATGACTGTCGTCTGTTTAGGTCTGTATGAGTCTCCAAACGGGAGTGTTATATAACCCTTTCATGACTGTCGTCTGTTTAGGTCTGTATGAGTCTCCAAACGGGAGTGTTATATAACCCTTTCATGACTGTCGTCTGTTTAGGTCTGTATGAGTCTCCAAACGGGAGTGTTATATAACCCTTTCATGACTGTCGTCTGTTTAGGTCTGTATGAGTCTCCAAACGGGAGTGTTATATAACCCTTTCATGACTGTCGTCTGTTTAGGTCTGTATGAGTCTCCAAACGGGAGTGTTATATAACCCTTTCATGACTGTCGTCTGTTTAGGTCTGTATGAGTCTCCAAACGGGAGTGTTATATAACCCTTTCATGACTGTCGTCTGTTTAGGTCTGTATGAGTCTCCAAACGGGAGTGTTATATAACCCTTTCATGACTGTCGTCTGTTTAGGTCTGTATGAGTCTCCAAACGGGAGTGTTATATAACCCTTTCATGACTGTCGTCTGTTTAGGTCTGTATGAGTCTCCAAACGGGAGTGTTATATAACCCTTTCATGACTGTCGTCTGTTTAGGTCTGTATGAGTCTCCAAACGGGAGTGTTATATAACCCTTTCATGACTGTCGTCTGTTTAGGTCTGTATGAGTCTCCAAACGGGAGTGTTATATAACCCTTTCATGACTGTCGTCTGTTTAGGTCTGTATGAGTCTCCAAACGGGAGTGTTATATAACCCTTTCATGACTGTCGTCTGTTTAGGTCTGTATGAGTCTCCAAACGGGAGTGTTATATAACCCTTTCATGACTGTCGTCTGTTTAGGTCTGTATGAGTCTCCAAACGGGAGTGTTATATAACCCTTTCATGACTGTCGTCTGTTTAGGTCTGTATGAGGCTCCAAACGGGAGTGTTATATAACCCTTTCATGACTGTCGTCTGTTTAGGTCTGTATGAGTCTCCAAACGGGAGTGTTATATAACCCTTTCATGACTGTCGTCTGTTTAGGTCTGTATGAGTCTCCAAACGGGAGTGTTATATAACCCTTTCATGACTGTCGTCTGTTTAGGTCTGTATGAGTCTCCAAACGGGAGTGTTATATAACCCTTTCATGACTGTCGTCTGTTTAGGTCTGTATGAGTCTCCAAACGGGAGTGTTATATAACCCTTTCATGACTCGTCTGTTTAGGTCTGTATGAGTCTCCAAACGGGAGTGTTATATAACCCTTTCATGACTGTCGTCTGTTTAGGTCTGTATGAGTCTCCAAACGGGAGTGTTATATAACCCTTTCATGACTGTCGTCTGTTTAGGTCTGTATGAGTCTCCAAACGGGAGTGTTATATAACCCTTTCATGACTGTCGTCTGTTTAGGTCTGTATGAGTCTCCAAACGGGAGTGTTATATAACCCTTTCATGACTGTCGTCTGTTTAGGTCTGTATGAGTCTCCAAACGGGAGTGTTATATAACCCTTTCATGACTGTCGTCTGTTTAGGTCTGTATGAGTCTCCAAACGGGAGTGTTATATAACCCTTTCATGACTGTCGTCTGTTTAGGTCTGTATGAGTCTCCAAACGGGAGTGTTATATAACCCTTTCATGACTGTCGTCTGTTTAGGTCTGTATGAGTCTCCAAACGGGAGTGTTATATAACCCTTTCATGACTGTCGTCTGTTTAGGTCTGTATGAGTCTCCAAACGGGAGTGTTATATAACCCTTTCATGACTGTCGTCTGTTTAGGTCTGTATGAGTCTCCAAACGGGAGTGTTATATAACCCTTTCATGACTGTCGTCTGTTTAGGTCTGTATGAGTTTCCAAACGGGAGTGTTATATAACCCTTTCATGACTGTCGTCTGTTTAGGTCTGTATGAGTCTCCAAACGGGAGTGTTATATAACCCTTTCATGACTGTCGTCTGTTTAGGTCTGTATGAGTCTCCAAACGGGAGTGTTATATAACCCTTTCATGACTGTCGTCTGTTTAGGTCTGTATGAGTCTCCAAACGGGAGTGTTATATAACCCTTTCATGACTGTCGTCTGTTTAGGTCTGTATGAGTCTCCAAACGGGAGTGTTATATAACCCTTTCATGACTGTCGTCTGTTTAGGTCTGTATGAGTCTCCAAACGGGAGTGTTATATAACCCTTTCATGACTGTCGTCTGTTTAGGTCTGTATGAGTCTCCAAACGGGAGTGTTATATAACCCTTTCATGACTGTCGTCTGTATGAGTCTCCAAACGGGAGTGTTATATAACCCTTTCATGACTGTCGTCTGTTTAGGTCTGTATGAGTCTCCAAACGGGAGTGTTATATAACCCTTTCATGACTGTCGTCTGTTTAGGTCTGTATGAGTCTCCAAACGGGAGTGTTATATAACCCTTTCATGACTGTCGTCTGTTTAGGTCTGTATGAGTCTCCAAACGGGAGTGTTATATAACCCTTTCATGACTGTCGTCTGTTTAGGTCTGTATGAGTCTCCAAACGGGAGTGTTATATAACCCTTTCATGACTGTCGTCTGTTTAGGTCTGTATGAGTCTCCAAACGGGAGTGTTATATAACCCTTTCATGACTGTCGTCTGTTTAGGTCTGTATGAGTCTCCAAACGGGAGTGTTATATAACCCTTTCATGACTGTCGTCTGTTTAGGTCTGTATGAGTCTCCACGGGAGTGTTATATAACCCTTTCATGACTGTCGTCTGTACGAGTCTCCAAACGGGAGTGTTATATAACCCTTTCATGACTGTCGTCTGTTTAGGTCTGTATGAGTCTCCAAACGGGAGTGTTATATAACCCTTTCATGACTGTCGTCTGTACGAGTCTCCAAACGGGAGTGTTATATAACCCTTTCATGACTGTCGTCTGTTTAGGTCTGTATGAGTCTCCAAACGGGAGTGTTATATAACCCTTTCATGACTGTCGTCTGTTTAGGTCTGTATGAGTCTCCAAACGGGAGTGTTATATAACCCTTTCATGACTGTCGTCTGTATGAGTCTCCAAACGGGAGTGTTATATAACCCTTTCATGACTGTCGTCTGTTTAGGTCTGTATGAGTCTCCAAACGGGAGTGTTATATAACCCTTTCATGACTGTCGTCTGTTTAGGTCTGTATGAGTCTCCAAACGGGAGTGTTATATAACCCTTTCATGACTGTCGTCTGTTTAGGTCTGTATGAGTCTCCAAACGGGAGTGTTATATAACCCTTTCATGACTGTCGTCTGTTTAGGTCTGTATGAGTCTCCAAACGGGAGTGTTATATAACCCTTTCATGACTGTCGTCTGTTTAGGTCTGTATGAGTCTCCAAACGGGAGTGTTATATAACCCTTTCATGACTGTCGTCTGTTTAGGTCTGTATGAGTCTCCAAACGGGAGTGTTATATAACCCTTTCATGACTGGAGCTGCGCTGGTGCAGCATTAAAGATCATGTGCCAGTGCATTCTCTTATATATATATATACTGTCTCCCATAGGGAGCCTTGCATATTTAAGAGAATACACATGTAATTACTGTTAGGCCAATGTATCCCTTTTGGGAGACTCGCATATATAAGAGAATGCACTGACTTACAGGGTCAAGGTAAATATTGTTAGACCAATGTATTCTCTAATATATGAAAGTCTTCCTAGACTCGCATATATAAGAGAATGTATTGGCACAGGGTTTTTGCAAACTTTCAGGAAGCCTCAGTCATGAAAGGGTTAAAGACATTTTCAGTGATAAATGGACTGAAAACAATCTTCAAAATCTTAAGTGTGGGAGTGTAGTCGCTTTAATGCAATCTACCTCCGTGGTCTTCTTCCTGATAAGATTTTAAATGAGACCCCTCTCAGGTTAAGAATTAATCAGTGAATGATATGTCTGTTTTGTTATGGTAATGTTATGCACTAACTGCAAATGACGCATATTATCCATTCAAATGCCCATGATATTAAGAATGTTCATAGGCTAGATATGGAGATGTACAGTAATGCTCTAAATAATCAACTCCTTAACCACAGCAGAATTATGGGTAACTTTTCAGGATTTAGTCGGAAATATGGCTTGTTGCCATTCATCGACAAGCCCCCAGTGAGAGCTTTCCGATGAATGGCAACAAGCCATATTTCCGACAAAATCCTGAAAAATTACCCATAATTCTGCTGTGGTTATGGAGTCGATTATTTAGGGCATTACTGTATTCGCCTGACAACATGCAGCCTTTGCTTGGTTTCATAATTCAATTTATAATGATAATACTCTTTATTATAGCAGGCTCACAGGGGTCTGGGAGAATTTGATTTTATGATGATGGACTACAACCCACGGCAATAGATCAAACTTGACTTTGTCAAGTTGAGCTAATAATTAATCAGGTTTTTTTGCTTAATAATATCGTAATACATGGATGTTTGCGATGAAAACTAAGATCTAAGGAAGGGTTTGATATTTTGAAAAATAATGTTTTTGAAGCCATTTTTCTATGATTTAATAGGCCAATCTAATATATATTTGAGGAAAGTTTGTGTGTCTGTGTGGCCGCGATGGACTCAAACGGAACCAACATAGGCCCATCCATTTGTTCATGCGGCGTGAACTTTACCTTCAAACCGGTGACCTTCAACCCATAACGCGGGCATGTCCGTCTGTCCGTGCGGCGTGAGCTTGACCTTCGAGTGACCTTGAACTCAAATCTCGGGATCCGCTGAGCCGATTTCCAGCGAATTTGGTGGAAACGGATAGTATGAGGCGCTGAGCAATTTCGTCATGCCCGTGCGGCGTGACCTTGACCTTCGAGTGACCTTCACTCTCTATCTCAGGATCCGATGGGACGATCGGGATGAAATTTTGTAGGTAGGGATGGTTTGGGTAGTCAAACATTTTCAACGGGTAGCGGCGTGCCTTGACCTTTCAAATGACCTTGAACCTGTATCTCGGTATCCGCTGTTCGATTTCCACCATTTTTGGGGTGTTGGTGTAAAAAAAAACAACACAACGACTCTCCCCGTCAGGACGGGTACCCAGCTAGTATATATATATATAAAAACAAAAAATTTCCAGACCCCCGTGAGTTCATGGGCCACTATATATGTATATATATATATATATATATATATATATCTCTTATATATTTTGAAGACCTCTGTTTGTCTGTATGTCATTTATACAAATCTACGATTCTCGACCGATCGGGACGAAACTTGGTACGTGTGTGTAGTTTGACCAGGCGGTCGTCGTTGTCATATTGGCGAGCCCGTGCGGCGCCCGCTTCGCGCATGCGCAGACGAGATCTCGGAAACGGGTGGAGCTATCGACTTGAAATTTGCTATGTGAATGTATCTTGCCCCGGATACAAATTTTATCGGGTCGCCGAGCCCGTGCGACGCCAGCTTCGCGCATGCGCAGACCAGATCTCGGAAACGGGTGGAGCTATCGACTTGAAATTTGGTTTTTGAATAGCCCGGACAATGTCGGGCTCTCGACTTGAAATTTGGTTTTTGAATAGCCCGGACAACGTCGGGCTCATCGGATAGTCTACTATATATTTTGAGACTTCCGTATACATGTATGTGTATATCCTTTATAGACTCAAAAACGGCTCGACCGATTGAGCTCAAACTTGTTATCTAAGGGTAAAAAGCCACGAGAAGTGCCATCGCACCGCTTCTGAGAACGTCCGAGCACTCCTTGACCCTTCGCACCGCCACCGTCGTTGGAATTGATGGGTTAATGATTAAGGAGCGTTCGTATCTACGGTGTCGTTGTTAAAGAGCGTTTATATACACCAGTATAAATACGGCTCAATCGACCGTCTCGGAAACTGGGCATATCAAGACGAAATTTCGTACTTAGGGCTTCCAAGGGACGGGGGAGATTTTCGTCGGGTCAGTTTGTCCGCCTGAGGTGACCTTAAAACGGGTGCCTACAAATTACCTTGGGTGATATCTCGGTCATAAGCGGTGACATCGACGTGAAATTTGTTATGTATGGTCAACTCGGGACGGGGAATATTTTTGTCCGGTTATTTTGTCCACCCAACATGACCTTGAAACGGGTACCCGCAAATGATAGCATGCTGTTGGCGTGCCTGTAAAGGGTTACCTTGAAAAACAAAAATTAATGGATCGACCAAAGCCATGGGACCAATCCCGCCAGTGGCGGGCTAATCTGCTAGTATATATATAAAAAACACTTAGGGTACCCTTGTGAATCAATTGGCCAATATAAAAAAAAAAAATCCCAGACCCCTATTTTTGGTCCCCTCCTAAATTTTTTTTATTGGGATACATGTAGTTCTGTAGTTCCGAGGTAAACTTGATTTTCTCATGCCTTAACTTTCAAAGTATATTGTAATGACCAATTAATCATCTATTTCAATCAAATTGGGCAATTTATATCACATTGTATAGAAATGACCATTTACATTGGAATGGCCTATTGTTCATCTGGAGAGATTCTCATGGAAAATGAGCAGATGACGACCCTCAGTTATCATTATTAGCTCAACTTACTTTGTAAGTTTGAGCTATTGCCATGGTTTGGCGTCCGTCGTCCGTGTGTCCGTCAACAATTTCCTTTGGCGCGGGCTACAGGTCGTACCTTTGGTCTGACCTTTATGAAATTTGTCATGAATGTTGACATTGACATGTAGATGGGAACGAGTCATTTTGGGGTCATTTGGCAAAAAAACATGGCCGCTGGTGGCCATCTTGGATTTCAAAATTCAATCCATTGGCGCGGGCTACAGGTCGTACTGTTCATCTTATCATCATGAAATTTGTCATGGATGTTAATATTGACATGTAGATGGGAACGAGTCATTTTGGGGTCGTTCGGCCAAAAAACATGGCCGTCAGCAGCCATCTTGGATATTACTCTTTGCATGACTAAATCCTTTGGCGCGAGCTACAGGTCGTAGTTTTGGTCGGAACTTCATGAAATTTGTCATGGATGTTAACAATGAAATGTAGATGGGAACGAGTGATTTTGGTGTCATTCGTCTAAAAAACATGGCCGCCAGCAGCCATCTTGGATTTTACTCTTTGCATGACTAAATCCTTTGGCGCGGGCTACAGGTCATACCTTTGATCTGATCTTTATGAAATTTGTCATGAATGTTGACATTGACATGTAGATGGGAACGAGTCATTTTGGGGTTATTTGGCCAAAAAACATGGCCGCTGGTGGCCATCTTGGATTTCAAAATTCAATCCATTGGCGCGGGCTACAGGTTGTACTGTTCGTCTGATCATCATGATATTTGTCATGGATGTTAATATTAACATGTAGATGGGAACGAGTGATTTTGGGGTCGTTCGGCCAAAAAACATGTCCACCAGCAGCCATATTGGATTTGACTCTTTAAATCCTTTGGTGCGGGCTACAGGTTGTAGCTTTGGTCGGAACTTCATGAAATTTGTCATGGATGTTAACAATGATATGTACATGTAGATGGGAAACGAGTCATTTTGGGGTCGTTCAGCCGAAAAACATGGCCGCCAGCAGTCATCTTGGATTTTACTCTTTGCATGACTAAATCCTTGGGCACAGGCTTCAGGTCGTACCTTTGATCAGATCATTATGAGATTTGTAAAGGCTGTAGATGGGAACAGGTCATTGTGTGGTAATTCGGAAAAAAACATGGCCATTTTAGAATTTACTCTTTGCATCACTAAATCCTTTGGCACACCATAATCATCACATTCCTGATCCGATCATTATGAAACCTGGTGTAAAAAAAACAACACAACGACTCTCCCCGTCAGGACGGGTACCCAGCTAGTATATATATATATAAAAACAAAAAAATTCCAGACCCCCGTGAGTTCATGGGCCACTATATATGTATATATATATATATATATATATATATATCTCTTATATATTTTGAAGACCTCTGTTTGTCTGTATGTCATTTATACAAATCTACGATTCTCGACCGATCGGGACGAAACTTGGTACGTGTGTGTAGTTTGACCAGGCGGTCGTCGTTGTCATATTGGCGAGCCCGTGCGGCGCCCGCTTCGCGCATGCGCAGACGAGATCTCGGAAACGGGTGGAGCTATCGACTTGAAATTTGCTATGTGAATGTATCTTGCCCCGGATACAAATTTTATCGGGTCGCCGAGCCCGTGCGACGCCAGCTTCGCGCATGCGCAGACCAGATCTCGGAAACGGGTGGAGCTATCGACTTGAAATTTGGTTTTTGAATAGCCCGGACAACGTCGGGCTCATCGGATAGTCTACTATATATTTTGAGACTTCCGTATACATGTATGTGTATATCCTTTATAGACTCAAAAACGGCTCGACCGATTGAGCTCAAACTTGTTATCTAAGGGTAAAAAGCCACGAGAAGTGCCATCGCACCGCTTCTGAGAACGTCCGAGCACTCCTTGACCCTTCGCACCGCCACCGTCGTTGGAATTGATGGGTTAATGATTAAGGAGCGTTCGTATCTACGGTGTCGTTGTTAAAGAGCGTTTATATACACCAGTATAAATACGGCTCAATCGACCGTCTCGGAAACTGGGCATATCAAGACGAAATTTCGTACTTAGGGCTTCCAAGGGACGGGGGAGATTTTCGTCGGGTCAGTTTGTCCGCCTGAGGTGACCTTAAAACGGGTGCCTACAAATTACCTTGGGTGATATCTCGGTCATAAGCGGTGACATCGACGTGAAATTTGTTATGTATGGTCAACTCGGGACGGGGAATATTTTTGTCCGGTTATTTTGTCCACCCAACATGACCTTGAAACGGGTACCCGCAAATGATAGCATGCTGTTGGCGTGCCTGTAAAGGGTTACCTTGAAAAACAAAAATTAATGGATCGACCAAAGCCATGGGACCAATCCCGCCAGTGGCGGGCTAATCTGCTAGTATATATATAAAAAACACTTAGGGTACCCTTGTGAATCAATTGGCCAATATAAAAAAAAAAATTCCCAGACCCCTATTTTTGGTCCCCTCCTAAATTTTTTTTATTGGGATACATGTAGTTCTGTAGTTCCGAGGTAAACTTGATTTTCTCATGCCTTAACTTTCAAAGTATATTGTAATGACCAATTAATCATCTATTTCAATCAAATTGGGCAATTTATATCACATTGTATAGAAATGACCATTTACATTGGAATGGCCTATTGTTCATCTGGAGAGATTCTCATGGAAAATGAGCAGATGACGACCCTCAGTTATCATTATTAGCTCAACTTACTTTGTAAGTTTGAGCTATTGCCATGGTTTGGCGTCCGTCGTCCGTGTGTCCGTCAACAATTTCCTTTGGCGCGGGCTACAGGTCGTACCTTTGGTCTGACCTTTATGAAATTTGTCATGAATGTTGACATTGACATGTAGATGGGAACGAGTCATTTTGGGGTCATTTGGCAAAAAAACATGGCCGCTGGTGGCCATCTTGGATTTCAAAATTCAATCCATTGGCGCGGGCTACAGGTCGTACTGTTCATCTTATCATCATGAAATTTGTCATGGATGTTAATATTGACATGTAGATGGGAACGAGTCATTTTGGGGTCGTTCGGCCAAAAAACATGGCCGTCAGCAGCCATCTTGGATATTACTCTTTGCATGACTAAATCCTTTGGCGCGAGCTACAGGTCGTAGTTTTGGTCGGAACTTCATGAAATTTGTCATGGATGTTAACAATGAAATGTAGATGGGAACGAGTGATTTTGGTGTCATTCGTCTAAAAAACATGGCCGCCAGCAGCCATCTTGGATTTTACTCTTTGCATGACTAAATCCTTTGGCGCGGGCTACAGGTCATACCTTTGATCTGATCTTTATGAAATTTGTCATGAATGTTGACATTGACATGTAGATGGGAACGAGTCATTTTGGGGTTATTTGGCCAAAAAACATGGCCGCTGGTGGCCATCTTGGATTTCAAAATTCAATCCATTGGCGCGGGCTACAGGTTGTACTGTTCGTCTGATCATCATGATATTTGTCATGGATGTTAATATTAACATGTAGATGGGAACGAGTGATTTTGGGGTCGTTCGGCCAAAAAACATGTCCACCAGCAGCCATATTGGATTTGACTCTTTAAATCCTTTGGTGCGGGCTACAGGTTGTAGCTTTGGTCGGAACTTCATGAAATTTGTCATGGATGTTAACAATGATATGTACATGTAGATGGGAAACGAGTCATTTTGGGGTCGTTCAGCCGAAAAACATGGCCGCCAGCAGTCATCTTGTATTTTACTCTTTGCATGACTAAATCCTTGGGCACAGGCTTCAGGTCGTACCTTTGATCAGATCATTATGAGATTTGTAAAGGCTGTAGATGGGAACAGGTCATTGTGTGGTAATTCGGAAAAAAACATGGCCATTTTAGAATTTACTCTTTGCATCACTAAATCCTTTGGCACACCATAATCATCACATTCCTGATCCGATCATTATGAAACCTGTCATGAATGTTGATATTGACATGTACATCTAGTCTTACTTAGACGTTTCAATTAGCACCTTTCCTATTCCTCCATTTACTGTCAACCATTAAATTATTCCCCTACCTAAGTTGAGCTACAGTGTCATTGACACTTTCATTTACATTGGAATGGCATATTGTTCATCTGGAGAGATGCTCATGGAAAATGAGCAGAAGACGACCCCCAGTTACCATTATTTGATGAGATTTTGATATTATAATATTTTTAGATGGTACGAGATTAACCCTTTACCCAACAAACCGGCCAAAACCGGCCAAATAAAGCTTCAACAGCCTAAAATATCTTCGGTCTGTCTCAATAGAACCATACAAATATGGATATCATTGGAACCGGTTCATTGACCACATTGTGATGGTTACAGTTATACCCTGTGCCAATGCATTCTCTTATATATGCGAGTCGACCATAGGTCGCCTCGCATATATAAGAGAATGCATTGGCCTAAAAAAAATCTTTTTTTAACACTTTTTACCATTTTTATGTTTACCCATACCATGTATGGTAAACATAGTGTCGTTGTCCGGATTGACCACTCGTCGTTCGTCCGTCCGTCCGTCTGTCCGTCCGTCTGTCCGTCCGTAGACACTTCACGTGTAATGCGATAACTCAAACATTTTCTATCCAATCAGAAGCAAATTTTGTATATGGGTATATCAGCCCAAAATACAGATCGAGTTCGAATTTGGGTTTGATCCGAGTTTTTGTTACAGAGTTATGGCCCTTTTTCTACTTAGAATTCACACATTCTGCCATAACTCAAACATTTTTTATCTGATTGGAACCAAATTTGGTATGTGAGTTTCACAGCTCAAAATACAGATCTAGTTCGAATATGGGTTTGATCCGATTTATTTTAAAGGAGTTATGACCCTTTTTTGAGAAAAAACTATTGATTTAAAAAAAAAAATATTTTTAACTTTTATAATAATAATAAAAAAAATGTCATTGACATTGTCATTTGTTTTCATTTAGATATTGATGATTATGATACAAGTTGATAAAAAGATTTCCAATGTGTCCCTTTAATTTTTTAAAATAATTAAAAACAATTATAACCATTATAACTCTGCCAAGGGTACCCCGAATCACCACACCAAATTTGATTAAATCGGTCCAAAATCTTGTGTTATGTACTGGTAAATCTGTTTGGAGCAACATTAAATCCAATTCACCAATTGCATTTGGACTACTTAGCTATTGATAAAGCTATATTATTTTCTGATGTCTCTTATGTCAATGTGCAAATAATCTGATAAAGAAGCCTGTAGTATCTAATTTAAAATAAAGATTCAACAATAAACATCACATGATATTAACAGTAGACTTGGACATCTGTGCTGCATAGTTATATCTTCAGATGGTCTGATATCATTATAATTGTTATTAGTTTAATAGAGGTCAGTGTTCAACATAAACAATTCCTGTGATTTTTTGACAGCTGTGCTATATAATTGATATTAATGGGTCAGTGGTGAGGTTGCTTATCTGTATACTAGGACACATTATTATTGTAAACTTAAATTGGACTCTCTTAACCCAAGTATTCCATGTCCAGGGCACACCTACACATTTAACCCACGGACTTGCTGGCTGTGGCGGTTTAGCATTACAGATCCTGTACCAGTGCATTCTCTTATATAAATGCCAGTGACCCATAAATTCCAATAATTTGTGTTATGTACATTTGTCTATAATAGTACATAACAGTGTACTCTATAATTCAACACCGAAACTCTCATTTATCCGATCATATTAAATTTTTATCGCCAAGGGATGGGTTAACATCTGCCGATCGTGATCGGCCTCTCGTTTCTTACATTCTTTAACAATTTTATAATTTTTAATGTGTTAAGCCAATACATTCTCTTATATATGCGAGGCGACCTATGGTCGACTCGCATATATAAGAGAATGCATTGGCACAGGGCCGTTCTGTTGGGTAAAGGGTTAACTTCACTATAAATTGATCATTTTTTATATTTAAATATTTTTAGATGGTACCCCAGTTTATCTTCATTATTTGATGAGGTTTTGATATTTTTAGATGGGATGAGAGGTCTCCAGCTGTTAGGGCACGACCAGAAGCAGAGCACATCATCGCGAAACAGACAACAGACCATCTGAGTGAAATTATGAACATGACTGACTCACCTTCATCACCAACTCATCAGTCGAAGAATCTAAGACACTTACAACAAACCCCAACTCCGTGAGTATATAAATTGTTTATAAGAAACCCTGACTCCATGAGAATATAAACATGGTTTCCGTTACTACGGCTCAGCGTCCGTGTAACGGCCTCATTCCCCTTGCTGATGATATGTTTGAGACATACATGCACCTAAAGTCAATAGCAATCTATCGTAAAAAAAAAGTCCGACTGCAACTGGAGTTCGAGGGTTAAACAGAATACTAGTGAAAAGCCGGATGTAACCCTTTGAAATAAAAGCGCCTAAGACTGCAATGCAATGTTTGGGGTGCGGTCAAATAGAGACGTTAATTGTAATTGTATACAGCGTAATACACATATGAAAATGTCGCGTCGACATCAAAGAATGCCGGACTGCTGAGTATGGATATTTTGTGCACGGGATTTCTGTAGATGAAACTACTCTTGCTCGGAGATCCCGTGCAAAATATATCCCCTAATATGGAGATAAAGTCAAAGTACCGCCAATAATAGTTTCATTAACCCGCATGGGGCCCCAAGCAACGACGCACATGTTCACATTTCCCACCAAAAATCAATTATACACGGGGGCTAAAACTCTGTTCATAGGAGTGGTCCTAACTATAGTTGTTGGACTAATGCAGACTATTGAACAAGCTACGCGTTCCGAGTTTGAATGATTTCGCTACAATTCATATTACGCCGCTATAAATATCTTCTGCAGTATGACGTCACAGCGCACAAATAGTTTTTATGATTGACAGAATATATCCTTTCGGTTTCATTTTCACGGAAGCTACCTGTTGGATTATTTTTGGAAATACTTAATTCAATGCTAGGTATTATTGGTCAATGCATAGACGCTTTTTAGTCGAGTTTTTTTCCAAAACTCGACTTATAGTTTGATGAGGGACGGGCGGCGGGCGGGCGGGCGACGTTTTTTGGTGTGTGAGTACATATCCATGCACGTAAGCTGCAGACAAAAAAATCGGGTTTGTCCGCACATTTATTACAGAGTTATGGCCCTTTGCCATTTTTCACTGATTTTAGGCTCGTTAGCGCAACAACTTCAACAAACGTTATCTGATTCGATTGAAATTTGGGATATAGGTGTCTCCCAAGAATATCTCGGACGAGTTCGAAAACCGGTCTGGTCCGATAAAATTTCATAGAGTTATGGCCCTTAATTAGTCATTTTTCACGAATTTTCAGCTCGTTAGCGCGATAACTTCAACAAACGTTATCCGATTTGATTGAAATTTGGTATATAGGTGTCTCCCAAGAATATCTCGGATGAGTTCGAAAACCAGCCTGGTCCGATAAAATTTGATATAGTTATGGCCCTTAATTAGTCATTTTTCGATTTTACCTATTAATTAGTCTACCGATACTGATGCACACCAATTGGCGGTAGCCACCGGCGGTAAGCCACCGAAAACGAGACACAGCATCTCTGATGCCACCTCTTGTTAGTATTTAAATATAGCTGTCGGAATCTTATAAATTTGTAAACACTGTAACTCGTAGCTTTTTCATTTATTTAGTCTTCAATCTGACGGTGGTCTCACGTGCGTAATTTCATGATCAATGCTCTGGATACCATCAACAGAATTAATGCACCCACACAGAAATTATCAACTTGCGTAATATATGTAGCTTTGGGTTGCTTTGTGACTCGTGAGTATCTCAGGTGCAAGGAAATGACAACTTTTCAGTGACAAATACCAAAATTACAGTACGGACTCATTTATTTTCCCCTGGCGGAAACCCTGATATAAATCACTTATAAAACACCCCGACTGCATGAGTATATAAATAATTTATAAGAAACACCCCGACTGCATGAGTATATAAATTTCCTCACTGTACAATCGTCCGGGCATGTATTTGGACACATCGACATGTATTCTCATTGCTACAGCATTTAAATTGACAGTATAACCAGGTATATAATCACGGAATTGTATATTTTGGCTTTATAATATGGTCTATAGAAATTATGATACAATTGCAATTCCAGAGAACGCTATTGATACATTCTGTTGTAGCACACCAATAGTTAGAAACATCCACAAATTGAAAAGTATTCATATCCCATTTCATAGGAGTATTACGCAGATTATTGTACAGTGTGAATCTCATCAGTTTAAGCTGTGCGTTAGCTTTTTTATACCTCCTGCAACGAGTTGCGGGGGTATACTGTATACTTGTCCGTCCGCCTGTCCGTCCGGCTGTCTGTCCGTGTTTACTAATGACTACTTATGTGGCTAAGATTGTGTAAAATGGATATTTATGTGCATAACTTCCGTTGCGTGGCTAGCCACGTAACAGCTTTCAGATGGACGTTCAAAAATGATCTATTTGGCCTACCGTACCGGCCGGTGTATAAGGCGCATCTTTTTACCCCAATTTGCCCTATTAAAATCCTCCTGCGACTTATAGATCGGTAAGTCAATGAGGGGCATATTTTCAGCCGAATTTTGAGGATTCAACTGCGATCACAGGTAAATAACGGGACAAAATGCCGACGCAAACTAACTGCAACGCGATAAAATAATACAATTCGGTATACAAAAAATAAATAAATACCCCATCCTCATATGTACTTTGTCTTTATTATATTCCCTGTCCGACATTTAAAACATATATATCGTATTATATGTATTAATATCTAAGAATTCAACTGTAAACAGCAGCAAATTCACAAACAGTGGGCGTCCTTGACCTGACTGTGTAACACGTGCATGAGTGACCCACATTCAATGACTGCGGTATGATCTCTTTGATGTCTGCAAACTTCTAGCAGATGACGTCACATCGGAATGTTTATTTAGAGCCCTGGAATGAGCATAGTTAAAGCCCCAAAGACTCTAAATGCATGTCTGGACAGCGTGTTCTCATATTTTAATGAGGCTTATGTGCGAACTCATGTTTATATTACATAAACATTATTTTATGCTGTACCGAGTACGCATAACATTTAATCCCCACGTTGAGTAGTTGACACTTAATACTGAAGAGTGCATTGCATCACTATTAGCCCAAAGCGTTTTTATTCATGCTTCGCGTCAATTAGGCGACAACTAAATTAACGAGGCCATTATCGAAGAAGGACAAATGTTGCGGTTATTCCAGGAGGCATGACATCCATACTACAGCCGTTGGATGTATGTTTAAATAAGCCATTCAAGAATGCAATCAGGAATAAATGGACTGAGTGGATGTGCGATGAAAAAGACAAAGTATTCACTAAAGCAGGAAACCTTAACCGACCTGACTTACCGTTAGTGGCAAAATGGGTGAAGCAGTCATGGGACGAATTAGACACTGAACTTATTGTGAAATCTTTCAAAAAGTGTTGTATTTCGAATGCTATGGATGGTTCCGAGGATGACGAACTGTATAGTGAATATGTGTTGGAGAAGGATGCGAAAGTGAGCGAGAATGTTGAGATAGAGTGTGGTGATGTTAACGGTGTGAGTGATGATGATGATGATGATGATGATGTTTATGATGATCCGAAAGGTTTTTGTGATGTTTTTGACGATAATTTGTCGCACGCTGAGTGGTGGAAATTGTATATGGAGGCAGACAGTGAAGACGATGATGAGTGATAGTGATATTGTGAAAGTGAAGTCAAATGTTTCTGTTTTATTTATATTTAGTTATACACATGTTATACAAGTTGAAATGATGATGAATAAATGTTAATTAATACATTGATTTTACTCTCAACCACCCAGAGTTAGTCCAAGCGTCATTCAAGTCAAAATAATAAGTTTTATAATCCATGTTCCCACACACTCCTAATGAAAATGAACCAATGTTATCTCCCCTGCTTGGGAATTCCCCCAAATCAGATTGGGAATACCAGAAGTATTCGTGGAATGTTCGTTCATTTTTACGTCTGTGATAAATTCTATTTAAAAAAAATGCTTCCTCTGCTCTAAATAACTCTAAATCCAGGTCAATCTGTCATTTTGATGTTCCCTTACAAGTCACTGGAATACAGCACTGCCTAAATTAAGCGACCTGTTTTAACGAGGTGTACATGCGTTAATACCGTGGTGCAATACCGCGACATACCGCCGATTCGCGGTTGCACTACCGCGGTACCACCGTAGTGTTCACGGTACCACCACACTACCAGCGGTAACGAATTATTGTAGCGCGGTGGCACGCGGTAATGCACCGCACAAACGCGGTGACATTACCGCTAAGCGGTAGCATTTTTTTTAACGATGTTAATGACGGAATTCGATGGCTGACCGCCAATCTTCCAAAATAGGACGGCCGTTCTCACGATCTCCGTCCATGATTGTGTACCGTGAAGTGTCTTATTAAAATATTGAAATGCCCATTATAACGGGCTTCCAGATTAAGTAAAGGTAAGTATAAGTTACTTTGAGAAAGTAATTTTTCAATTAATGTGAATATTAAAATATTACTATAACATTTCTAGTCTCGTTTTATTGCCAAAAATTCCCATAAATGACACTATTTGTAATCAGTGTTGGTTATCGGGAAGGGAACAAATGATTTCGTCCATTTTAGACAGCTCGATAAATCCCGTATCTACAGTTTATATCAATGTTCAGATGTACGTGATCCCTAAATTGAATGATAACGACACTATTTAAATAGTCCCCAGAATAAATATCGTTATTAACTTTATTGACATTCATTAACTGCAAATCACAAACACCATTTGTTCCTATAACGGGAATTATTGTCTTAGCAATAAAAGACACAAAGTGGAACTCCCGTATATCCAGGAAAAAAACACATTCT
Organism: Siphonodentalium dalli; assembly: GCA_032622095.1. Taxonomy (NCBI): domain Eukaryota; kingdom Metazoa; phylum Mollusca; class Scaphopoda; order Gadilida; family Siphonodentaliidae; genus Siphonodentalium; species Siphonodentalium dalli. Next base: position 3,606,517 of record CP136064.1, read on the forward strand.
GCGCAAAAGCACGTGTCACTGATTACGTCATACTGCAGCTGGCAGACTTTGTTAATATAGGGCACGGGGCACTTAAATTAAGATGTCGTCATGTTTTTTTATAACTGGCCTCAATGGGTGAAATAAATATTTGTGTTTTGTTGATTATTTTTGTTGATTATTTGTGCTATTAGTAAAACTAAACACGTGACGCGCGAATGGCTGTTTTGGACACTTGTATTTCCATTACTTCAATGCGTCCGTTTGGCTTACATAATGCTCGCAGAAGGTAGTTCAGATATTTATCGATCTATTTTGGTATTGCGAATACTATTATGTGCAAACCGCCACGTGACTTTAAACAGACAAGTCTCATTCGATCTTTAAAATGTTGTGCAAGTAATAGCTGTTTATAAATATTTGTCGCTAAAAGTGAGACAAACGCTCTTTATTGCTACCGTATCGGGAATAAACTAACAAGGACTAAAACACACCGAATTCGATCACTTGAAATAATTATGTTACAATGTTAACCTCTGTATATAACCAAACAAACATATTTAGAGGTCAACTTTCCAACACCATGCATGTTTTCTTCCGAATAACGATTAGATAGGAATACCGGTATGTGATATAATTTATACTGCGACCCACCGAGAACTACAAGTGCACGCCCTCGCCAAAAGTTGAAATTTCACATGAAACGATGCCGCCCGACACGCACTCGTGAGCTCAATGAATGTTCACGTAAATGTTTGTAAATTGCTTTACTATTTCACGCATGCGTACAATCATACGTCTTGGCGACAATATACTATTTACGCGCCGATTATGTTTGGCATATGAACAAAACTATAGATTTGAACGAATATGAATATTTCTGAAATGATCGCCGCCCTGGCCTCCAAGACTAAAATCGGACTCAGTGTTACTAATGCACTGTCCCCGCTGGGTTCGACCAAATTCAGATAAATGGAGGATTTAATTTTCCCATTTTATAAGAAGTTGAGATTTCGGAAACACAAACAAAACAACAAATTCCGCATGAGTGGAAACCGATATAGGAATCGGGTGCGTAAATCATTTGACGATATGTAAGATAGATGCTAACAACAAAACTTACTCCACGGTGTTTTGCGTAATCCAGTCGCCGTAAGCAACTATAGCTGAGTTCAAAAACCGCTGATGTGATGTACGTGTACATTTGTAATATGTTACATGTAAACCCGACATGTTCATACATGTATGTAATCCGATTGCATTATTATTAATTTATATTCATTACGTACATGTGTATACATAATTACGTGCAGCTTACAGGTATTCATTCAATACAAAAGTTATTCATAATCATTTACCTACCGTGTGACGCCTTGTTTCAGTCGTGTTCTCTCCGCGGTGGAGGGCCGTTAGCGGTAATTTGAACGCGGTTACGAAATAAATAACGCGGTGTATGGCGGTAACGAACACCAATAACGCGGTAACCAACGGTAAAAATACCGTACCAGTACCGCGGGTCAACCGCCCCCCGTCGCGGTACAGAATGATAACCGCGGTAGTTTGGTGGTATCACCGCGGTAAGTACCGGCCCATAACCTCGTTAAACAAGTCGCTTACTGAGAGCATAGCTGTAGGTGCGACGTATACAACAGAAAGAGCCAAAAGGCAACCTTTTAAGCTTCAAAATTCAATGCGACTTATCCAACGATGCGATTTATCCACCGGCCGGTACGGTAATCAGCTTATTTAATTTTGTAGTCACTCAAAATTTGGAAACTAAAAGTCCATAGATTTAGACATCCATGACCTGCCAATAGGAGATGTCGGACACTGACGGACATTTATGTGGCTAGCCACCCAATCACGGACCTGTCAGTTTCTCCTATTCCACTGTCCCAGTTGCTGTGTGCAAGTTTTTGAGTTTTAATCAGCTTCTTCTGCTATAATTCCAACATGTTATGAATCCATAATCTGGAGTTTTATCACTATCTACTACTTGATAGCCACATAAAATTTTATGGCTACTTGAGAAGCCACATAAAAACTAAAGCCACATTACCATTTCTAGCCACATACATGTAGGTCGGAGCCACATATCTACCCATTTGTTCGTCTAGCCGTCCGTCTGTCCATCCGCCCATGGACACAAATTTGTCTGGAGTTTTTCTCAGTCGTTTTATGATCCTTTTCCGTGAAACTTGGCACAGACATCAACCCAGGCCTTAGCTCACAAGGCGACTCGGGCGAGATTGTCGCCTTACTGTCACTGACTTCGCCCTATCGTCGCTCTAAGGCGAAATCGAAGTCGCCTTCAATTTTAGGGGGATTTGTTTTGTTTTTTTCTTAATTTTTTTTCTAGTTTTTTTCCCAGACATGTCCGTATATAGATGAATTGTGGCGGCCATCCCAAAAAGAAACAGACGATTCAGAGACAAAGACCCAAGTGTTTAAAATAAAAAATAAAATATGACCTATTGTTTTGTGTTGTTATTCAGTCGCCTTTGTTCGCTTTGCGGTAATGAATGTTAATCACGAATGTTTTGACACGCTGAAAACATGATATGTTCGCATCTGTGTTGTTACTGACCATCGTGATTGTCACAAATAAATGTTTTAATTAACTTAAAAGACCGCCGTCCCGCTTTTCAGATATAAAAACAATTACGCAATTATCAGAGTATGTTCGGAAGTTCTTTTCGGTAACGCGTCAAACTTTTTGAAAAGACCGCGTCCCACTTTTTGAAGAGACCGCTTCCGTAGCCGTAAATAAATGTCAAGTTTATTGCTTTAATCGGATTATACCAGTGATGTTGGCATTAATTAAGGGAGGCCATTAATTAATAAAAGCTTTAGCAACTCCTTTGTTAGTTAGTCCTTATTGTTTATTTTAGCGGACACCCACATTACAGCCGTGACCAAATTAAACTTAAAAAGTTACATGCATCATCTGATCTAGTCCGCAAATCTGACGTTAATTATCAGAGCACGGCTGAATATTTGATTAGTTGAGTCCACCAACTACATCTGATCATGATTCAGACTGTCAAATGTATAATAACAATTAATTACGCTAATTTCAGATAAAGTCAAAATTTTTAGTTTTATTTCTTATTTCTTATTTTAACTTTTTAAATTTTTTATTGATGTTATAAAATAAAGCGATATTTGAAAATTGTCAATTTTTGGTAGTCTCCCCACTTCTCCCTGAAGTCTCCCTAAATGTCCTGGAGGGAGACTTCAAGTCTCCCTGTTCTGAACCCCTAGGCTGAGGCCTGCATCAACCACCATGCGAAACTGTGATTTTAAGACTTTTATGAAAATTTTCGCAACATGTATAATTTTGTCCGAGCTTTTATTCCTACATTTTTAGGTCAATGTTTTTTAATCTTGGCACTGATATTTAGTACCATGGGAACCTGTGCACCTGCGATTATGACGTCTGTCCGACTTTTTTTTTGTGTGGAGTTATTCCCCTTTTTCGACTTAGAAATTTGTTTGCAACATGCATAATTTTGTCCGAGCTTTTATTCCTACATTTTTAGGTCAATTTCTTTTAATCTTGGCACTGATATTTAGTACCATGGGAACCTGTGCACCTGCGATTATGATGTCTGTCAGACTTTTTTTGTGTGGAGTTATTCCCGTTTTTTACTTTATTCCTACATTTTTCGTTCAATTGGTTTAAGATTAGGGTTAGGGTTATGCACCTGCAATGGGAACTGTTATTTTATAATTTTAACTAAATATTTACTGACATGTGAAACATCTTAGTATTTTAAAAACGGGGGGGGGGGGGGGGGGGGGTATCCTTAGTCACACCTCTAGTTTGTATTCGGATGATAACTTTACTACAGGTAAGTCTGAATTGAATGGAATGAAATTTGGTTTGTGAGTTTACAAACCCAAAATACAGGTCAAGTTCAAATTTGGGTTACACCCAGCAATTTTCCTCAGATTTATGGCCCTAAGTTGGAATTACTATGGGCGTATTTTGCTACACCCAAGCGATGCTCTTGTTTAATAAGAGGGGGTAGCTTATGTTGAATCCTATCATACAGTAGTGTTAAACACACAGATGGCCTATAATACAGTAGTGTTAAACACACAGATGGCCTATAATACAGTAGTGTTAAACCAGGGTTTCCGCGAGGGGAAAATTAATGAGTCCGTATTGGGGAAACACATAACGCGACGGGACGACCATGGTTCGTCCCGTCGGGCGAAAATTTTGTTATTTGACACTGAAAAGTAGCAATTTCCTTGCACATAAGAGTCTCACAAAGCAACCAAAGCTACGTATATATTACGCAAGTCAATCATTTCCGTGGGTGCATTAATTCTGTTGATGGTATCCAGATAATCAATCAACTAATTACGCACATAAGACTGCCGTCTGATTGAAGATTATATATAAATGAACAAGCTACTAGTTATTGTTTACAAATTTATACAATAAGATTCCGATGAATCTAAACACTACAAAACATCTATGCATTGACCAATAATAGATAGCAAGGAGAATTGAATAAAGTATTTCCTAGAATTGCAAGCAGCTTCTGTGAAAATGAAACTGACATGATATACGCTGTCAATCGTAAAACTATTTGTGCGCTGTGACGTCATACTGTAGGAGCTATTTATAGCGGCAAAATACGAATGGTAGCGACACAGGTATTTGGCACCAAAAAAATTTAATTAAAAGAGATTTTTATTAAATTTAAAAACAAAAATTGTGCCTAATACCTGTGGGTAGGGACATCTTTCACTCGGAACGCGTAGCTTGTTCACTAGTCTCTATATATTAGTCCATAAACTGACGACTGCAATTGCTTATTATGCGCATAGTCAACAAAATCCCAACGTGATTTATTTCACAGTAAAACGGAACCTGTCCCGAAATCAGTCTTTATAGTGGGAATTCATAGTGACAAGTTAACAACACCATTCATTTGAACCATATTACATACATGGGTGATAAAGACAAACACATACGTACCCCCTCCCCAATATGGAGATAATGTCAAAGGACGGTAAATAATAGTTGCGTTGTCCCCAAGCACAATCAACGACGCACGTGTTCACATCTCCCGCCAAATTATATTTTATAACACGTTGGCTAAAACTCCGTTCTATACCTCATGGACTCTGCAGGGGGACCCATTTATTATGTACCACCGTACGATAGCACGGGATCTCGGAGAGGAGCAGTTTCATTCATGAAAATCCCGTGCATAAAAATGTCCCGACTAAGAAATTCGGCGTTCTTTGATCAAATTATGTAATCCTACGATATCACGGGATTTTCGAGCATGAGTAGTTTCATCCCGTACACAAAAATATGCATATTCAGCAGTCCGACATTTTTTGATGTTACCGCGACATGCATTACGCTGTATCTAACGTCGCTATTTGACCCGCTTTTTCACCAGTATTCTATTTAACACCCGAACTCCCGTTGTAACCGGATTTGTTTACGACATTGCGACTGACATTTGGTATATGTATGAACCAAACAGATAATATGCGAGGGGAATGAGGCCGTCCTACGGACGCTGAGCCGTACTAACGGAAACCCTGGTTAAACACACAGATGGCCTATAATACAGTAGTGTTAAACACACAGATGGCCTATAATACAGTAGTGTTAAACACACAGATGGCCTATAATACAGTAGTGTTAAACACACAGATGGCCTATAATACAGTAGTGTTAAACACACAGATGGCCTATAATACAGTAGTGTTAAACACACAGATGGTCTATAATACAGTAGTGTTAAACACACAGATGGCCTATAATACAGTAGTGTTAAACACACAGATGGTCTATAATACAGTAGTGTTAAACACACAGATGGCCTATAATACAGTAGTGTTAAACACACAGATGGCCTATAATACAGTAGTGATAAACACACAGATGGCCTATAATACAGTAGTGTTAAACACACAGATGGTCTATAATACAGTAGTGTTAAACACACAGATGGCCTATAATACAGTAGTGTTAAACACACAGATGGCCTATAATGCAGTAGTGTTAAACACACAGATGGTCTATAATACAGTAGTGTTAAACACACAGATGGCCTATAATACAGTAGTGTTAAACACACAGATGGCCTTGGTTGTAGGTTATCATTTAGAATTAAGAGTTATCACTTCATGAAAATTTCCTCAAGAATATACTAATAGTATACTATAATGATAGTACGAATAGAATATTTTCCACAAAATACGGTTGTGCGAGCCAATCGGTTGTTTATATACAGCACATAAAGAGTGTGATAAGCTAAACATTGAACACCATGGTCATTTATTTTTTGGGAGTTTGACAAGCCTTGAAATAGTGTGTCTGTCATTTGCAGAATGAGGTCTAGCATAGCATAGCGGGCTAGCATCACCAAATTCACCCTCTGGGACCTCATTCTGCTTACACCTCAGCAGAATGAGGTTCCCAGAGGGTGAATTTGGTGATGCTAGCCCGCTATGCGGGGTAGCATCACTAAATTCACCCTCTGGGGACCTCATTCTGCAAATTACAGACACACTATTTCAAGGCTTTGAGTTTGATTCACTGTGACCAATTCAACACCAAAATATTGAATGGCGAGCACTCTAACATTATGTTGTAAACAACATGGTACAGTTTTAACCAAAGTTTAATAGCTATATTTAGTGTGATCTCCCCGGTGTTGAGTGTTTTGCTTATCGCACACTCTTTACGTACTGTACTGTAACATAACAAGGCTTTTGTTTACTAACACTGCATACGATCTTGACAATAAGGCCAAAAAAGAAGGGTTTTGATTATCAGGCATAGCCAAATAAAAAAAAGGCCTGATTTAGACCATTTTATTCCGACTTTGGATTCTCACCATAAACCGGTATTAACACGAAAATAGGAAACTGTCACATGGAAATTAGTTATGTTTAAAATTTTGAATGGTGTTATACAGTGTGGGTATTCAACAAAAGACCATAGGTAACGATATAAACTATCAGGTATATTGTCACCACAGGCTGTCAAAACTCACAAATTTATTGGTCAATTGTGTTGAAATATTTCCCTAAAAGCCAGGGGGGAGTTGGAAACAATTTGCAGGCACGTATGATGATTTTTGACTTTCGACCCTTGTTGGGAGCCACCCACCCCCGCGTCCAATTTTTTTTCCATTTTCGGCAGTTTTTTCCGATCATTTATGGACACCCCACCCCCTTTTAACACTAAAACAGAGATTTGCGGGGGGAAATTCACTGTAAACAGTTGTATATGAATTCTGTGCATACTATTAGTCATGGATGTTAACATTGACATGTAAATAGGAACAAGTCATTTTGGGGTCATTCGGTCAAAAAAAAAAATGCCAGCAGCCATCTTGGATTTCAAAATTCAATCCATTAGAATGGGCTACAGGCTATACTGTTTGTCTGATCATCATGAAATTTGTAATTTAGGTTCATATTGATATATAGATGTGTTTTAAGCCAAACTCATTGCAAAAACAGTCAAAAAGACTTGCAGGAAAAATATTTTTGAGTTGCGGAAAAAATTGTTTGTTGGTCCTATCGACCACCCACCCACCCCGGCATACGTGCCCGGAAAAAACTCCCCCCCCCCCCCCCCTGTAAAAGCAAGAAGTTGGATATTGAATAAATCGTCCAACAACCTGACCTTGGCCACCTTTGCACAGTAACTCTGCAAGATAGAGTTTTTCCCCTTGCTATTGTGATAGAAGATTACGAAAACCGGAGCAGTTTGAAAAGTGGTTTACATGTATATTTGACCATGTTTATGATTGTTATTTGAAGTTTTATTGTCTATCATCCATTGCAGTACATATACAGTCTTTAATCAATCAGCGGAATAAGTGAATCAAGACTTTCTCGAGTCTGGAAGATCACTTCATCTTTTCGTTTCAACTCTATTTTTATATGAATGGGATATGTAGTTCCGCATTCTGATATTAAAATCATATCAAGATATATAATCATATATATCATGTACGGGTAGTACAATGTCATAATTTGTCATTCTTTATATCAGATTAAATTAGTTTATATCCACTATAAAGTTCTCCCTACATTTTCTGGACCTGGGAAGGTATCATAACCCATGCCCACATAGATTACCTGAGAATCAAATATAATTTTTTGTTTGGCATAACATGCTATTTATGTGATATTTATGATTGGAAAAAGAACAAAATATGTCTTTGTTTTTGTTCGTTTTAATGGAATTGACTATTTTTAACAAATACCCATCGCGAAGACCATCCATATCTTAAATACTTTAATTAATACAATTCCAGGCGTCCACCAAGCGGATCAATGAGGACTCGACCAGAGGGAATGGAGATTTACCAAAAACAACGTAATACTGACATGGCATCAATCATGCGAGGCGAGGTCAAGGAGCAAGTGAAACAAAGTCGCAGTAATCCTCAAATGCAGAGATCTGAACTGTGGTGAACACTTGATTCTCTGAGGTCCTAATTAAAAGTATATGTGTTTCTGGTAATGCCAAAAAAATATATAAATGTTTCCCTATTGACCAATTTTAGGTCCCCAGTAATGCCCTAAGTAGTCGACTCTTTAACTACAGCAGAATAATGGGTAACTTTTCAGGATTTAGTCGGAAATGTGGCTTGTTGCCATTCATCGGAAAGCTCTCCCCGAGAGCTTTCCGATGAATGGCAACAAGCCATATTTTCGACTAAATCCTGAAAATTTACCCATAATTCTGCTGTAGTTAATGAGTTGATTACTTAGGGCATTACTGGTCCCTACCCTAAAGATTTTTCAATAATTATCAAAATTATTTTTATTTATTTTTAAATTAAAAAACAAAACACTTTTCAATTTCACAATCAAAGTACATCTATTCAGTTTATTACAGTTTATGCAAAAACAATCAAAATTAATTTCAGCTCAATCTTGCAGATAAAATATTTGTCAAAATAAAAATAGAAATTTTCAGCCTATCTTCTGTAAATTTTTCTGACTTAAAGCGCTCCAAAATACAACTTATAATATGCGTTTTTTTATTTTCGCAGTATCGAACTAGGTTGATAAATACTTGAACTTCTGTTCTACGCACATCATATGTCCCAGAAAGACACACTGACGTCATTAAAAATATAACTTTGTCCACGTTGTTTGGATCCCAAACAAAAACAGTGATTTGCATTGCGTGTTAGTCTATTCCTCATACGGTAGAATTAAAGAGCGTTTGTTTCACATCAATGCGTAAAATTGAAAATAGCTGGAAATTGGCTGTGACCATAGAAGTATTTATCAGAGCCAGGATATCAATATAATTTTGTGTATTTGTCAACCTGCAGTAATGCCCTAATTAATCGACTGCTTAACCACAGCAGAATTATGGGTAACTTTTCAGGATTTAGTCGAAAATATGGCTTGTTGCCATTCATCGGAAAGCTCTCCCCAAGTGCTTTCCGATGAATGGCAACAAGCCATATTTCCGACTAAATCCTGAAAAGTTACCCATAATTCTGCTGTGGTTAAGCAGTCGATTAATTAGGGCATTACTGTATCTTATACCCCCTTCCAAATTACATACACCAAAATTGAAAACTCGAATGAGCCAGGTCCGTTTATAACCTCAACTGGACAAATATTCTGTGGCCCAACGTGTAAAAATAAATTTGGCAGACAGGTGGATCAATATGAATGCTATGAACTCAACTCGCACGGTTTGAGATTGGGACGGGGGGAGTGGTTATCGGAAACACACATCTTTTATTTTGACCTGACTTCAGATCTTTTTAAACACAGACTGGGGAGTCTGTCGAGTCTCTATAAATAGCGTTATAACAAGAAATTTTTCATTCGATATTATCGTTATTGTGTTAGATTTGTTCAACATTGTACATTCCGCAGTGGCATGGGGTATTTGATTTTACTGTGTGTATTAACGTATACTGCAGGGGTGACAATCTCCCAGTCTCATTGAAATATAGACTAATGAACGAGCTACGCATTATCGAGTCTGAAACATTTTAACACTCTTCCCATTACCACTGCTATAAATAGCTTTCCCTGGCAATCACCGCAGTAAAAATATATTTGTTGAGTTCGGTTTCGTTTTCGCGAATAATAAATACTGTGCTAGCTGTTGAAATTCTTGGAAATACCCAATTCCATTCTCATTCTCATTGCTACACACGAAGCCATTGTTCAATTGTGGACTCTTCAAAGATGCTTTTTATTGTTTAACCCTTTACCCAACAAACCGGCCAAATAAAGCTTCAACAGCCTAAAATATCTTCGGTCTGTCTCAATAGAACCATACAAATATGGATATCATTGGAATCGGCTCCTTGACCACATTGTGATAGTTACAGTTATGCCCTGTGCCAATGCATTCTCTTATATATGCGAGTCGACCATAGGTCGCCTCGCATATATAAGAGAATGCATTGGCCTAAAAAAAATATTTTTTTAACACTTTTTACCATTTTTTCTTACATTCTTTAACAATTTTATAATTTTTAATGTGTTAAGCCAATGCATTCTCTTATATATGCGAGGCGACCTATGGTCGACTCGCATATATAAGAGAATGCATTGGCACAGGGCCGTTCTGTTGGGTAAAGGGTTAATTAGTTGTCGTAATCTCTGTATTTGTAAACTCTATGTGAAATTAGCATTGTGACAGAAAAATTATTATGATTTGTTTGTTTAGCTATTACTCAATGAATTCCGACAAAATTCTGAATGGCTTTATTGCTTTACTGTGGAATGTTGTGATTGGCTAACATCATGTGCACGAGCCCCCTCCCCCGGCCTTACTGAAGGGTGTATACAGTACTGTGGAATGTTGTGATTGGCTAACATAATGCTTCTTGGAATCCCCTGCTATTTGTTTCAGACTGTAGAACGCGCAGCTTGTTCAATAGTCGGTATCTATATCAGACTTGGAATCTCCCAGCAGTTTATACACGAAGCCTGCAAATAGCGTGTCTGTCATTTGCAGAATGAGGTCCCCAGAGGGTGAATTTAGTGATGCTATCCCGCATAGCTGGCTAGCATCACTAAATTCACACTCTGGGGACCTCATTCTGCTTAGGCCTCATCTTCTGGAAAGTATCTATAGTATCAAATTAACATTGTTTTTAGTTACATTTCCCTTCTAGGAAGTTTCTATATCCCCTAATTTACAGAAGATAAAATTCATAATTGAGGTGCCCAATGGGCGAACATCACCAACTTCATCTGGGGAACTTCATAGCAGTTGAGGGCCTTAGCAGAATGAGGTCCCCAGAGGTGAATTTAGTGATGCTAGCCCGCTATGCGGGATAGCGTCACTAAATTCACCCTCTGAGGACCTCATTCTGCAAATGACAGGCACGCTATTTGCAGGCTTGTTATACACGAAGCAACATAGTTCCCAAACCAAAGTGTCTTTTATTCAATATCCTATTGATGAATCGTAAGATAAATTAATTATGATGAATCGTAAGATAAATATCCTATTGATGAATCGTAAGATTAATTAATTATGACCTCCCTGTTGATTTCTAAGATTTTCTATGTGTCGTAGCCTACCTTTAATACAGATCTCGGAAACCCATTTGACAATCCATTGTTTGATATTGTACAAGTTCTAAGAATTTTAACCGAGTTATCAAAATTTTGACGTGTCTCACACAGCAGAAATAATTTGCCAAAAGACTCCCAGTTACAACGAATATTCTGCTTTAGTCGACACCAATTTTTAAGTCTGGTTTACGAACATGTGGGGAGAAAAAAAGTAGATGCAGGAGGGAAAAAAATAAAAATAAAAAATTTGTCCCCCCAATTTATATCAAGTAAATCGTGGAATTTTACATAAATTTTACAAAAATTGTGAAAAAAAATTTTTGAATACAATTCTGAACCAAACAAGACATTTCTTGTCATGATATACATGAAAATATGGATCTGTAAATGATCATAAGCAGAACCGGATGCGACAGCACATGAAAATCAGTACGCGTGTAAAATTCTTTGGGAGAAAAAAGTTTTTTTTTTTTTTTCATGAAAAGTTGTAGGAGGTGTTCATAAACCAGACTTAAAAATTGGTGTCTCCTTATCCAGAAATGCTTATAATGTAAATATAAATTATTTGTAACGTCAGAAGGTGATAAGCACCGTAACTATCTCAAATATATTATAACGTCAATGATTACTATTTGACGTTAACATTTCAGTTTAAAATTTCTTCAAAAATTATTTTAATGTTCCGCTTCATAAAAAGTTATATGCTTACCACATCAGGTTGCTTTCTTCAGATTTGTAGATCTATTGTTCTGCCTTGCATGAAAAAAGTTGAAATTGTGAATGTTACAGTTGTTAACTATCCTTGTCATAGCAACTTCATTAAATGTTTCTCGATTCAGATGTATGTGTCATTATGGGATGCATGATTCTCCATTCAGATGTATGTGTCATTATGGGATGCATGAAATACTTGTTCAGAACAAACTCCATATTCAGCTCTGTATATTCAAATGTCGTTTGTATTGCCGAGGTTCAAAGAAATTCATTGCCTTTCACATACTATTTGCTTTCGTTATCAGGTGGGATCAGGGTTGCCAAAGTACCGACAGTACCACAACTTTCAGTACCAGTTCCATACTGATGTTCAGTACCTCAAACCGGGTCGGTATCGGTACTCATTGAGTGGACATTTATTTATACTGCAAATAACTTTGGTTTCGTGGGGTTCCATCATCAATTATATGTTAAGATCGAGGTTTAGTCAAACAATGAAAATAAAGTTGTTGTCTGTGGTGGTTTTCGGCAAGTGGCAAAGGGATGATTTTTTAAAAGACGGAATACAGAGTGGAACGAACGTAGACATGTATGTTTGACTACTGGGCCGGTTTAAGAAATACAGTTATCACAAGCGCCCACACAATGCATCCATTCTGTCAATTTCATGACAAGTTGTCATAGAGCGGCATACTGTGCCTTTGATGTTTGAATGTGCTGACGATATCATGTTAACCCATCGCAGTTGTGTTTGGCGTTATGTTGAGCTGCTTAATTAACCCTTTATATTCGTATATTAATAGCAATCAACAATCAGTACCGAGAACTGTCAGTACTCGACATCAGAACCGGTACCGATTTAATTCCTGATTACCGCCGGTTCCGGTACCAGTATCTATTGGCAACCCTGGGTGGGATTGGATTTTTATGAGAGGAATCATATTCAAGTTACCTACGTCATAATTAGCTCAAAAATGGTAGCAAGATGTCTCACATTGATGTTATAGTATTCATTGTTTTCATCACGTATAAAAATAATCAGCCAAAAAATATAGCGAATGATCTATAATTTTGACTAGCTCAAAGTGAATCCCGTCCCCATATAAATATAACTGTTGAGAAAATATAAATGTTCAAGTGACTTTGGTCATCATTTTTCAAGGCTTGAAATTAGAAAAAACAAATCTATTTGATGTCTGTTTTTTTTCAGTATCTGAGATCACTAATTGGAATAGCTCATTAATTTAATAACTGTCTGATATCTTTGGAAGATATAGAAAAAAAACGATGTTGATATTTCCAGGTGTAATATTTTGCCACCATTATCGAGCAAATTATGACATAGGATCACGGGCCTGTTATTGACAATAAAAATATTTATCACATAATTAGCACCTAAATCCGGCCTCATAATTTTTAGCAAGACACATGTGTATTATTGCGCAGTGACGCAAGAGCTTAGCGCAATGATATCGATGTCAATGCTGGAACTTTATTACTATGTTAATTAGAATATAATTATGATATTCAATTTGTATTGGGTTATTTAGTATTGATTGTACGATACACATGGGTGATAAGGGCGGTTGGACAATTTTGTCAACATGAAAAAGACACATTTAATATAGAACAATATTGTTTCTTGAAGGTGCCTTTACTTCCTCCTATTTTTTTTTTTTTTAACCCCAGCCGTTTTTGCGATCGTTTTTTCCATGCTAAAATGTGATTATATGATAAAAGGATCTCAAATTCGTTTCAATTCTATATAAAATTTATTAACCTCGTCCACTAAATTTGATTTGAGCCTCACTAAAGCTCGATTCGAATCAAATTTCGTACACTCGGATATTAAATTTTGGATATAATTGCGACTCATTGGAGATCCCCTAATTAATTGTTAATAACGGCCAAGCTCTTCATGTGTTGCCTCATTTTACAATCTGTTGTTTTGTGATATTCTAATTTTCAATCATATATTTTTATCTTTGGTGATGCATACGGTATCTTAAATTATAGGTTTATGTGTTATTCGTAGCCTTTTATTGCCCGAGCAATTTTGGTGTTTTTCTGCAACAAGGAACTGAATAGGGTAGAAATCTTTCTTGATTGTTAATAAAACAACAAATTGTGGCCCTTTAATCAAAAGCTGTTTTATTTTTAACGAGTGAAATAGCCACACTCTTTGAAAAGCCAACACCAAAATTTCAAATTAGACTCGTCTAGAATTCACGGTCAAATCCAATTTCTAGTAACAATGGGGCATTCTCAAGGTGACGTACACGCAGGGATATATATTTAGTCTGACATTTGCCTAAGCAGAATGAGCCCCCCCCTAGAGGGTGTATTTGGTGATGCTAACCCACCATGCAGGTTAGCATCACTAAACTCACCCTCTGGGGACCTCATCCTGCAAATGTCAGACACACTATATCCAGGCTTGTGGCCAATGGTTGAACAAATATTTGACAATAAGAAATAAAATTTGAATGGGAGTTCTACGCGACACGAACCTGAGAAACTATCATCTGCTTTTTAACCCTTTACCCAACAAAACGGCCCTGTGCCAATGCATTCTCTTATATATGCGAGTCGACCATAGGTCGCCTCGCATATATAAGAGAATGCATTGGCTTAACACTTATTAAAAATGATAAAATTGTCAAAGAATGTAGAAAAATATTATAAAAATTGTTAAAAAATGTAAGAAAAAATTATAAATTTTTTTTACATGCGAGGCGACCTATGGTCGACTTGCATATATAAGAGAATGCATTGGCACAGGGCATAACTGTAACTATCACAATGTGGTCAATGAGCCGGTTCCAATGATATCCATATTTGTATGGTTCTATTGAGACGGACCCAAGATAATTTAGGCTGTTGCAGCTTCATTTGGGCTATTTTTCTGGACGTTTTGATGGGTAAAGGGTTAAAGAAGAGATTGGACGTGAGAAATCATTCAGATACTTTCAAACGATGAGCGTTGAGCAGGTTGTTGTTTTTTTCCTATTTTCCTATTTTAGAAGCTTACTATTATGATTTTATGACATTGAAAACATTTATTATTTTTTTATTGTTTTTAAACTTACATTTGATATGTTGAACATGATTTGTTTGTTTTATCTGTATTTGTTTTGTTTTTTGTTTTACCATGGTCTCTAACTTGATTAGGATGTTTTTTGTTTTACCATGGTCTCTAACTTGATTAGGATGTGATAAATTTTAAACAAATCATCAGTTCATCCATGTTATATTAAAATTGTTTTTAGGGACTCAAAATGTTTCAATATATCCCTGCTGCAAATGACAAGCACCAGTCTATACTCACAATTGTTATAGTCATGTATACAGAGGCTTGTCAATAAAAAAAAAAATTTCCTATTATTTTTCTGCCCCGTATTCGCAGAGAGCTGATTTTAGACAATTGTTGTTCTTGGTATAGAAAAGCTTATTAGAGTAAAAACAAAATTTTTATGTTTTGAGATAAATGTGGGAAAACTGGTTTTAGATATTTTTGAGGAGAACACTTGGATTAATCTCAGAGGTCATCTTTCTGTACCCGTCATTGATTAGACCCACATGCCAGTGACAGGCAAACATTTTGAGTCCTTCCCATGTTATTTTACTTCATCAGTTTGACACACTATATGAGTGCAAATATCAACTCTGGTCAAATGGTCCTGCTAATTTTTTTAAATGCTTGTAGGTCCTGCTGAATTGCTGTGATGCTAGGAGTTAAAGCAATGCTGTATTAGAAAAAGTACCATCATATTTTCTAAAGTTTTAATTTTTTAGGTGTTTGGCTAATCCGGGCGATTTGAGCAAAAACCTGTTTCTGTGAAACATTCAAGAACATATATATTTAAATATAATTTCATAATGGTGGCGCTGGTGTTTGCAAAACAACAGGAATAGAAATATTAATTATGTCTGGCTTGCTACAACCGACGCACCCATTTAAAAAATATTTCACAATATACAGTAATGCCCTAAATAATCGACTCCTTAACCACTGCAGAATTATGAGTAACTTTTTAGGATTTAGTCGAGAGCTTTTTCTCCGATGAATGGCAACAAGCCATATTTCCGACTAAATCCTTAAAAGTTACCCATAATTCTGCTGTGGTTAAGGAGTCGATTATTTAGGGCATTACTGTACATTTCCTCGTTTTATTCAGATCAGCCAAACACTCCGAAAATGTGAAATTAAAATAAATTAATGGTACTATTAAAGTGATGTGAAACACTCCGGTAGGGTGATCAAATAGATTTGGAGAATAATCTTGCTCAAAGTAGTTATTTTACAAATAGTATATCCAAATTGGAAACACACATCGTCATTCTTATATGTTAATCGATTGCAGTGATTCTCGAAGGTGAAATCGTTTTCGTTAGTTTATCGCAGATAGTTGCGTCCCGAATCGAGAAGTAAATATTTACAATTGAGAGTAGTTCAGACGATGATTTATATGAAGTGATACGGTCGATTTGCTTGAAATTTTCGGCTATGTTACTAAAATGCTATATTCCTCAAGTTGACATAGCGCCTGAATGCTAACTTATCAGTTTCACATACCCTAACAAGTCCATAATATGTCTTTAATTAACAGCATTGCTTTTCCCCAACCACCATAATACAATTCAGCAGGACCCACCAGCATCATAGAAAATTAGCATGATCTCTTAACCCTTTACCCAACAGAAGGGCCCTGTGCCAATGCATTCTCTTATATATGCGAGTCGACCATAGGTCGCCTCGCATATATAAGAGAATGCATTGGCTTAACACATTAAAAATTATAAAATTGTTAAAGAATGTATGAAAAAATGGTAAAAAGTGTTAAAAAATAGGCCAATGCATTCTCTTATATATGCGAGGCGACCTATGGTCGACTCGCATATATAAGAGAATGCATTGGCACAGGGCATAACTGTAACTATCACAATGTGGTCAAGGAGCCGGTTCCAATGATATCCATATTTGTATGGTTCTATTGAGACAGACCGAAGATATTTTAGGCTGTTGAAGCTTGTTTTGGCCGGTTTGTTGGGTAAAGGGTTAAGTTGACCAGGGATGAACATGGCAGCTAATTACTGCTCATCATTTACACTGTATTTACAGTCATTCTGTCATGTCACGCTTTAACTTCATGTCACTTCATGTATGAATATTATCTTACTTTGTAGAACTATAGCTGGTATATTAACAAAAAATATTAAAACACCCTTAACGGTGCCTTAGAAGCGATATATCTACATGTACATTAACATAGATTATAGACTATAAAGCATTTATCAGATACACAGTCTGTATATACTATATACAGTATGTTATGTATCATGCAATCATCGAGAGCATGGGTATTATATTATAATATGCGCAGTCTGAGTTTAGGGTGCCTGTCATTGCAGAATGAGGTCCCCAGAGAGTGAATTTAGTGATGCTAAATAGAATCTATGTGAAGAAGTTTCTATAGAAATTTGATAATAAAGAAACTTTCCTGAGAAGATGAGGCCTAAGCACAATGAGGTCCCCAGAGGGTGAATTTAGTAATGCTAACTGTCAACTTATAAAGTAGGTCACGGGTTTGTTCCTATAAGGCATCAAGAAATTTCCTTATATGTGTAATGTATAATTTATTAATTTATGCACATTGTAATTACGGTTTAGTAAATAAACTAAACTTTCTCAGAATATGTTTGAGTGTGCGGGATAGTATCACAAAAATTCACCCTCTGGGGACGTCATTCTGCAAATGACAGGCACACTAAACTCAGGCTTGAGTCAGTATCAAGCCTTGAAATAGGGTGTCTGTCATTTGCAGAATGACGTCCCCAGAGGGTGAATTTAGTGATGCTAGACCGCTTTGTGTGATAGCATCACTAAATTCACCCTCTGGGGAACTCATTCTGCAAATGACAGGCACATTAAACTCAGACTTGAGTGTGTATATAGAGTATGTAGCATGCAAATCACAGAGAGCATGGGTATAAATCTGTGTGTGTTTATTGAGGCTTCTGTCATGTTTCGCTCATTTATCTTGTGATATTAGACACCTTCTGCATCATGAACTACCACTGATAAGAATTACGAATAACTAAATAGTTGTGGAGGTCCTAAAATCTTTGACTACGAGTTCATTTGTGAGAAAATCGTGCTGTTCAAACTTCTTTCAACTCCCACATTAGGACAAGAGAAATGATCCCAAACTAATTACTATATGATACATTTTGTTGAAAACCCTAAACCTTAAAGTAACTATGGATATGAAAAATCAACAACTGATTGAAAGAACACAAATAGTAGTGATGTAGTACCCTATAAGTAGTGATGTAGTACCCCATTCATAATTCTTATTAGTAGTTGTTAATTATGGGAAAGGTGTCTATTTATGTTTGTTATACCTACACATGTAATTCTGAGTTAATTGTATACTTTGGGAAATGTACGTTTAACAGTGGGGGTTACATTTAATTATTACGAGTCAGGAACACCAGTTTTTTGTCTCGAGGAAGTGAATTGTTCTATGAATTTAGAAGTTTGTGGCTGTTTTTTTTAACATTTATGCTACATTTTGATTGAAAATTTATCTTTTTATAATTTATAATGCGAAATAGTTTTAACACCAGATGTTTCTCATGTGTTTGTTTGGGACAAGTCGTGCCAAGGTGCCTTTAAATGAGTTTCCTAGATATTTTGTTGTGGAAAGTGGTGACAGAATGAGATAGACCATCTTAATGAACATGTATTAAAATGAGGCATTTGAAACCCATAGAGAGCCCCACATAGACTGGAGCAGACGACACTCTGTAGTGCCTGCTTTCATCTGGAAGAGGCTCCCTGTGGGTTAAACATTAAACTTTATCAGTGAGGTTTGAGATGTATGTCTGGTTTTAACTTTTATAAAGGGCAAAAAACAAATCGCAGAGAAAAAATAGGAAGACATTGCGGTGTGCTGTTCATTCCTTGTTATGTTAATAATTTCATTTTAATTAAATACATTTTAACATTGCAACCATTGAGTTCATAAATCAAAACAATTTTTTTAATCCAATACATTACGCTTTAATTCTTATGGCATATCAAAATTTTTATCATCAAATGCATCTTTGCTTTTTATACATCTGATGTGTATTTTTTTCAAATCATTTAAACCCAAGATCTGCTTAGCTTATGGTTGTCAATTTATTATGTTCATGTTACATAAAGTTACATAAAGTTGTAGGTTCTGTTCATGCTGTATATGAACGTCAATGGCATTTTATAATAAAGCTCATGTTACAGCCTCTCATGTTGATACTCAATTCCCATCATAGCAACCACCAGATACTCAATCCCCACCATAGCAACCACCAGATACTCAATCCCCATCATAGCAACCACCAGATACTCAATCCCCACCATAGCAACCACCAGATACTCAATCCCCATCATAGCAACCACCAGATACTCAATCCCCACCATAGCAACCACCAGATACGCAATCCCCATCATAGCAACCACCAGATACGCAATCCCCATCATAGCAACCACCAGATACTCAATCCCCATCATAGCAACCACCAGATACTCAATCCCCATCATAGCAACCACCAGATACTCAATCCCCATCATAGCAACCACCAGATACTCAATCCCCATCATAGTAACCACCAGATACTCAATCCCCATCATAGCAACCACCAGATACTCAATCCCCATCATAGCAACCACCAGATACTCAATCCCCATCATAGCAACCACCAGATACTCAATCCCCATCATAGCAACCACCAGATACTCAATCCCCATCATAGCAACCACCAGATACTCAATCCCCATCATAGCCTGTTTTAACCCTTTCAGTGCCAAGTCTGATTTTTGTATCAACCCGTATACCCTGTGCCAATGCATTCTCTTATATATGCGAGTCGACCAAAGGTTGCCTCGCATATATTAGAGAATGCATTGGCCTAACAATTTTTCATCATTTGTTACAATTTTTTACAATTTTAATCATTTCTTTTATTATTTAACAGACTTATTTTGTAGGTTTAGTGCCAGGGAATATTACGTTTTTCATGGGCATCAGAATTATTACTATGAATACATGGTGATAGTTTTGAGTTATAACTTGCCCCTAAGGTTTTATCCAGTTTGTTTTTAAATTCGCTGTAGCATGCTTAAGCATACCCAAAACAAATTGAACCCAAAAAAATCTAAAATAAAATAATTATTTTTTAGGGCCGATTTTACAGACCGTAAATTAGGGCCGATGAGATCGGCCTGTGGCACTGAAAGGGTTAATAGATACTCAATCCCCATCATAGCCTGTTTTCACAGCTGGTAAATTTTCAGGAAATTCTTTACAGAATGATCACAGATGTTTTGCTGAATAGTGATCATGGGGAAATTTTCTCCAAAAATATTGTGTTGACACCTGAGAGTAATTAAGTTGAGGGGCGGAGGAAACTGGAATCAGCTTGTCCATCTGTCTGTTCATCTGTCTGTTCATCTGTCTGTTCATCTGTCTGTCCATCTGTCTGTTCATCTGTCTGTTCATCTGTCTGTTCATCTGTCTGTTCATCTGTCTGTTCATCTGTCTGTCCATCTGTCTGTCCATCTGTCTGTTCATCTGTCTGTCCATCTGTCTGTTCATCTGTCTGTCCATCTGTCTGTCCATCTGTCTGTTCATCTGTCTGTCCATCTGTCTGTCCATCTGTCTGTTCATCTGTCTGTTCATCTGTCTGTCCATCTGTCGGTTCATGTACGCAACTATCAGTTGTATTCCTTCATTTTTCAGTCAATTTCAAACTTGGCAGATATTTATTACCATGCACAAATAGCGGATGAAGATGGATAACTCTAAAATCAAGTGACCTTTTTGTGTCAGATATTTGACAAACTGGCAAAATTTTATGGTACAAAATGTTGACAAGGCAATTTTATACTATAGTTGACTGTGGTTAACATTATTTTTGGGCAATTAGTTGATTCTGATAACTGAAGCGGCATTTCAAAAAAATTGTTGGAATCTGAAATTTGTTTATAGGATTGAAGTTTAAAGGCTAAATTTGGGGAAAATATCAGTTGTATAAGTTAATTACATAGTGGTAGAGCGTATTACAAACCACTGTGATGGGAAGGATAGGCAAGAATTCTTCTTCCCTTATTTTTTTAATGCACCTACAATCTAAGGGCACAATGCACCTACTATCTAAGGGCAGTTACTCTACTGTAAATGGATCTGACCAGCCTGGTTTTCAAATTTGCAAAGTAATCCTTGTTGGAAGAACCAAACTTCAAAATTGGAATTGGCATCTCCAAATGTATTGGCTTGAAGTGCACTATTTGATGGCAGAAGTCCTAAAAGACAGGAGAGGCTAGTCAATTAAATTTGATTCTATGACAGACTGGAGATAATACATATTTTTCTGTCCGCCAACAGCTTTTAAAACGCCCATTTGATAAAAAACGGTCGTATTATGTAAATGGATGTCCGCCCATCTGCTTTTGGTTGCCGGATGATAACTTTAGATTGAATCAAGTGAACTGAACCAAATTTGGTATGTTAGTTTACCACACCAAAATAAAGTTCAAGTTCGAATATGAGTTTCGTACGCATGATTTTGACAAGAGTTATGCCCCTTTTTCGACTTAGCTTTTACCTGATTTGTGGTTTCCGGACGATAACTTTTGATTGAATCAAGTGAACTGAACCAAATTTGGTATACAGATCAAGTTCAAATATTATTTCGTCTTAAGTCAAAGGTGTCAAACAAATGAATTAAACCTTGCCCAACTCTACTCCAGAAACGGGCGTATTATGCCATGCCCTGCTCTTGTTAAAAGTTTTTTTTTTTCACTACAGACATTAGTGTCCAATGGCTGTGATTGCACATCTTTGAGTCATTCAAGAATTCCACGAACAATGTCCGAAGATACAAATTACATACAAGATTACATTCAGTCCTATCCAGTATCATGTGTTTTATAAAACAAGCAAAATACACAGCATAAACCAAACCTCGATCATATGACCAAGACGCATGCATGGATTGATCATTCACTGCAGTCGATCTTTTTATATCAAAATAATTATGTTCAGTCATTCATTCGCATGGTGTAACTTGAATGGAAGTTTGTTGGTTGAAATTACATCATGTGACATCACACACAGGGCTCTGGCATGTTCATATTTTATGAAGTTGTGAATGCAACTTTTAACAAAATACAAGAATATCCTTCAAAATGGGCACTGAATGCTGTTTTAATTTGTTGCTTTCCATGGAGTATGGACACAAGTTGGTCTGATATTTTTATGTGCGTTTCAAGTTCCACACAAATTTTCAAGACCAAAACAAAAATAAAAGGTCGGCCGACCAGTGTCCCCCGACAACCCAAAACAAACAAGACCATTCCAAAACAAAATAAAAGGTCGGCCGACCAGAGTGTCCCCCGACAACGTGACCATTCCAAAACAAAATAAAAGGTCGGCCGACCACAGTGTCCCCCGACAACGTGGCAAGTCGATGCCGCTTTGTTAAAGAAATTTAAAAAAATGTTGAAATGTTCAAAGTCGAAAGGGTTAATAATTCCGTAAAAAAAATCTATAGCAGGATGACTCTGAAGTTTCAAATATCTACGATCAAAACTGTAGGAGGAGTTGATTACACCGTGAAGTAACCCTCATACAGAAAATTATAAAAAAATGTTTTTCCAAAGTAGAAAGGCCCATAACTCTGGGAACAAGACAGTCAATGACTATGGGGTCGTTCACCAGACTGCAAAGACTGGGACTCGGGAGACCACAACAGTCAGAACTTTTCATAATCACTTTAAAAGAAGTAGATCTAAACAGAATATGTGGCCAGAGAGGCTTCATGTATGTAGATCGGTGAATATCCACCTTGAAATTACCAACTGTACACTACTGATCACCTCCCTCCTCCAGCTCAACAAGTCCCCTCCCGACTGGGCTCCAGACTCCCAAGTCTTAGGTTGGAATTTCACAACAGACGTCTCAAACTTTCTCAATTGTTGGAAATTTCCAATCTCACAAGCGCCTTTTTTATAAAACCATTTAGACATGTTTGAAGCACAATTATCCATGGACCCAAAACATCATACATGTATGTCAGATTAATCAGTCAGCTAATTCCAAGGTAGATGTTTTAATGAATTTGGTATTTCAATTATTTTATTAGATACAAAAGTGTTAACTCCCCATAGCCCCGTCATTTCTTAACAGGTTGACCTCATGTTAACAAATCGGAATCTCAGTCACTAAAGGATCCTCCATACTATATGTAAGCTAAATAGTCCAACCTCTCTTGAGAAGACATTTTAAGAATTACTATAGAGATATACAGTTATGTCCCTGGTCCCACCCCATTTAACCTGGTGACCCCATC
The DNA here is from genome assembly GCA_032622095.1 of Siphonodentalium dalli. Taxonomy (NCBI): domain Eukaryota; kingdom Metazoa; phylum Mollusca; class Scaphopoda; order Gadilida; family Siphonodentaliidae; genus Siphonodentalium; species Siphonodentalium dalli. Next base: position 3,630,169 of record CP136064.1, read on the forward strand.
TGAATAAATTGGAATCCCAGACACCAAAGAACCCTTCATACTAAATATCAGTAAAATAGACCTGATGGTCCTTGTGAAGGAAGCATATTAAGAGGGAAACTGTCCTTCGCTTGGTCCCTATTTGACCAGGTCATCCCATTAAAATAAAGCTGAATTGCAGTCAAACAAGAACATTCCATGCTAAATAAGCCAACTAGTTCTTTGCTCTTGCAAACATATTTTAAGAATTACTATGTGGTGAAATAGTTATGTCTCTGCCCTTATTCGACTTTGTGATCCCATTTTCACAAATCTGTCACCCAAGGTAATTTCATACCAAATATAAGCAAAATAGGACATTTGATTCTTGCATAGAAGACATATCATGAATTACTATGGAGAGAAAGAGTAATATAGCTGGCCTTGCACCTACTTGACCTGGTGACCCTGATTGAACAAATCTGAATCACACATCACCAAAGGAGCCTCAATATTAATTATGAGCTAAATAGAGCTGGTGGTTCTTTCAAAGAACACTTTTCAAGTTTGCCAAATGAACTGGTGGATGTGGGAGTGTTAAATGTCCTGTTGAAAGATTTGAAGAATATATATGCTTGTTGTAATTGTGAATTAATGACCTCTAGCAAATCTGTAGGGAATGTTTATAAAAATGTCAGATTTCACTTGACATGTGTAGGCATACCCTGCATACAGTTAGAGCCAAAGTAAATGCTTCTTATTAATGATTCGGTCAAGAATTTTAGTAAATATTATTTTTGGGACCAGGGTGGCAGAAGCAGTGAACTTGAGTAAAGGGCCAGGGGGCACAATATATAATTATATATATATACTAGCCGATGAGCCCGACGTTGTCCGGGCTATTCAACGAGAGGCCGATCACGATCGGCAGATGTTTAACCCATCCCTTGGCGATAGTAAATTGTTAAGATCAGAATCATAATCTTTTAATGTTGAATTATAGAGTATACTGTTATGATCTAAAGTAGTATATGACAAATGTACATAATAACCAGTAATAACACAAATTATTGGAATGTATGAGTCAATATAGAAGGGTTAATATAACATCTAAACTCTAGAGCCTGTCACCACTATCATATTGTGAGCAGTTCTATTCATGTTGTTGCAAATTGCCATGTGAGATATCAAAATAATATAATTATTTATTTAATGGAAAAGGTTAAAAGACATGGAATGGGTAAAAGGGGTTAAATCACCTATCTCGGCCCTGTTTGATCCAATGTAGTCCCATCATCCAAGGACTTAGAGAGCTCCATTGGTCTAGTTAAATAAATTCACCTGGCTAAGTTGTGGTTAAAAAGATAGCTAAATCAATTTATCCAATAATTCACTGTGTCTCTTATACAGACCTAACATATGAGGGCTATAAATAACTCTCAAAGCAATAAACTATATTGTCTTTTATCTTGCTCACAGAGAAGCAGGTATTCATTAATTGTAAGTTACTTGGGTTATAATCTGGATAATTCTTAGTTTAAAAAGGGCCATATCTCTGGTATAACAAATTGGATTCAAACTCGTTCTGTATTTTGAGTTGAGAAACTCATACCAAATTTGGTTCCTATCAGATGAAAAATGGTTGATTTTTCGAAGTACATGTATGTGTGAATCATATGTCAAAGGACCATAACACCATTAAAAAAAATCAGATCAAACCCATATTCGAAATCAATCTGTATGTTGGTCTGAGAAACTCATACACCAAATTTGGTTCCAATCAGATAAAAAATGTTTGAGTTATGGCAGAATGCGTGAATTCTAAGTCAAAAAAGGGCCATAACTCTGTCAAAAAAAGTCGGATCAAACCCATATTCGAACTCGATCTGTATTTTGGGCTGAAAACCCCATATACAAAATTTGGTTTTGATCAGGTAAAAAATGTTTGAGTTATCGCATTACACGTAAAGTGTCTACGGACGGACAGACGGACGGACGCACGACGAGTGGTCAATCCGGACAACGACACTATGTTTACCATACATGGTATGGGTAAACATAAAAACCAAATTTCAAGTCGATAGCTCTACCCAGCCCGACGTTGTCCGGGCTATTCAAAAACCAAATTTCAAGTCGATAGCTCTACCCGTGTCCGAGATCTGGTCTGCGCACGCGCGAAGCTGGCGTCGCACGGGCTCGGCGACCCGATAAAATTTGTATCCGGGGCAAGATACATTCACATAGCAAATTTCAAGTCGATAGCTCCACCCGTTTCCGAGATCTCGTCTGCGCATGCGCGAAGCTTGCGTCGCACGGGCTCGGCGACCCGATAAAATTCGTATCCGGGGCAAGATACATTCACATAGCAAATTTCAAGTCGATAGCTCCACCCGTTTCCGAGATCTGGTCTGCGCATGCACGAAGCTGGCGTCGCACGGGCTCGGCGACCCGATAAAATTCGTATCCGGGGCAAGATACATTCACATACCAAATTTCAAGTCGATAGCTCCATCCGCACGGGCTCGCCAATACGACAACGTCCACCGCCTGGTCAAACTACACACACGTACCAAGTTTTGTCCCGATCGGTCGAGAATCGTAGATTTGTATAAATGACATACAGACAGACAAACAGAGGTCTTCAAAATATATATGAGATATAATTGACCATGGAAGTTAAAATAAAAAAACAAACATTTAAAATATTTTTCCCTGGCCCCACCCACATTTGACCCAGTGACCTCATCTGAATGCGAGTCACCTAGGGAAAATCCACACCAAATATGAACCCATTCGGTTCCAGAGTAGAAGAGGTTTAAAGAATTGTTGACGGATGGATGGACGGACGAGTGATGACTATAGATAGCTCCACCGGAGACTTCGTCTCAGGTGAGCTAAAAATCATTGGATGAAACTCAAATTCGAACTTGATCTGTATTTTGATATGAACTACTCACAAAAAAACAGAATTTCCCATTAAACAATCCAAACTTGAGTTATCATCCGGAAACCAAAGAAAAAACAAGAAAAGTTGACTTTTCTAAGTCGAAAAGCCCATAACTCTGAAAAAAAATCATCGGATCAAACTCAAATTCGAACTCAACCTGTATCTTGATATGACTGATCCACAACAGTATTTGTATATAGAGGATCCAAACTTGAGATATCATCTGGAAACCGAAAAAATGAGAAATTTTCTAAGTAAAAAAAAAGTTGAAAAAGGGGAAATAACTCCATAAAAGAACATCGGATCGAATCCAGAATTGCAGAGCACCTGTGTTCTTGGTTGAGACACCTACATACCAGGTTTCAATAAAATCGGATGATCATTACTGGAGTTATAACTCCATACGCACGGATAGTTACAATAGTCCCCCAAAAATAAATTTTTCGGGGGACAATCAACATCCATTTCTTCAATGTGAGGTTTCAAAAGAAGAAATAATTTGATAAGAATAATAGCTGGGCTGTTGCCGATGCATACCCTCTGTGGGCAAACCTATAACCTATGGTTGAGATACTTGGGCAGATGGACCCAGAAATCAACATTTTCAGATAAACAAAGATGAAAAACTCTTAGAACGGAAATCGTGAATAAAACAATTGAACGCCCATTGAATGTCCTCGGTGGTAAACATCTATATATTAAAAAAAAAAAAGTTCCCCCCCCCTAATATATTCGGTAATATTTTATGAGATATTGGGTGGATTTTGATGAAACTTTTCATAAATGATTTGTGGTACCAAAAACATCAAGTGTGCTAATTACTGTGCTGTGAGATATGGCTGAGTGAGCACAAATTGAATGGAAGAGGGGCACTTTTCAAAAGTTGCAAAAACACAGGTAGAGTGATCAGACATTCAGTTGTGACTTGGTCCCCATTTCTCACACAGGCTTGGAACATCCTTATTTGTTGGTACCTCAATGGCCTACATATTGGGAAACACGGTTTACTGAAAAATGACTTCAATAACTCTGTTGCCAAAGGAAAGTGGTTAGACTGAATGGCCTGGGCATGCAGCAGGAATATTGTGTCCCGAGGATGACATGCATGTTATCATGGACTCAGTGTCACTTTTTGACCACATTTACAGGCTACAGCCAGTAACAACTTGTGTGAACAATGGGGTGACTGTCCACTCTACATCAGTGTTTTGCAGCTTTTGATTCAATTCATGCTCAGCCGGCCATAACATAACTCACAGGACGGTGCCTCACACAGGTTGTATATCAGATACCACTAAACATTTGCGTAAAGTTTCATCAAAATCCATCCAATATCTCCCAAAATATTACCGAATATATTAGGAGGGGGGAACAAACATTTCCAGATAAACAAAGATGAATAGCTCTAGAACAGAAAACCCAAACAAAACAAGTGAATGTGCTCATAGTGGTGAACATCCATACCAAATTTCATTGAGATCCATCAATCGACAAAAAACCTACATTACCAGATCAACAACTCTTAACAGAAAACCTGCACAAAACGATTGTGAACTCCCCTCCAATGAATGTCCTCATAGTGGTGAACATCCACCAAATTTCATTGTGATCCACTATGGTGGCCAACATATACAAATGTATGCAGACACGAAGATGGACAGCTTTAAAATATCAGATGCATGTAATGTGGTATAGCCACCATTTTCCCTCGGTCATGGGAAATAAAGCTTTTTATACCACGATCGCCTATCTTACTATATAAATAAAGCCATCTGTTTAAATTTTACATTTAATCAACACCTGTTGATTAAACCGTGCCTACTGTTGATTTAAACTTTGCAGAGTGGATTAAACTTTCTCCATACAATTTGAACGGAAAAGTGCTTATCCATTGTAGAGATCGTGGCATAAACAAAATATACGCATAGTGTTTCTGAATAACTAATTTAATCCACTTGTGGGATTGGCGATTTACACCACTCGCTGAAGCTCGGGGTGTAAATCGCCAATCCCACTCGTGGATTAAATTTATTATTCAGAAACACTATGCGTATATTCTATATTTAAATACAAGAAACTAGCTGATGTGCCCGACTTCATCCGGGCTATTTAGGGATGTCTTTGTTCGATCCGTCCAGAAACATGCCTGTATGAGCAAGGTCAAGGAAACTGTCTCATATGAAATTGGACCTACCCATATTCTTTGATATTGAAACTATCAATATTAATCAGCTGTTGGCATTTGAAACTGTCTTTCTAAGATGGCCACTGGCGGCCATGTTTTTAAATAAAATTTGGAAAAAATTGATGGCTCCCACAAGATCTGTATGCAGTTTGGTGACTATCGGACGGTCTGTAGGATGTGCCATGGGATTTAATCATGCAAAGAGTAAAATTTGAGATGGCTGCTAGCGGCCATGTTTTTCATCGAAAATTGTTCCAATTTGATAGCTCCCATCTAGAGGTGATCCTAAACAAGCCTGTAAATTTTCAAAATAATACTCCAATAAATGTGGGCTGCAGAGTGTGCCAATGGATTAAAATTTAAATAAAAAGATGGCAAATATGAAGATCCATATGAAGTTTGGTGATGGATCAGATAAGGGAGGTGGCCTGTTGGGTGTGCTGGAGAATTTAGTCATACAAAGAGTAATATCCAAGATGGCCACTGGCAGCCATGATTTTTCATGAAATTCTGAAATGTGCGGATCATGTGTGCCAACCCATAGTGATGTGTTTTCAGCTAAAATTTGACTTGAGAAGTTGAGCTAAAAACACACCACCACTCAATTCTTAAATTGCACATCTTCATGAATCACTTCGTCTGTTTCAATGTCCATAGAACATCATGAAAAAAGCCAAAAAGCAAAACATGCCCAGATTAGGTTACCTTTCCTGTGTGAAATTTTTAATCGCAAATTTGCTTCGCAATCACAAGATGCATTATGTTGCCATGGCCTAATATTCCATGCACCTAATCAACTGTGCCACCAGGGACGCCTCACCAACCAGTTTAACATGGCATAATCAGTCTTCTGAAAATCTACAACTCTTCTTTCAGTGTTGAAAAATAGATTTTTGCAATGTAATAATCATACAAGTTTCAATTATTGATTTTCCCTGGACTTGCGACAGATTATGTTCAGTAATACAACATATAATTTAGCACCTAGAGAAGATATGTATATTATCTGTATATTTTTTTCGAACTAGGCTAATATCGCCCTTAATCCGAGTAAGATGGATTTACAACATCTCCAATCCAAATAATATGGATTTACAACATGCTGAAAATCTACTTCACTGCTTTAACCCTTTACCCAACAAAACGGCCAAAAATGCCCAAATAAAGCTTCAACAGCCTAAAATATCTTCGGTCTGTCTCAATAACACCATACAAATATGGATATCATTGGAACCGGTTCATTGACCACATTGTGATGGTTATGCCCTGTGCCAATGCATTCTCTTATATATATTTTTCTACATTTTTTAACAATTTTATCATTTTTAATATGTGTTAAGCCAATGCATTCTCTTATATATGCGAGGCGACCTATGGTCGACTCGCATATATAAGAGAATGCATTGGCACAGGGCCGTTCTGTTGGGTAAAGGGTTAAAAGAATGTGTAGATTCCCATTTTTGCGATGTCACTCATATGAAAGAGTTGTCAGTTACTAAGAGGCGGTCCTATTATTAAATAGGATATTACTTGGTCGGTTTGATATTATTGGCCTGATATAAATCAGCCCACGGTAACCTCTTATCAGCCTACTGTAACATATCAGCCTACGGTAACATCACATCAGCCCACGGTAACCTCACATCAGCCTGCGGTAAGCTCATATCAGCCGACGGTAACCTCATATCAGCCGACGGTAACCTCATATCAGCCCACGGTAACCTCATATCAGCATTCAACCTTCAGCTTATTTGATTGCCGAGTGTGAGAATTTCAAATTTCCACCCAGCAATTTATTGAATATCGGCCAGTTTCTCAGAAATACAGATACAAGGTCACCAAGCCTGGATATATTGTGTCTGACATGTGCAGAATCAGGTCCCCAGAGGCAGAATCAGGTCCCCAGAGGCTGAATCAGGTCCCCAGAGGCAGGATCAGGTCCCCAGAGGCTGAATCAGGTCCCCAGAGGCAGGATCAGGTCCCCAGAGGCAGGATCAGGTCCCCAGAGGCAGGATCAGGTCCCCAGAGGCAGAATCAGGTCCCCAGAGGCAGAATCAGGTCCCCAGAGGCAGGATCAGGTCCCCAGAGGCTGAATCAGGTCCCCAGAGGCAGGATCAGGTCCCCAGAGGCTGAATCAGGTCCCCAGAGGCAGGATCAGGTCCCCAGAGGCAGAATCAGGTCCCCAGAGGCAGAATCAGGTCCCCAGAGGCAGAATCAGGTCCCCAGAGGCAGGATCAGGTCCCCAGAGGCTGAATCAGGTCCCCAGAGGCAGGATCAGGTCCCCAGAGGCAGAATCAGGTCCCCAGAGGCAGGATCAGGTCCCCAGAGGCAGAATCAGGTCCCCAGAGGCAGGATCAGGTCCCCAGAGGCTGAATCAGGTCCCCAGAGGCAGGATCAGGTCCCCAGAGGCAGAATCAGGTCCCCAGAGGCAGAATCAGGTCCCCAGAGGCTGAATCAGGTCCCCAGAGGCAGGATCAGGTCCCCAGAGGCAGAATCAGGTCCCCAGAGGCAGGATCAGGTCCCCAGAGGCTGAATCAGGTCCCCAGAGGCTGAATCAGGTCCCCAGAGGCTGAATCAGGTCCCCAGAGGCAGAATCAGGTCCCCAGAGGCTGAATCAGGTCCCCAGAGGCAGAATCAGGTCCCCAGAGGCTGAATCAGGTCCCCAGAGGCAGAATCAGGTCCCCAGAGGCTGAATCAGGTCCCCAGAGGCTGAATCAGGTCCCCAGAGGCAGAATCAGGTCCCCAGAGGCAGAATCAGGTCCCCAGAGGCTGAATCAGGTCCCCAGAGGCAGAATCAGGTCCCCAGAGGCTGAATTTAGTTCACTGCAGGCCAGTGTCGCCAAATTCATCTGCTTATGCCTCAACTGCTATGGGAGACCCTAGGATCAGATGGAAGTTGCCCAGTTGAAGTTGGTGATGTTCACACATTAATCACCCTAGATTATGATATAGATACCTCCCAGAAGATGAGGCTTAACCCTTTACCCAACAACCGGCCAAAAACGCCTTCAATAAAGCTTCAACAGCCTAAAATATCTTCGGTCTGTCTCAATAACACCATACAAATATGGATATCATTGGAACCGGTTCATTGACCACATTGTGATGGTCACAGTTATGCCCTGTGCCAATGCATTCTCTTATATATGCGAGTCGACCATAGGTCGCCTCGCATATATAAGAGAATGCATTGGCCTAAAAAAAAAAAATTCTACATTCTTTGACAATTTTATCATTTTTAATACGTGTTAAGCCAATGCATTCTCTTATATATGCGAGGCGACCCGCATATTTAAGAGAATGCATTGGCACAGGGCCGTTCTGTTGGGTAAAGGGTTAAGCAGAATGAGATGGGGAGGCCGATGACATATCAAATCAGCTAACTGCTGGCTCATAGTGTTGGTCACGGGTTTGTTCCTATGAGGCGTCAATAAATTTCATTGCATGTGTAATGTATAATTTATTAATTTATGCACATTGTAATTACGGTTTAGTAAATAAACTAAACTTTCTCAGAATATCGTTGAGTGTACAGGATAGTATCACAAAAATTCACCCTCTGGGGACCTCATTCTGCAAATTTCAGACACACTTTATCCAGTCCTGAAGGACACCAACATATTTTGGTTTTTATATATTTTTTTTATTATTAGAAGAATCATACTCTGGATGGGTACAGCATCTGAAAGAGAAATTAAAAACATCTTTTAAGAGGAAGCAATGGTTTCATGAGGAAAATAAAATCAATCACTAGTTATTACTGTTAACATCTTTCAATACTGAAGAATGGTTTCACGAAGAAAATCATCCTCAAATTTAAATTACAAGTGTCATTGATCATTAATTGCTAACATCTTTCAATACTGAATGAAGCATAGTTTCACGAAGAAAATCATTCCAAAATTCAAATCATAATGTCATTGATCACTAATCGTTAACATCTTTTAATACTGACGCATAGTTTCAAGAAGAAAATCATTCCCAAATTCAAATGAAAAGTGTCATTGATCACGCTAATTGTTAACATGGTTTTTGGTAATTGTTAACATGGTTTTTGGTAAATGCACTGAATATGATAGCTCGGTAAAACGCAATGGTTTTAGATAAATGCAATGAATATGATGGCTTGGTAAAACGCAATGGTTTCTCCCTTACAAATGGGGATGTAATGATCGATCTCGGGGCTTAAAATTATTTACCATAATTATCAAGAGAACTAAATATAGAAGAACAGGAAATGTGATATTATGCAAGAATCAAAAAGAGAATCATGATTCACACTCTCGTCAGAATTTATCCTCTATAACCTATAAGAATTTGCTGGGGCTTACACCAATTTTCCTTCTACTAGGATTTTTTTTTAATTACAAACAAAGATAAATAACTTGACTCAATACTTTGACTAGGAATTTGGGGACAATTGGGCTTCTCGATTTTGGACGTCCATACCTGTAACATGTATCAAAACAGCCCTGGAAATTTCCCTTGGGGGGGGGGGGATAATAAATTTAACATGCATGAAGATTTATATAAAAGTACCATCACACCGTAGAATATAAGTTTCCATTCAATCTACTGTCGCTGTGGAATACAGAAAGTGAATTTTAGTCTAAATCCAGTTTATTTTCGCAGTCCTCGAAATTAGCCAAAGAAATTATTAGCAATGCCGTAAGAAACACTGTGACAACATTTGGAATCTAACATGCCACACTATTAAATTTACCGCAGAACATTTTGCTTTATTTCGAGGGCTGTTTTAGTGTTGACATTGCATCACAATGAACTATTACAGGGTATCTGCCCATTTCTGGTGAATGAATTCAAGGAGTTTCAAGGAGGTTCCAGTAGTCAATTCAAGGATTTTCAAGGACTGCCCCGACAATTTTCAAGGAGTTTCCAGGAACCAACTGTTGAACATTTAATACATGTGATACCACGTTTTCCACCATAATTTTAGCATTTTTAGCTTTTTAGGCCTTTATGGGTAATTGCATTACCATAATTTAAATTAATGGGAACATTTAACTAATACATGTAGTGTGATGACAGTCGACACCAGTTGAATATCACTGCCCCTATGCTATTCCATAAATAAACTAAAAAGGAGCAGTATTAATGTTTTCCATCACAGCTTTTTATTCCATGTTACGCTAGCTGTGTTTCCTGAGTTCAATAGACAATAACTGATAGAGCTGATCTGGACCATGTTTGCGACGTCAAATATTTTCTTGCATAACTGACATCTAGCGTTATATGTGTTGTTCTCAACCGCCTCCACCCATTTGAATTTGGCGCCCCATTGCGTCTGGTATTTGCATTTACCACCGGGCATGTTATTTAAAATACTCGTAAACAGGAAATGAAGGTCATCGGAAGCGAATGTAATTTTTTTGTTTCGGTTTCGTTTTTGTTAATTTGTACGTTTTTATGTAAAACACGGGTTTCTAATGTCGAATGTCTATATAATATACAAATTACCTCAATCCGATACAACAAAAATACACTAATTACGCTACCTGGGTTTGAAAAGCTCGGAACTATTTTTTATCGTGTTCAATTTTATGATACTTCATAGGGGGGTCACATAATTGAAATAGACTCGCGAGTATTGGTGTTTTGCGGGAAATGGAGTTACATCCCATGCTTCATTGGGGGGGTCACACAATTACAATTGACTCGAGATAATTGCCGCCAGCGGAAATTCAAAATGGGGTTACTTCCCATATACCAACAACGCGTTCGGAACTAAACTATCTATATTTATTGACTCCCGATGAATCGATATACCTGGGTTTAAGGGCTACATAGAATTCCAGGGTTTTCAAGGAGTGGGCATTCAATTCAAGGGTTTCAAGGGCCCTGGAAAATTGATTTTCCAAATCAAGGAGTTTCAAGGAATTCAAGGAGACGCGGATACCCTGTATTAACCCTTTCAGTGCCAGGGGACGATCCCATCGGCCCTAATTTACGGTCTGTAAAATCGGCCCTTAAGCATACTATAGCGAATTTAAAAACAAACTGGATAAACCTTAGTGGCATGTTATAACTCAAAACTATCACCAAGTATTCATAGTAATAATTTTGATGCCCATGAAAACTATGATTCCCTGGCACTAAACCTACAAAATAAGTCTGTTAAAGAATATAAGAATTTTTTTTTTTAATTGTAATTTGTTTTTTAAAATAATAACAAATGATGAAAAATTGTTAGGCCAATGCATTCTCTTATATATGCGAGGCGACCTATCATTGGCACAGGGTATATGGGTTGATACAAAAATCGGACCTGGCACTGAAAGGGTTAAGTTTATCTGGTTAAATAATCATCACTTACCACCCGAACTCTTCGACCCATTGCAATAGCAGGTAGATTCCTTACAAACTTAGCACGGACTGCTCCCGAGTTTCCATGTGGTCTGATAACTTTGCCCCATATTACTCGAATGCGACTGGCTTTGTCGTGATTTGGGCATGCTGTCTTACTGTAACAAAATGGTAGTGAATTAAGTTTTAAATTTCTTAACTTATTTCAGATTTCAAATGTAATCATTCACATTGAAAATTTCTTGATATCCAAGAAAAAACAGGTTTAATATGCCATGTGTTATTCTATGTGCTGATCGATGTTTGTTGCTATTCATTGTGCAGTGAAAAATATAATGGATATCTTAAGAAAATGCCATATCTGATCCTGTCAGGGAATCCTGAGGAACAAAACAATCTATCCAATACAGCAAATGCTGGGTGCAGAGAACTAATATCCGACTCCACTTTCCAGGTGCATTGGCAAATTTGTGTCACCAGCCACTGGTCATCCTGCCACGTAATATAGTCCATTGTGTCACCAGCCTGTTGTCACCCTTCTTAGTAATATAGTCCATTGTGTCACCAGCCTGTTGTCACCCTTCTTAGTAATATAGTCCATTGTGTCACCAGCCTGTTGTCACCCTTCTTAGTAAGATAGTCCATTCAGGCTCATCGTTATTTTGTGAATTTCTTTTTCCAATAGAAGTATTTGTTGCGGTTCATAATTTGCTCACTGAACATCCCGAAACATAATGCAAATGTAACATTTAAAGACATATTATGGACTAATTCAGGTGCAAGAAACTGATAAGGTTTGCTATTCGAATGGTGGGCATGTAGCATTCTACTAGCATCACCGAAAATCTCAAAGAAATTGACCATACCAGTCCATAGATATCATCGTCTGAACTACTCTTAATTATAAATATTTACATCTCGATTCGGGATGCGACAATCGGCGATAAACTAACGCAAATTATTTCATCATCTAAGTCATTCCATTCGATTAATATATAATAATGACTGTGTGTACTGTAAATTAGGATTAATATTCGTAAAAATAACTAATTTGAGCAAGATTATTCTCCATTTCTATTTGATCACCAAACCAGAGTTTTTCATATCACTTTAAATGTTATGTCACAATTGCAATGACTATTCCAAGGCCAGGGAACGTATTTAGACAAGAACAGCCATAGCTGGAAATTGAATTGCCCGAGCGTCACGTGGAACACATTGGATTATTGCCCCTTCACCACAGTACCATACCACATGCTAAACCTACCATTCTCAATGTTAATTGAGGCCAAATTGCCGAAAATATCTTCCTCTATATAGTATTCACAGTACAGATGTACCTTTCTGTAGTCCGATTTGAACAGCGATTTCATTTATCCATTAAATATTCCAGTATAATAAAGTATAATCAGCCAAAATATGTTGCTGAACTTTCTAATAAGGTGGTTCGCGTCACGGACATGGAATAAAAGCTCAGACAAAATTATGCATGTTGTGAAACATTTCTAAGTCGAAAAAGGCGAATAACTCCACTAAAAAAGTTGGATTGAGATCATAATCACCCACTGGACAAGATTGCATACTAGTAAATATCTGTGCCATGTTTTAAAACAATTGACTAGAAAATTTAGGAATGCAAGCTCGGACAAAATTAAGCATCATACATAAAATTTCTAAGTTAAAAAAAAGGGTGATAACTCCATTAAGAAAAGTCATAATCGCAGGTTCCCATAGCACTAAATATTTGTGCCAAGTTTTAAAAAATTTTGACCAAAAAATGAAGAATTACAAGCTTGGACAAAGTTGTGTCTGAATAACATACACAAACTTAAATGATGCAATTGATTGTAGTTTTTGCTGGTTTTGCACAATCATTCTCGTAAAACACAGTTAACAGGCTTGAGTAATTGTCAATATTACCTCACTCAAACAATAGCCACCATGTCATACATACCAATTGTCATTAAGCTAGGATATTGATGGGTGAGAAAAATATGAAATGGACACCTAAAGTATACACATCGACTTATCACACACACCTTCAAACCGCAGTGAGGTGACTGTCTTGTGTAACTGCAATTAGCTACATTCATGGTAATTAAATCCACAACAAAGATGACGTGCATGAGGCCAAAACCACTGTCTTCTATGTATGCTGTCTATGTATGCTGTCTATGTATGCCAGCCATTTAATTTACAATTTGAAAAGTTATTTTAGCCATTTCTATTTATTTTCCGCATTTGGCTAAATAGGCTAACGGCAGCACGAACACTGGCCATAACTTTGTTGCGGGGGAGGGGTGGGGTGGGGAGGGGTATATAATGACTCACTTCTTTGCCTTGTAAACATAGACACATTTCTTCCCCAAATAGAAGTTTGTTTCGAGTTTTGAAGTCACACCATCTATTTTGAGCAGAGCTGTATTCTCATGCTGATTCCTCAGACCCCTCTTGTAGCCAGTGAATACGGCTTTACAGTAAAGTCTGGAAAAGAGAGTAATTCATTTTATTATATGCTTGCCTATAACATAGCTGAAAAATTACCGAAAACGTAAATCGGCGTATCCATCTCTTCGGAGATACAGTGAAAACTGTAGGTTTCGATATTTCACTGTAGGTATTGAAACTTACTAAGGCAGTCAAGGCCAATTGAGTGATCACTTCGTGCAAACTGTACAGTAGCCAATCAAAAGCGACAAATTTATGACAACCCGTGATCAATCGATAATTCTATGTTTGGTTTAAACAATATTTTATTTGAACTAAACAGAACATAATTACAAACAATAAATACATAACATATAATCTTAAAGTGTTCAAAAGAGGATTGGGCAACAAGCTTGGGGGCTTTTGTTAAGTCCTATCCTCATTCTATGTCTGAATACATCCCTCATAATTGGATGAAGCAAACTGGGCCAAGGCAAAGGTTGTCGTAGTGGATTGCTGAAGCCAAACAACTTGAATTAAGAGGGATGTTCGAGTCACACCGTGTTAATTTCAATGGGTCTTTCCTGTTTGTGAACACCAACACGTGCACTCTTTAATTAAATACAGTTAATGATTTAATTAATTAAGATGTAAATGTAGCAACTTTGAGCCTGAATAAGCTGCATACAATAAAAAGAATACTTACAGTATTTTGTTTGAATACCTGAAACATCATATTCGTGTCGGAAAAATTGATATTTCTTTCCAGACACTCATGAGATGATTTTGGGACTAGTGACTGGAGTGTAACCAGGGACAAATCCATTAATTTCTATTGCTTTTGAAGTTAGAGGGTTTGAAAGCTTGTCAACTTTGGTAGAAAACATATGCAGGTAAAACGATCTTCCAATTACAATATCTTACATTTCTTGATTATAGACCTATATGGCGAAAGCACATGTAGATAAATTGGTGTTCATCATGCATTGAAATTATTTACTGGATTTTTCCCTTAGCAGCTACCGGCCCCATTTCCCCGACCCACAGGCGAAACCCTGCATACTGGCCCCATTTCCCCGACCCACAGGTGAAACCCTGCATACTGGCCCCATTTCCCCGACCCACAGGTGAAACCCTGCATACTGGCCCCATTTCCCCGACCCACAGGTGAAACCCTGCATACTGGCCCCATTTCCCCGACCCACAGGTGAAACCCTGCATACTGGTAGAGAGCATAATATCAGCAAGCCTGGATATAGTGTGACTTTCACAAATTCACCTTCTGGGAACATCATTGTTTTTTTCCCAGTTCCATAGTTGAAGTTGGTGATGTTCACCCATTAGTCAGCTCCATTATGTAATTTATCTTGTGCATATTAGGGGAAATAGAAACTGAACAGAAGAGAAAAAGTAACTAAAAACTAAAAACAATTAAAGGCACGGCACGGTTGGCGTTCGTTGCAGAAATATTCATATTTGTTCAAATCGCCATCAACAGAAGGAATATTAAAATATACCGGTATATAGTTTTGTTCATATGCCCAACATAATCAGCGCGTAAATAGTATATTGTCGTCAAGACGTATGATACTGTACGTAAACAAGAACCTTCTCGTGTTACAGAAGTTTTGCTTCTGTTTACATAATACAGCGCAATTATATTGGTTAATTACACACAAATGATATAAACGCTCTTTATTGTTTCCATATCGGGAAAACAGTAACAAATAACGCTCTTTATGTTTACCATATCCGGATCTAAACAAAATCCAGGTTCTGTATCATTTTTGCTTTTGTTTACATAACAAAGGAAAAACATTTGACAATAACATACTGTTTATGCCATATTTCTGATTGGTATAAAAATAAAGTCTGTCTATATTTTACTATTCGTTCTGTTTATGGCGTTTTTTGACGGAGGTGAATATTTTAACAGGATACCCACCAACGCCAACCGTATCTTTAACTTGATACTTCCCAGAAGATAAGGCCTAATCAGAATGAGGTCCCCAGCGGGTTAAATTAGTGATGCTAGCCTGCTGTGATAAAATCACTAAATTCACCCTCTGGGGGCCTAATTCTCCAAATGCTGGACACTATTTCCAGACCCGAGTATCAATATTCTAGACATCAGCGGGGATTTAAAGGTACTTAATCTGATTAAGAACCCCTAAATTACTATTTCTTTGGCTTCGGGGTAAACAATATTTGATATGAGTCGAGGAACTCGCCCATTAAAGCTCAGAGTGATCAGGTATCAATTTTTTAAGTTTGTTGATTTTTGGAGATGTCGGCCAGAACCTTGTGCTCAGACAAATTGCGGGTGTAAGATGGATAACTCTAAAATCAAGTGGTTATTATTGTTAATTGTAACCACTTGATTTTCGAGTTATCCATCTTAAACCCGCAATTTGTCTGTTCGAGCACAAGGTTCTGGCCGACATCTCCAAAAATGAACAAACTTCAAAATTTGATATCTGATCAATACGAGCTTTGATGGGTGGGTTTCTCGACTCGAATCAAATATTTTTTACACCGAAGCCAAAGAAATAGTAATTTAGGAGCATCTAATCGGATTGAGTACCTTTAATTTAAAGCAGAACTCACCTTCCTGACTTCTTTGGTGGATTAGGCTTCTTCTCTGCAGTTTCTTCAGCCATTGTTCTTGTTCTGTAAATTTAAAGAGAATAATTGTTATTTTTATGGAGTTCATCCTAAACAAGTGTCCATTGGCACCGCGGTGTATTTGCTGTTCGGCCGCGGTGTCAGAGTTTGTAACTGCAGTTGAGCACCGCGGGCCGAACGGCAAGTACACCATCGCCCAACAGCAAGTACACTGACGCCGAAAGGCAACTACACCGCAGCTGAACGGTATGTACACTGTGGTTAGATTTCTGGGTTGCATCGTCTTTTTTCAGTTTAATGAACGTACACCGCGAGAACTACACCATGGTCGAACGGCAAGTACACCGCGGCCCAACTGTAGTTAGCCGGTGGAGCCGCGGTGTAGTTACATTTCAGCCGCGGTGGCAAAACTAACTTCACCGCGGTTAGGTGGACACTTGTTTTGTCAAGCAGGATACCACAAGTCCAAGTTTCCTTCGATGTAAACGTAAAGCAGCTAGTGAAATTGGTAGGGGATAATACTGAATGAAGACTACAGTAAAATCAGCCTACTAACCCCAAAACAATTCAATTATGTAGTAAAATCAGCAACTCACCCTAACTCTTGAGCATAATAAATTTAATTCCCTGATATGATCCCTTTAAATATACCTGCCATTTATTTGGATTTGTCAATTGTAAATTTATATAATAGGTGAAATTTCAAATATGCAACTTTCGATTGTTGCTTTGAGGCCTTTGACCGAGGCCTTTGACCGGTTCAAAGAACACTCAAGAAATATAAATTATTTTTTGTAGTACATCATTCATCACAACGTTCAGTAGTTCAGTACATATTCCCCATATTTGATTCTTAGATATGGACTTTGTTTTTCTTGGACCGTTGCCTGTAAATTTTATTTGTTTAAATCTCAATAAAGTTCACATTTTGTATTTCTAACCTAACCCACCATGAAGTATACTCTTAAAATGTTGCATCAATGGGCATGGTTACGTGCGCTCGCGCAACAGTATGGCGATCAGACAGATTCGTAGGTTGGTGTCACCCTACTCCGTTTCACTCCATGACGTCACCAAAAACGACGTTAAACCTCGTGGCGTTCGGACATTTTTACTGTGCCGCGTTTTTGCTATGTTTATTTTATGTGTTGTTTTCGATTATTTGTTTGTCGCCGATATCGCCATTTGTCGGGATTCCCCGTTTCTATATTTAAAACTGGCATGCTCGTAGTGAGCCTCGATTTCGATTTTTTCTCCCAGGTCAAAATACGTCAAGAGTTACATGTATGACAAAAATAGATCGACCAACATGTTCTCCATCAGAACTCTACATCAAAGAATCTATAGACTCATTCGGGACCTACATAGACTCCTTCATTTGGGTATTTTTACTTATAATTGGGAAGTTGTATCATTTTTGGTTCGTGCGAAGACCTCTTTTTATCGTGCGGGGAAATAGAGACATTCAAACGCGATTTCATAATTCGACGCAAAAGGCTGAATAGCCTAACCTTCAGCCGAGTTCCGGGTCAAATACGACGAATGACGTAACACAAAACAAAACGCATTTGTTGACACAAACACCGTTTGAAGAGTTTATTATTACATAAAATGATCGTTATTGATTAATTATTGATTAATTATTGATATTTATTGTTGCATATTGGCTGCTATCAATATTTACACAAATAGTATTAATTATTTCTTATAATTGCTCCTTTGGTCAACTTTGACTATCGGAAAATGAAAATGAAAATATGCCGCTGAAAAAAATGTAATCGATATTAAAGTCTCATCCTTTCGGCAACATGGAATTGGTTTTAATTACTTAAATGATTAATATAGTAATTTGCCTTTTATCTGTGATGAAATGAGAAATAGTAATTGTCTTTTTTTGCTAACATTAAATAAAATAAATTAAGTAAAATACAGTGAAATTATTTTTTAAATTATTGTTTATTACATTTTTGCGCACGTTGGCATCTCTCTGAGTGCATTCTAGTTTCTATTATTACTAATATACATGAACAGAATCCTTTATTTAGACTCTATAAAATTTTGGGAAAATTGGGTCCACAAAGCCCTCAACTTGTTCTAAGTCCTATAATTTGCGGGTGGGGCCACACGTTTGTGATTGTTATCCACACTCTGGATGTTTGATGAAACTTAGTTTCCTTTTTTAGGAACCGCCGGCCATCTGTCGTGCATTCCTACTTTTATATTGTTTGTATGTTTGGCTATTCATAACACTGAAACTTTTTTATTTAATTTACATGAACAGGAATAATAAATATATATAGATTGACAAATAGATTCCATTTTAGGGTTGCCACAACTATGAGTTTTCATAATCGACAGTTATAACCGACTGTTAGTCGATTAATCGGTAATATATGCGCCCTGTATTACATCCAGGTAAACCAAGTGATAAATGCGAAATTACGATGACTTCTTTACATTAATTTTGAAGACAGTTATAAACTGTCGATGTTCCGTGTTTACACTGTTTTATTGCATACTTATTACTAGTATACAACAAGGAATAATCATGCCCTCATAGTCTCATTCGTCCCGGTGTAGTTTTTAACAGGCCCTTACTATTAAATACTGCCAAGTGCCCATATTGCCGATGTTTCTGGCAAAGTTAGAGCAAACTGCATACGAGTACGATGTGACAGTAACTGTGCAAAATTGCACGAAGTAAAGCTTATCTCGATCGCGACTCCCAAGCAGCCGCTACGTATTTCGGCAGGTCACGTGCTTCACATTAATCGGTGAAATTGCGGCGAAAGGTGTGCACTTACAATGAATTTAACGAGGACATAGGTAGACAGTGGGAGGTATTTGAGCTTTTGTGGGGGACCCTGGGCCCGGGGTGACGGGGATCCAGTCACAATCACTGCCGTGTATAACCTGGACATTTTCAATAAAGAATTAAACAAATTAATAGTTTATATTATATACGTAACCCCTTGTCACTTGTCAAAGAACTACCAAACATCGGATTGTTTTCTTGAAGACATTTTTTTTACAATGGCACCAAACGAGAATACATGTAATGGTAATTATTTGCAACCTTCCCAGGTCTGCCCACGGCCTAACACGCTGACATATATTCCAACCAATAGCTGATCAGATTCACCCACACATCGGCGATGACTCTGAAAAGTCGACATCAAAGACAAACTGAAGGATGCTGCCAGCCAAGCACGTACTGTGTGAACATGTCGCACACATAATTCTTTGAAGATGACCGCCAAACGTCGGCGGCGACATCAAAGACAGAGGACACTGCAACGGAATTGTGCTGCATACGCGGTTAACAGTTACTTCCAGGCATGATATCGATACACAATTTACACAACATACCCACCCCCCCCTCGGGCAATTAGTCGACGAAAGTAAATAACCGTCGACTACCGCACCTGCCAAAGGTTAGTCGATTAATCGAATAATCGTGGCAAGCCTATTCCATTTTCCCGTGAAACTTACAAGCAAGCGAGGTGCGAAATATATTTGGCAGGCCTGCTCGCCGTGTGTGGTTGGGTCAGGCTCAAAGTTTCAAGGTGTTGAAACATGACAGCATTCCTCCAAAGTCCAAACTGCCTTGGCCTGCACATGTTTTTACATTGTGAACATCCGCATGTGTTTGCTTGCACATTGCTAGTCGATTGAATACCAAAACCCAGTCATTTGCCCATACACAGTAGTGGGTCACTCGATCAGTGTCGCTAATGGGGTCGTTGTCGTAACGTTTTATACATAAATGCACACCTTGTGCATTTATGTACCTAAATGCACACCAGTCTCAGTCGGCGCGAGATTGAAACGTTACCGTATATAATTGCTGTCTGCTTCAATTCAAAACTATTTTTCTTCCAAAGTTCTGATAAAGGCATTCTTTTATCACAATTATCGAAACTGCAATAAGATTGGTCATCGGTCGCATATTTTTCTTACTATTAAACAGCAGCCCTTTTAATTCAGATTGTTTGGCTTCGGCAATCTGCTAAGTAGTGTTGAAACGATTAGTGGTTTTGAGGAATCGACTAGTCGCCAGAGGGAATCGACTACTAGTCGACTAGTCGGACCCCTTCCGAAACTTACCGTTTTGTGCTCATATACGTATATAATTTGCCGTTTGTTTTGAGTACCAGTAACCAACTTTGCATTTTCGAACGCAAAGCAAGACATGATTTAACACAATTTGCCGTGATTATTTGGCTTAATATCACTGAAGGTTAATAGGTTATTAATTTGTCCCAGGTATATGTTTTATGACAAACAAATTACCATCCAGTTGATGTATGTATCTGAACGGTGGTGACAACACCTGATCGATCGCGGAAACGCTACGGATTACGGAGTGGAAGCGAGTGCAACAATCGGAAACCGGTGCATTATTCTATATGTTTTGTGTAAAAATGTTCCTTTAAAATTGATATGGTATCATTTGTATGGTCTACCAGGCCGTACCGGTTCTTACATACAATCGAATATCGTTGTTTTCGAACTTGCCCAGTGTGCGTGTCACCGATTGACTTCACAAACGGGCGTACATGAAGAAATGGAAGATATTTTGAGAAACGAACTTCATCTCCGACAGTCAAACAAAAGTTACAAAATAAATGTTATAACAGCTGTAGTGCGTACAAGCCTTTTATGCTCGCAGATGTCATGAACATATATCGGACACGGAATGTGGTAAAGTTCCCTGTATATATAGAGTCCGCATATATTAATGAAAGTGTCAATGACACTGTAGCTCAACTTGGAAAGGGAATAATTTAATGTATTACAGTCAATGGAGCGATTAGGAATGTGGAAAGTTGAATGTCTAATACTAGTTTATAGACATGAAGAGAAAAGTAAAATCCAAGATGGCTGCTGGCGGCCATGTTTTTGGCCGAATGACCCCAAAATGATTGTATCCCATCTACATGTCATCGTTAACATCCATGACAAATTTTATGACGATCAGACTAAAGGTACGACCTGTAGCCTATGCTAAAGGATTTAGTCATACAAAGAGTAAAATCCAAGATGGCTGCTGGCGGCCATGTTTTTTGGCCGAATGACACCAAAATGACTCGTTCCCATCTACATGTCATTATTAACATCTATGACAAATTTTATGACGATCAGACTAAAGGTACGACCTGTAGCCCATGCTAAAGAATTTAGTCATACAAAGAGTAAAATCCAATATTAACAACCATGACAAATTTCATGATGATCAGACGAACAGTACGACCTGTGGCCCATGCTAATGGATTAAATTTTGAAATCCAAGATGGCCACTGGCGGCCATGTTTTTTGTCCGAATGACCCCAAAATGACTCGTTCCCATTTACATTCCAATTTCAACAGCCATGACACAAATTTTATGATGATCAGACTAAATGTACGACCTGTAGCCCGTGCTAAAGGATTTAGTCATACAAAGAGTAAAATCAAAGATGGCTGCTGGCGGCCATGTTTTTCTGCCGAATGACCCCAAAATTACTCGTTCCCATTTACATTCCAATTTCAACAGCCATGACAAATTTTATGATGATCAGACTAAAGGTACGACCTGTAGCCCGTGCTAAAGGATTTAGTCATACAAAGAGTAAAATCAAAGATGGCTGCTGGCGGCCATGTTTTTCTGCCGAATGACCCCAAAATGACTCGTTCCCATCTACATATCATTATTAACATTCACGACAAATTTTATGATGATCAGACTAAAGGTACAACCTGTAGCCCGTGCTAAAGGATTTAGTCATACAAAGAGTAAAATCCAAGATGGCTGCTGGCGACCATGTTTTTTGGCCGAATGACCCCAAAATTACTCGTTCCCATCTACATGTCATTGTTAACATCCATGACAAATTTTATGATGATCAGACGAACAGTACGACCTGTGGCCCGTGCTAATGGATTAAATTTTGAAATCCAAGAATGACCCCAAAATTACTCGTTCCCATCTACATTCCAATTTCAACAGCCATGACAAATTTTATGATGATCAGACTAAAGGTACGGCCTGTAGCCCGTGCTAAAGGATTTAGTCATACAAAGAGTAAAATCCAAGATGGCTGCTGGCGGCCATGTTTTTTGGCCGAATGACCCCAAAATGACTCGTTCCCATCTACATGTCATTATTAACATTCTTGACAAATTTTATGATGATCAGACTAAAAGTACGACCTGTAGCCCGTGCTAAAGAATTTAGTCATACAAAGAGTAAAATCCAAGATGGCTGCTGGTGGCCATGTTTTTTGATCCGAATGACCCCAAAATTACTCGTTCCCATCTACATGTCAATATTAACATCCATGACAAATTTCATGACGATCAGACAAACAGTACGCCCTGTAGCCCGTGCTAATGGATTGAATTTTGAAATGCAAGATGGCCACTGGCGGCCATGTTTTTTTACCGAATGACCCCAAAATTAATCATTCTGTTTGATTTGATCGCGTACATAATTGTCTCTCGTTCATGGTACATTGTAAATATATATACAATATATACAATTTTACTCGCGAGTCCCCGAATACACAATCGATCGTGTCAGTTTCAGAAATAAAACTGCGCAGACCGGCGATGTTAATATAATTATAGTACATTTCAATGCGATGTCGTAAGTTCTATATTTAGCCCGATTCCAGGAATTTGCGTCATCCAGATTACGTTTCTGGGAACAGCTTTGTCACCGCCCAATTCCGCGAAGGATTTAAGTTTAAGGTGCTAAAATACATTGTAATTTTTCACAAAGACAGCCCATAATAAACGACGTGGGATTTCCGAAGTGACTCGCCAGTTTAGTTCGAAATACGCGACGCTATTCGATGCATAGCATGGCCGACCGCGGGTTGGCTTTATATTTATATCTATAATACAATATATCTAGAACGTGCGATCGTATACGCTCACCCAAGCGTCAGTTGATGCATGTGGTGGTTGTAAAAAATATCACACAATTTTACAAATAAACTTTAAAGGTATACTGACATAGTGCTTCAATAAACTATAATATATTGGACTTGTTATTAAACTTAAAACTTATTAATGTCACCTCGCAACTAACTTGATTGAAGTTGAGTCCTGCACACCTGCAAACACGTTGACCAGTTATCACTCATATCAATTCCGTCACGCCGAAATAGACAAGGTTGCGATAGGCGCTGATTCTTTGAAGTTGATTATCAAAGCCAGTCGTCTCAACTTCAAAGAATAAGCCGCCGCGGCGCCGACAAATACATTGAGTTGAGGTCATTGGGTTTCGCGCTCGTGCATGACCACCAAGTACTGAAAGCAGTTATCGCATCAAAGGGACAACAAAGAAGGCTTTAACAAGCTAATTGTGAGTGTGTATTTCGATAGCCTGATTGTTTAAATTGTCCAGTAATTCGGCAACGACAGCAACGGCACTGCTTTCGCGATGGCATAATGGTGGTGGGTGTGTTCCGACTAGTCGACTAGCCGATTTCGGAATCGACTAATTTTATAATTTTGATTAGTCGACTAATCGTTTCAATACTACTGCTAAGGCAACCCTTTATTGTTGCCCAGCTTGCTTCAGCAAATGGCTTCGGCATTGCCGATTGCCGTAGCCAATTATGAGGGCTGAAACAGGGACGGAAAGAACTGCATGGTTGTTTGGTCGATGAACGGAAGAAAATAAACTTACAAAAAATATCAAAACGTGTGCATTTATATAGAATACGGTACACTACGACAATGACCCCTGTCACTACGCTAGACTGGTGTGCATTTATGTATACATGCACACGGTGTGCATCTATGTATAAAACATTGCGACAACGACCCCATTAGCATCAGTGTCAGCTGTATTCACTCACATCTGGACCATTTTGGGGATAATATATGTGCTGATGATGCTCACTTCAATTGAAAGATGTAGGGGGGGGGGGGGTGGGGGGGGGGGGGGGCAGCACACAATATATTTGATAAAATCACTGTTTTGATGTACTGAGGCAGGATTTCGACTTATTACACTGGTTCAGTTTGTCAGTTAGAGACTTGGAGTGGCAACCTGGGCAAGCCTGGATAGAATTTTTTTTTGAGTGTCTGTCATTTACCTGGTATCAATAAATAGCAGCAATTAGTTGTTTTTTAGCCCATTCCAATGCACAAATTAGATTCATTGATGCCATAGCAACTTTACAACAAATTTAAAACACGGAAACGTGAAACGAAACGACGCTTAATTATATCACTTACTCAAGTTACTAAAACTATTAATGTCGATCAAATTGGAAAATTAGGATTACTATACGTGATCGGGACTTTTGCATACATTGTGTACTGTGCTAAGTCACTGAACTGCCCATTGCTAATTTCAAATTGGCCGGATCGGATCAGATTAATTGGAAGTTGTCCGATATAGTAGCGCAAATTAGTCCGCAGAAAAAATCCTACGCCGTGCTTCCCCCAAGGAAACACGAGCACATGTTTCAAAACGCGGCGATTTAAAAACTACCCAGTATGTTTTTTTTCGGAATTTCCTCCGCTAAATCTCCAACTAACGCTGATGTGGTCATTGTCACAAGGCATTGATCACATTCGTAGCCAGCTTTTTAAATCGATCACAAATGTAGCCAGCTTTTCTATGGTGATCACATTTGTAGCCAGCTTTTCATATTCATGCGAGCCTCAATGAACAAGATTAGGTTAAGCTCATTGTTCTGAGTTGATGGATGAAAAACAACTTGAATTTTAATTTGATATTAGTTCATCAAATAACGTTTCTGATCAATGTCGTTAGAATGCTCGAATTATATTCCAATATAAGTTAATAAACGAAGTCAGTTTTGGAGAATGACGTCGACATTTGAGTCACGAGCGCGATGACGTCGTATTTCGCGCCATATAAAGCATGCAATTAGAAAAGCTGGCTACGAATGTGATCGCCGGTGAAAAGCTGGCTACATTTGTGATCGATTTAAAAAGCTGGCTACGAATGTGACCGGAGCCTTGTGACAATGACCCCATTGGCCCAACTAACACCCTTAACTTGTGGAATATATTACACTTGTGCTGATTTAACTTGTGACATCTCCGTGTATCTTACGTCAAACGAGAAAAACACGACGAAGTGTATTTCTTGGTTGGAGTTTCCCCCCAGTGGCAGCCATTTTTTCTGGGTTTTTCACGTTCGAAAAATAGAAAGTCGTAAATAGTGCGGACGTGAAGGCAGCGATAATTCGCAGTTTGCGATCAATCATCAATCGCGGACAATTTAGGTTAGAGGTTGCATTAAAATTACATTTATAGGTCCTGTATACGGAACGGATCAGTAACATGTTTTCGGTAAAACGCGTTGTATTGGTAGGGGGATTTGATATTTAGTGCCCAGTACTGGTAATTGAATTGTCTTTGCCGCGGATAATACATCTACTTGTTGATTTCCCCTTAATTATATATTTTTTGTGAAGATAATGGGCGCCGGACAAACTGACTGACGATAATAAGGCGGCGCCGGTCATCAGTGTATTTGGCTCGGTCAATGACCGTGTCCGACCTCTTATATCCAGGCTTGAACCTGGGAAGGTTGCGTACTACAAGATAACTCGTAGTGGCACTCAACGACGAGAGAATCACCAAATCGATTCTCGTAATGATTCTCGAAAAACTTTGTCAATTTTCAATGCTTTATGACTAATTTGATTCTCGCAAAATTAAATGGATTTTGAGCCCTGGTGGGGGACCGGCTTGGGATCCGTGTGAAGCCGACTTTCGGTGTGAATAATAGTTGGTTTGTGGGCCGACTGAGCTGCATCTTCGACATGGTCAAGGGTTCGAATCAGACAGTGTCGGTCAGACTTTGTGTCGCCATCTACATCCCCAGTAGCATGGGCATCATGAATCAACCAGTGATGCCATGATCAGTGCTCTGAGAACGATTCCAGAAGCAAAAGCTTGTATAAAAAAAAATTGAAAACAGTCGTGAATTTCGTACCTCCGCCCCTCTCATAAGGCCAAAGTGAAAAATAGGTGTGTTTCCACTCCCATCCATAAAAAAAACAGGGGCGGGGGGGTGGCTTCTCACTTTATTTTTTTTTTTCACTTTATTTTTTCGCGGGGAAATTCAAATATCATATTTGTGCTATCTTTCTAATAATTATGTCATTTATGAACTTATTGTGAAGGCTAACAAAGTATGTACTGAATTTCAGTGCCTTGTATTTAATCTACATGTGCAAATTGTACATATGTTCATTAATATTCAATAAAACAACTAGTTTCAATATTTACAACAGTGTAGAATAACTTTCCACATAATTGGGCGTCAAGGCCTTTGGGGTGATTCTTTTCATAGACTTGAAAAAAGGTGTTGCAGTGGGGAACCTTTGTCATTTTGTTTCTGCCTTGCGCCATGTGTATGCATTTAAAAAACTTAAGTGCCAACACGTTGCTGGCACTTGTTTGGGACGACATGTTGACACTATTTCCCGGATGTTGGCAAAATTGTTTTAGATCTTCCGATAAATATACACTCCGGCTTCCGTTCGGTAAATTACCGTAGGCCTATATCATCCGGTTGTTACAGTCCGTTCTTTTCAGACACCGTTGGAAGTTTTGGAACAGATGTATTCTTTGCGATTGCGTTCGCGTAAATATTGTGTAGCATTATTTTGCCGGTATATTTGGGCATGTCGTTAGTTGACGTACATTAATAATGCGGTCATAAACTCAACACCCTAATGCCGCCATGGAGCTTCATTTTACAGTGTGTCTGAAAACCATGTGCGCGTTTGTTTTTGTTTACAATCTGTTGCTATATCAGTCACAACACGGAATTTTATTGTCAGTGGGTCGATTTAATAACCAAATAAGGAGACAATTTTAGTATGCTTGTTTATGTGAGAGGTCTATATATAACAATATAAATAGCAGGCCTCGCATTATCAAAATCAGTGCGAGGCTGCCAAGGAGGCCCCGCAAAAGAATTTACGAGGCTGCTTTTGTTCGTTGGGGGCCTACATTTGTTTATAGAATCCAAATTAACCTAAAATTGGCTATTCCAAAACTGCTAACCGACAGTGACAAATATTTTACTAAATTAGTAAAATTACTACTATTTTGTTTAGGCGAGAGATTAATGTTGATGCATTTCCTCGACATAGTTTACAGTATGCCTTCGTGACAAATGACCGACCTTTATCATCAACTGTTGTTTTAATTTCAAAGTTGTCTTTAAAAGTAAATTTGTCAAACGTAGAGACAAGAATTGTTTTGTCTTAACTCTTTCGTTGCCGAGCTAATTTTACACCTAAATTGCCGGAGAATTTATGAGAAAACTGATTTTATTGTGGAAAAGTATGATACAATGAATAGTCTTCTTCTTATGAAATAATGTTTCAAATATTAAGGACATGTACATGTATGTATGTGATTAGCCAAAGAATTGCGGCTGAATATTTTGCCGAAGAATATTCACGACAATTAAGGGGCATAACTCCTTGTAACCCAAGGGAAATAACTCCAAATACGGATTTTTTGCAATAATCCAATTGAAAAATGGCCCACAACCTGCTATATTCAATATTGGTTTTCTGAGACAGTATTCCAACGATGATGATCTGATAAATCTTTCTACTGTCTTTCTCATTTTAAAAACTTGTAAGAGTAAATTACTAGGGTCTAGTTCTGTTATAGCTGGACCATATGTGACGAGCTACACAATGCAGCAGCCGATTTAGACTTTAGTTGCGACAGTTTACTACGAAAATAGCTAGGTTTTTTAATTGAGGAAAATGGCAATTTTGACTGTCAAAAACAAAACAAAAATTGTGATATATAATTAAATCTCTAACTACAAGCTTATCATCATTGTGCTATAAATACAATAACAGAAATAACACATATGCATGTGGTCTAAACTGTCACTGAGGCACGCTGGGGCCTGTGGGAGTTTATAATCACGCCGTTTGTTTTAATGAATTACGTTTTTACCTTGAAAAATAGGTGATTCATTCAGCAAAAACGGCAATTTTGACTATTAAAAAAAATAATAAAACAATCTAAAGTACACATAATCTTTATTGTAATGTCAGGTTGTCATACTATCATGTTTAAATTAGTTAATGCATTGGTAAAATGCAGATCTTTCATATAAATAATTGTCTAAAATTATTTTTCTTAAATTGTCGGCCATTTTGGATTTCCGACTGCGGATCTTACATTATGTTTACAAACTTATTTCATTATTTTAATTTTCAAACGTCTTATTAAAAAGGATTAAAATTCAGATATATACTGCAGAATTTAATTAGAAACAATTAAAACAATAATTTTATGAAACTTGAAAAACTTTATTATTGTCATTCAGTTGTGATCAAAATAATTACGGTTACAATTATGATTTAGATGCACGTTCCGGACCCCGGATTGAGTCCTCTTGACCGGAACCCGCCGTGTGGTCGCGTGGTTGTTGACGAGGCCGCCGAAGAGACCTCGTTGACTTTTTTACGGGGCCGGGCCTCGTGATAATGAGAGGCCTGATAAATAGTGTAGTATTACCGCTATACTTAAAGTAATTGACCACCAATAACGTGGTGTCACCCCGTTAATATGGCGGTACTATACCGCGGTATCCTCCAATACCGCGGTACTGATACTGCTTGTTAACGCGAACAAGTATGTGTGAGTAAATACCTCCCCTCAAAGAGTTCCATGAAAATCACTGCGGTATTCAACAAAATTAATGCGGTGCCCGCTTAAAGACCGCTGTATCATTATCGCCCAATACCGTAACTCCACCGCCATGACCGTCTCGATACCGCTACCGTTTATTACCGGTATCACCGCGGTCATGACCAGGGTATCACCCCGTTTTTCTGGTCAATTACTTTGAGAATAGCGGTAATTCACGTGGAAATAGTAAATACATCGTATTTTATTTTTCGGGATTTGGAAAATAAATAAAGTGAGTTTCGTCGGGGGGGTTTTGAGGTGGGGCGGGCGGGGGAGTGGAAACATGCCTATTTTTCGCTTTGGCCTAAAAAGGATTAAAATTCAGATATATACTGCAGAATTTAATTAGAAACAATTAAAACAATAATTTTATGAAACTTGAAAAACTTTTTTATTATTGTCATTCAGTTGTGATCAAAATAATTACGGTTACAATTATGATTTAGATGCACGTTCCGGACCCCGGATTGAGTCCTCTTGACCGGAACCCGCCGTGTGGTCGCGTGGTTGTTGACGAGGCCGCCGAAGAGACCTCGTTGACTTTTTTACGGGGGCCGGGCGGCCGCGGCCTCGTGATAATGAGAGGCCTGATAAATAGTGTAGTATTAATTCACGTGGAAATAGTAAAAACTGCGTATTTTATTTTTCGGGATTTGGAAAATAAATAAAGTGAGTTTCGTCGGGGGGTTTTGAGGTGGGGCGGGCGGGGGAGTGGAAACATGCCTATTTTTCGCTTTGGCCTAATGTCATGACCAGTGATGTCATTAGGTTGGGCACACCATCGGAATGGGAGGCGGTGCTAAATGGTGGTCCCATGCGCAACAAAATCCGCACATAAAGATCCCTAAAGTGGCGAAGGAGTCAGATTTGGTTAAAAAAAGAGGCACCTGCACTGACAACTCTAGTCTAAAGACGACTCCCGCACTTCTCTCCCTCTCTTGTTCATTTACAGCAGTGAATCTGAATCTTGTACGGCACAGTATCCTTTCAGACGTATAACTATAAGTGCCAGGGAATGTTGCAACAGAAATTTCATAGGGGGGGCCAAGATGTATTTTTGTCACTAATTAAATTGTACGATACTTTTCTCATTAATGGTATTCTAAGACAGTTGTGGATACTAATGGTATAGGGCCGATTCTGATAACGGTGGAAAGGTATAGGCCTACCAGGACTGTCATATTGTTCAGCAATGTGATTGCGTGTAAATTTACAACACAGGCCTAAACGTTTCTCTATTCTAAGTCATGATTTCTTTATTTAACAAATACAAAATATCTCCCTCAACAAACCACCATGAATGATGGAATTTCAAGTTTCCAAATCTATAATCGGGTGAATGCGATCATCAATAAAAATACAGATTAAACGTGATATAAAACTCATTTGCAAAGTAAACACCTACACGATTCGACGCAAAGCGGAAAAGGAAGTTCGGCGGCCGTGTGCGCAGAGGGAGATGCGTGTAACATATTATTGGAACTACTCTTTCTCGAGAAACAGACCTGACCTGATGGGAAGGCGACAATTAACCCGCCCAGATTCAATCCGCCATCACAATTTAACGCATGGGAGTAGTTAAGTTGGGACACAGGGGTTTTTGAACTTTTTTTTAATTTCGAAGTGACTAACGAACGGTATAGGGGGCCTACCGGTGTTCCTATAACCAGAATTGGTTCCAGCACTCAGAGACGTGGCGACCGTGGGGGGGGGGGGGGGGGGGGGGGGGGGGGGGGGGGGGGCGGGGGGGGGGGGGGGGCGGGGCGGGGGCGTGTCTCACCCCAAACTTTGGTCAAAATTTTCAACAGTAGGAAATTTCATGCCTGCCAAAACGTTAGTTGGAAATTTCACACCAACAATAGTTGAAAATGTTCTTGTACTTTGATTTTCGAACAATTTATTAATTTTCCAACCTTGGGGGAGGGTGACAGGTTGGGATTCCAACACTTGGAAATCTTGTGTCCTGGTCCCTCCCCCGTCGCCAGTCAAAAATTGGTAGTTAATTTAAGAAAAGAGTATTGTCATACATTTGGTCAACAATGTCATTGGAATTGTCATCAGTTAGAAATTTTCCAACCTAAGTGGGGGTGTCAAGTTTGAAATTTCCAACTGGTTCAAAGTAATTTTTTCAAAGAACACCCAAGAAATATAATATTGTTTTTATAGTACATCATTCATCACAGTGTTCAGTACATATTCCCATATTTGATTCTTAGATATGGACTTTGTTTTTCTTGGACCATTGCCTGTATCTATATCTATATTTGCGAATGTCTGTCTGTCTGTCTGTCTGTCTGTAGATGTGTTCTATAGAAATTCACAGGGGACCATTTAGATGATACCAAATGGGTCTACTAGGGGTAACTTTTTACGAGAAAGATAATGGTGGGGGTTAGAATTTTCTAAAGTGACGCAGTTTTTGTCAGGGGCAGAAAAGGGGGAGGAGCAGATTTTTTTTTTGCCGATTGCCACGAAACTTACCTACATGTATAATCATCCCCATGATATGAAGAATCTAACGGTGCGGTTTAAATATGTAAAAAATGGCGTCGTTCGAGTCAGGGATGCATGGAAGGGGAAAGGGGCACCAAAATTGATCAAATTAATTTTAGCGACGATTTCCACCAAATTGATATATATTCTTCTTCGTGATACAAGGAATATAATTGTGCGATTTAACAACGCCAAATTGTTGTCGTTTGGATGAGAGATTGGGGGTGGGCACTAAATTTGATAATAATTGGTTTAGTCGCCGATTGCCACCAAACTTATACAAAATCATCCCCATGGTATGAGGAGTCTAATGGTGTGGCTTAAATCTGTCAATTGTGGCCTCATTCGAGTCAGGGTGCATTGAAAGGAAGAGGGGCGCCAAAATTGATGCACATTTTTTTAGCGCCAATTTCCACCAAATTGATACACGTTCTTATCCATGATACGAGGAATCTAATCGTGTGATTTAAAGACGCCATAGTGGTGCTGTTTGGGTGAGAGATGGGGAGGGGAGGGTGGGCACCAAATTTGATAAAAAAAACTTGTTTAGTAGCCGATTATCACCAAACTTATAAATAATGATCTCCATGATATCAGGAGTGTAATTATGTGGGTTAAGGATGTCACAAGTGGGGCCATTCGAGTTAGTGGTGTATAGAGGTGAGAGGGACACAAAAATGAGACGAATATGTTTAGCGCCGATTTCCACCAGATTGATACATATTCTTCTTCGTGATACGAGGAATCTTATCGTGTGGTTTAGATACACCAAATTGGTGCCCTATGGGTGAGAGATATGGGGACCTTAAATTTGATACGAATTTGTATACTCGCCAATTTTCACCAATTTTATATATATACATCTCTAATCTCTAATGGGTCTTAGTGTGTGCAGCTTGAGTCCGAAATAGGGACGGGAGGGTCACCAAAACTGATACAAAATATTTTTAGTACCAATTACCATCAAATTCAGACACGTTCTTCTCAAATGATACGAGAAATCAAATCATGCTGTCTGTCTTTCTGTCTATCTGTGTGCGTTATATATATAACTTCACGCGGTACAATCGAGATGGCACCAAAGCGTTCTATGAGGGGTAACTTTTTACAAGGAAGATAATGGTGCGGTTTTAAATTTTCTAAAGTGATGCTGTTGGTGTCGGGAAGAAAAGGAGTGGGTAGGCAAAATTAAAAGAATATGGTGACATAGTTTTGTCGCCGATTTCCACCAAACGCATACACAATTACCTCCGCGATATGGCGTTGTTCGAGTCAGCGTTGCAGGGGTGGGGCATCAACAATTGATTTAATAAACTATTTTTAGCCCAGATTTCCACCAAATTGATATATTATTATTCTCTATGATACGAGGAATATCATCGTGTGATTTAAAGACGCCAAATTGCTGTCGTTTGGGTGAGATATGTGGGGTCATAACTATGCTCAGAATTTGTTTAGTTGCGTATTACCACCAAACCTATATATAAGCATCTCCAGTATATCATGCACCCATGAGTATAATGAGCGTGGTTTAAATATGTCAAAAGTGACAAAAGCTGATACAAATATATTTGGCACTAATTTCCAAGAAATTCATACACGTTTTTCTCTAATGATATACGATGAATTAAATCACATTTGGTGTCGTATTGGGTCACGGATGGCGAGAGGATATGCACTATCATTGATAAGATTGCTATTCGCCGATATCCACCTATAAGTTATATATAGTCACCCAAGCCATCCCCATATCATTTTAAGGAGTTTTGGGCGTTCACATTTCATAACCTCGACAAATGGTGACCCATTTAATTAATTTCAACAATTATATCTTCTCAACTGTCATATTTATATGGGGAAGGCAATCAGGGCATTCACACAATGAGCTAGCAAAAAGATATACATAGAAGAAGCATTAAACGTATATTTATCATTCTATTTAAGAGATACATATATTCGTGCAAACTGAAAGAGCTCGAACCGTCAGAGGATTGCATATATATTATAACACAATTGAGTCTGTTCCATTCAATCCACAAAAAAGTTACAATTTGTCAAGAGATATGGAAGTCCTGTTCAAAAATAGTGGTCACAGTGTGCAGTCAAATATAGTTTCTTCTGATCCTCCAATACTGACATCTGACAAGGATTTTAGAACAGACTCATCGACTGACATAAACAACTCAAAATCTCGCTCTGTGTCTGGGACATGTAGCTGATATACGGGCGCAGCAACATTTCTTTTAAACTGAGAATATTTAGCCAATATATAGCACCATGAACAGAGGAGCACCTGGAAATTTCTTTGAAACATCTGTATCTTCATGGAGATATGATAGCCAGGTGTTCTCAAGATCTTAGTCTAACCCACTAGATTGATTGATACATCTCAATATGTAAAACCCAATTGTCGTCGTTTATTTTTGCGAACTAATGTGTTTATGATGTCCATGTATCATATTATAACGTCTGAAGTATACGCAGTTGTAAATAAATAAATACTTCATTATTGGTGGAACGGATTAATCGCGATAAACAAAATGACAATTGACAAGGTGAGCCACTACTTATATTCCATGACTGTAATAATCATGTTATGTGATGCTATTTGAATATACAATTTATGAAAATACGTATAACACTTTAAGCAAGAGTATTCTCTATTCCCAACAAATATCCACAGCATGCAGAGGGTTTCACATCGCATTAACCTGTGCAACGCCGGGTAACCCTGCTAGTATATATATATTTTTTTAATCTAAAAAAAGTTCACATTTTGTATTTCTAACATAATCTACCATGAAGTATACTCTTGAAATGTTGCACCAATGGGCATGGTTTCTGTGATTACTTACATACTTGAACAGAATCCTTTATTTGGAAAAAATTGGGTCCACAAAGACCTTAACACCGTAGGTAAATCACACGTCTCATTATTGACCTCCAATCTGTTGTCTCAAATTATAAGGCTTCTAATCTAAAAGCGTACCCTGATACCACCATGGTAAGCCACCATGTTATATGTATATTATACCATAGTAAAAGCATGGTATATTTTACCAAGGTACAAAGTATCATGGTAAGTTGTACAGTACATTTTACGGTGCGGCCAAAATACTACGGTAAACTTTACCATGGTAAAAGCATGCTTTTACCATGGTAAAAGCATGCTACATTTCACCTAGGTAAAAACAATACCATGGTAAGTTTCACAGTAAATTTTACCATGTGGCCAAACTGCCACGGTAAACTTTACCATGGTGAAAGCATGCTACATTTTTGTACCATGGTAAAAATACCATGTTAAAGGTACTCAACCCGATAAAACTCCTCTCAATTACTATTTCAATGGCTTCGGGGGTCAAAAATATTTGATTCGAGTCGAGGAAGTCACCCATCAAAGCTCAGATTTGTTAGATATCGATTTTAGAAATCTATTATTTTTCATTATCGGGAATACTATCTGGCCCAGAACTCAGTCAAAATTGCGTTAAAATTACCACTTGATTTTAGAGTTATTCATCCTTGTCTGTTTGAATAGATTTGGAGTACACATCCAGAGCAGATTACGGCAGTTATTAGTACTGATCTCGAGAACATAACAAATTTGAAAAATCAATATCTAATAACTCTGAGCTTTGTTTGATGGGTTCCTCGACTCGAATCAAATATTTTTTACCCCCAAAGCCAAAGAAATAGTAATATAGGACCCTCTGATCGGATTGTTGTTGTTGGAATCTGTTGAGATGGGGACCCTCTTTACGGGTTGAGTACCTTTAAGTTGCACAGTGAATTTTACCATGCGGCTAAAATACCATGGTTAACTTTACCATGGTATTTTTGCCATTTAGTGCCCTTTAGTGTTTGTCACTAACGAGTGGTATTCCGTTCTTTAACGTCAATGCTAAAGAGCGGTATAGCCTGCATCAGCATGTATACCCCTCTTGGGCATATGTGACTTAAGAGAGGTACCGCTCATTAGCCACGGACTTTTCATTTTTAGTAAAAATATTACTGGTAGTTCGTGACATTATATAGGCCTAAACAGAATGGGCACGGAAACGCACATAAGTTACAATATTTTGCATAAAAAAACACAATTGTGGTCAGTGATGACGGATTATAAATGTTAGTTCATATATATATAGGAATATTATATAGATATAACGAATTAAGAGTTCGATATAATGTGAATGTGAAATATGAAAATGTGGATTTCGTATAGTCAAATTCAACTGTATAACCCGAAACAGATAGCAGGGCAGTTTAATGATATCTTTTATCAGGAAATTCTAAAGGAAAAATCGTTTATAGAAAATAAATGTCTAGACCCACTCTATGACCATAACACGCGGCTAAATCGAGCAATTACAATTGAGGAAGTAGAAACTGTCATTAACAATGCGAAAAATGGCAAAGCTTTTGGTCTAGATAAAATCCCATATGAATGTCTAAAATGTGAATCAGTAAAACCTATTTTACATTGTCTTTTCAACTACATATTTGATACAGGATTACTACCATCCAATTGGAGACACTCGATCATTTGTCCTATTCCAAAAAACGGTAATCTTGACCCACGTGTTCCCCTAAATTACCGTGGAATCTCCCTTATACCGGCATGTGGCAAATTATATAGCAGTCTCTTGAATAACAGACTTATTGAATACCTGGAAATGCATCAATTGTTGGAAGACGAACAAAATGGTTTTCGACCAAAGAGGTCCTGCTTGGACAACATTTTTGTACTGACATCTTTAATACGAGGAAAACGTCAATTATTTACAACTTTTATTGACTTCAGTAAAGCCTTTGATCGAGTAGACAGGAATATGTTATTATATAAACTTTTAAAAATTGGCGTAGATGGCAACATATATCAATCCATTAAGAGCATGTATCGAACAACTTATTCGTGCGTTCGTGTAAATGGCCGAATATCTGACAAGTTTGAATGTAATTTTGGAGTAAAACAAGGTGACAGTCTCTCATCGACACTTTATAATATTTTCGTTAACGATTTGATTTCTGAAATAAAAAGGTTGAATATTGGTGTATCACTAGATGAATGTAAAGTATCTTCCATAATGTACGCAGATGATATTGCGTTAATTGCTGAAAACGAAGCAGACATGCAGACAATGCTTAACACCGTCGAATCATGGTGTCGAAACTGGCGTATGACAGTCAATCTGGATAAAACTAAAATTGTACATTTTAGACATAAAAACAGAATAAAAACAAACTATAATTTCTTATTCCAAAATCAGAGAATCGAAAAAGTGGATCAGTATAAATATCTCGGAATAATTCTCCATGAACATGGTAGTTTTGATACAGCAGCTGAAACATTAGCTAAATCATCAGGCAGGGCATTGGGAGCGTTAATATCGAGCGTCCACTCTTATAGAGACATAGGTGTCAAAACGTACCTGAAAATATTCTTGACCTGTGTGTGCCCAGTTATGGATTATGCATCCGCTATTTGGGGATATCGTAAATACTCATGTATAGATATGGTGCAAAATCGAGCGCTAAGATACTTCCTTGGGGTCCACAGATTTTGTCCGCTTTTAGCTGTAGGTGGGGAATTTGGTATTCATTCGAGTCAAGTCCGAAGATGGCTTAACATGGCAAGACTATGGAATTATTTTATACACATGCAAGATGACAGATTAGCAAAAATGGTTTTCCTTTGGGATCTCATGAATAATAGCGATGGATGGTGTGCATCATTTAGTAGTGTTTTGTCGGAAATAAATATGACAAGCACCTTTGAAAACCTACAGATATGTAATATACATGACCTCGAACGAGAGCTTTCCGCATTTAAACAGAAAACTTGGATTGAAAAAATGACATATGTACCAAAGCTACGCACATACAGACTCTTTAAGAAAAATTATGCTATTGAAAAATATATTTCCATGAATATGGATAAGTCCCACCGCTCCATACTTGCACAATTTCGATGTGCGATTTTACCTCTGCGGATAGAAACCGGTCGATTTAGAAACGAGAAAATCGAACAAAGAATCTGCATTATGTGCAGCTCTGACAAAGTTGAAGACGA
Source organism: Siphonodentalium dalli (assembly GCA_032622095.1). NCBI lineage: Eukaryota > Metazoa > Mollusca > Scaphopoda > Gadilida > Siphonodentaliidae > Siphonodentalium > Siphonodentalium dalli. The sequence goes on from CP136064.1 coordinate 3,667,909, forward strand.
AAAACATTTTCTTTTGTATTGTCCCTTTTACAATGACATCCGGATGTCTCTTTTAAATTCCGTCCCAAGATATATTAACGACATGTTTAAAACAGACCACATTGACGACTCTTTTAGTGAGCTAATGTTATTTCCCCGACAACTAGCAAAATTTCTTTTTGATGCTTTTATGCGAAGAAAACGATTCATATACAAGTAAATTATACACCAAACGTATCAACATGTAAGAATACAAAATATATAAACCCGAATATCTCCAAATTGTGTAAGATTAAAATGAAATTCTCTACTTTATATTCTCTTTATATCATCACTGAGGATAGTCCACATGTGTTGGACCAAACCATGTACATACTTATACTATTAAGCGTGACATATAGGCCCTATGGGCCGGGTGCTAATTGTAATTGAAATATATATATATATTAATGATTTATGTATTGCACATGTCACGTTAATAAATGATTATCTCTCTCTCTCTATATATAGTCTATAATATATAACTATAATTAGTTGGGATGTGACAGAACTATCCATTTGAAGTATTTGGGGGCGGGGGTGCGTATCGACTCACAACTTTGATCAAATTGTTATCAGAATGGTACCGGTGTTAAACACTTTAGCGTTTTGTCTATAGGTTATAAGCAACTAAATAATTGAAATTATGCCCCTTGGCATGCATTTGTGTAGGGAAACTCGAGTCAGCAAAAAACAAAATACCGACAGCTGAATGGTGTATAATATCTTCGGTTGTTTAAGGGTCAGACGCACGTTTTGCCAAAATTTCCAGGTATTTCAAAATGTATTTTCTCTAAATCTATCAGGAATATCTTTGTGAAATTTTGTACAAGAGATTATTGTGGTACAATACATAAGAACCATTGGACATTTGGTTATTATAATCTCATTTACTTTATTTTTATGGCATGAAAAATCTTTAAAATTTCACTTTGTTCAGGTACCGAGAACTACTGTAAAACAGATTTTTTTCGAAAGTGCATTTCATATATATACATGATATCATATCTGAAGATCATGAGAGGAGACTTAATTTTTCTTGATTCATGAAATTAAATGATTATTTTCCCGTTCCGAGGTCATATAGCTATAGTGGTCGTGCCCCTTTTTGTTTTTGCGTAATTGGCGGAAGGGGCCGTAAGTTATAGGCTGAATATATAGGTCACTCTCACCGGTTTTCTGTGATAAAGTTACCCAGGTTCCTGAAATTGTGATAAAGTTACCCAGGTTGGAGAAGAATGTGATAAAGTTACTCAGGTTAATAATAGTTCATGTTTGGCAACAAATTATTGATTTTTGTGATCAAAATGACGAACGACAGTACTAATATGTCTTAATTTATGCTTGATAAGGGCTATTACTTGCCAAAACTGAATAGAACAATATTTCCCTCTGTCACTTTTAAATCGAGTTGATATTGTGAGATTTGCTTAACCTGGGTAACTTTATCACAATTCTCACCAACCTGGGTAACTTTATCACAAAATTAGGAACCTGGGTAACTTTATCACAGAAAACCGGTGAGAGTGACCTATTCAGCGTAAGTTAGGCTGAAATGGACATTGTCACCCCGTTTCGTTCAGTTGGGTACCCAGCTGTTTTAAAACTTTCAGTTGGGCCCCAGCTTTTATAAAATTTACAGTTGGGTACCCAGCTTTATGAATGCAGTCGATCTGCAGTACCCATGTCCTATGCATACAATTCTTCTCTGCTATTATTTCCAAGCATCGTGATTAATATACATCATAATTCATATACAAACAAGCATTCAGAAATTTAACAGGTTCATTTCGCAATCAACTGACGGCAGCAATCACTAATTTAATCACGCCCTGTGTGAGATTTCATAAAACTGGGAACCCAAATGTAAATTTTACAAAAGCTGGGTACCCAACTGAAAAAAAAAAAGCTGAACGAAAAGGGGTGACAGTGACCATTTCAGCGTAAGTCAGGGGCTAACAATGGTGGTTCCGCTCGAGCTATGGACTTGGGGGATGTAACTTTGGCACATATATATGTATACTAGCAGGTGCACCCGACTTCGCCCGGACTGTTTCCCCTCTGCTTTTCGGCGAATTGCGCGATTTGTCCATTTTGAAGGTCAAGGTCAGGTGGGGTCACGATTTGACCCGTCCAAAACACTGCCCGGACAAAAGTACCCGTCGAAATCCATCCGGTTTTACCCGATTTGACCTTGAATTGATCATTTTGAAGGTCAAGGTCATGTCGGGGGTCACGATTTGACCCGTCCAAAACACTTAGTGGACAAAAGTAACCCTATGTATCAAATTTCGTCGATATCCCATCAAATTTCGTCGAAATCCCATCAAAATTCGCGATTTGACCTTGAATTGACCCGATTTCAAGGTCAAGGTCACGTCGCACGGACAAATGAATATGCTTATGACACTCCCCATACGAAAGTATCTCTAGACACCAAATTTCGTCGAAATCTCATCAAAATTCGCGATTTGACCTTGAATTGACCCGATTTCAAGGTCAATGTCATGTCGCACGGGCAAACGAATAGGCTTACGACACTTCCCATACGAAAGTATCCCCAGACACTAATTTTCATCGAAATCCCGTGATACTCGGGCGTTCGACCTTGAAATGACCCGATTTCAAGGTCAAGGTCACGTCGCAAATTAACAGGCCCATGCCACTCCACGGCCGAAAGTACCCCCCACATACCAAGTTTCATCGAAATCGGTTCGGTCGTTTTCGAGTCCATCGCGAACACACAGACAGACAGACACACAGATCTTCCAAAAATAATGAAAATATATAATAGATTCTGCACGATATATATAGTGCAGGAACCATCTCGTTCGCGGCACTGAGGGCGGTACGGTCGGGCGCTGTCGGCTTTTAGTGTGACCGCCCTATCATGATGGAGTTAGTTACCTGCATGGTATAAGCCAGATCATTGGGTCGCGGCCGTATTGGATTCATCCAGCTCCGTTCCGTTGTTTCAGAGATGCTTCCAAGACCCGGTTCCGTGGTTTTAGTGTACTCGTGTACAAAGTTTTGGAGTAGCATTTCCATATATGTAGCTTTTGAATTATTCATGACTTCCATATATGCAATGCTACTCCAAAACTTGACTTGTAGAACTAAAACCACCGGACCTGGTGGATCCAATATGGCCTCGTGTTAGTATAGGGCGAATTGAGCGATAAACGGAGGGTTTATGCATGGTGGTGTTTTAATCCTCTATGTTTTGGTGTTTTTTGGGGTTCCCTCTCGAAGAAGCAGCTCTGTTACAATTTTATTGTGATTGATTTATTTTCTATGATACAAATGATAGACAATAATATTAATAACTGACTGATTCCAGATTGGTATCACTACATGTCTTAAAGGTACTCAATCCGATCATAGGGTCCCCATCTCAACAGATTCCAACAACAACAAAATTTTATCAAAGGTCACTTTAGTTATCAGAATCGATTAATTATCCAAAAATAATGCTAACGACTGTGAACTATCGTATATTATGACGCATTATACCAACATAAGCCGTTCAGCTGTGGCGAACCCGGTTCTAACCCCTATAAGCCGTTTAGCTGTGGCGAACCCGGTTCTAACCCCTATAAGCCGTTCAGCCGTGGCGAACCCGGTTCTAACCCCTATAAGCCGTTCAGCCGTGGCGAACCCGGTTCTAACCCCTATAAGCCGTGGCGAACCCGGTTCTAACCCCTATAAGCCGTTCAGCCGTGGCGAACCCGGTTCTAACCCCTATAAGCCGTTCAGCCGTGGCGAACCCGGTTCTAACCCCTATAAGCCGTTCAGCCGTGGCGAACCAGGTTCTAACCCCTATAAGCCGTTCAGCTGTGGCGAACCCGGTTCTAACCCCTATAAGCCGTTCAGCCGTGGCGAACCCGGTTCTAACCCCTATAAGCCGTTCAGCCGTGGCGAACCCGGTTCTAACCCCTATAAGCCGTTCAGCCGTGGCGAACCCGGTTCTAACCCCTATAAGCCGTTCAGCCGTGGCGAACCCGGTTCTAACCCCTATAAGCCGTTCAGCCGTGGATTTTTGATCCCCGCAAAGTGAAGGGAACTTATTTGTCTGTTTCTTTCCGGTGGTCGGTGGCTTCTACGTGCAGGGGAAGTGATTTCTTTCCGGTGGTAGGTGGCTTCTACGTGCAGGGAAGTGATTTCGCGCCGGTGGTAGGTGGCTTCTACGTGCAGGGAAGTGATTTTCGGTGGTAGGTGGCTTCTACAATGTACATACAGGGAAGTGATTTTCGGTGGTAGGTGGCTTCTACATGCAGGGAAGTGATTTCCGGTGGTAGGTGGTTTCTACATACAGGGAAGTGATTTTCGGTGGTAGGTGGCTTCTACAATGTACATACAGGGAAGTGATTTCGGTGGTAGGTGGCTTCTACAATGTACATACAGGGAAGTGATTTCCGGTGGTAGGTGGCTTCTACAATGTACATACAGGGAAGTGATTTCCGGTGGTAGGTGGCTTCTACAATGTACATACAGGGAAGTGATTTCCGGTGGTAGGTGGCTTCTACAATGTACATACAGGGAAGTGATTTCCGGTGGTAGGTGGCTTCTACAATGTACATACAGGGAAGTGATTTCCGGTGGTAGGTGGCTTCTACAATGTACATACAGGGAAGTGATTTTCGGTGGTAGGTGGCTTCTACAATGTACATACAGGGAAGTGATTTTCGGTGGTAGGTGGCTTCTACAATGTACATACAGGGAAGGGATTTCGGTGGTAGGTGGCTTCTACAATGTACATACAGGGAAGGGATTTCGGTGGTAGGTGGCTTCTACATGCAGGGAAGTGATTTCCGGTGGTAGGTGGTTTCTACGTGCAGGGAAGTGATTTTCGGTGGTAGGTGGCTTCTACATGCAGGGAAGTGATTTCCGGTGGTAGGTGGCTTCTACATGCAGGGAAGTGATTTCCGGTGGTAGGTGGTTTCTACGTGCAGGGAAGTGATTTCGCGCCGGTGGTAGGTGGTTTCTACGTGCAGGGAAGTGATTTCCGGTGGTCGGTGGCTTCTACGTGCAGGGAAGTGATTTCCGGTGGTCGGTGGCTTCTACGTGCAGGGAAGTGATTTCCGGTGGTCGGTGGCTTCTACGTGCAGGGAAGTGATTTCGCGCCGGTGGTAGGTGGCTTCTACGTGCAGGGAAGTGATTTCCGGTGGTCGGTGGCTTCTACGTGCAGGGAAAGTGATTTCGCGCCGGTGGAGGTGGCTTCTACGTGCAGGGAAGTGATTTCCGGTGGTCGGTGGCTTCTACGTGCAGGGAAGTGATTTTGCGCCGGTGGTAGGTGGCTTCTACGTGCAGGGAAGTGATTTCCGGTGGTCGGTGGCTTCTACATGCAGGGAAGTGATTTCCGGTGGTCGGTGGCTTCTACGTGCAGGGAAGTGATTTCCGGTGGTCGGTGGCTTCTACGTGCAGGGAAGTGATTTCCGGTGGTCGGTGGCTTCTACATGCAGGGAAGTGATTTCCGGTGGTAGGTGGCTTCTACGTGCAGGGAAGTGATTTCCGGTGGTAGGTGGCTTCTACGTGCAGGGAAGTGATTTCCGGTGGTAGGTGGCTTCTACGTGCAGGGAAGTGATTTCCGGTGGTAGGTGGCTTCTACGTGCAGGGAAGTGATTTCCGGTGGTAGGTGGCTTCTACGTGCAGGGAAGTGATTTCCGGTGGTAGGTGGCTTCTACGTGCAGGGAAGTGATTTCCGGTGGTAGGTGGCTTCTACGTGCAGGGAAGTGATTTCGCGCCGGTGGTAGGTGGCTTCTACGTGCAGGGAAGTGATTTCCGGTGGTAGGTGGCTTCTACGTGCAGGGAAGTGATTTCGCGCCGGTGGTCGGTGGCTTCTATGTGCAGGGAAGTGATTTCCGGTGGTCGGTGGCTTCTACGTGCAGGGAAGTGATTTCGCGGTGAAATTAATCATCTTTTTGGACTTTACTTCGCCTACCTTACTCGTATTTAAATTCGCGCAGTACTATTTTTCGCGCACACCATATAATGAGATGTTTCTGTTGCCATAAAACCATTCGCTCAAAATGGAATAACTCTATTCTATGTGTTTCTTTGTGACAGTCAATAGAATAGAATATAACATGTTTTGAAAAGACTATTGCACTCACCCATCGGTGCGCGAATTTAAAACTGAGCGAAAAATAGTACAACTCCCAAGTTTAATCTAAACCAGGTAATATGTAATACAAGAGGGATATGTTGCCGAGTTTACATATATTATGGACATTGAATAGGCAATTACTCCTATACATATGTATGCATATATTTATATTCGGTCAACCGCTATCAACACCATTGCTCACAATGCCAAGCGACAAATCATGGTAACATAGACATTGTTGAACTTTGTATAAGAAATACTAATATTCCAGGTCGCCACAAAATGATGATGTATGTAGTTACTAGTTTATTGTCTACACGATGTAAATCCGCCGCGATAGTATTTAATATACGCATATACTATCCCCAACAATGACTAAGAACCGAAACTGTTATCAGCTCCAAGATATACGAAAATATCACGGAAATATTACGAAAATATTTTTGTCAGTTTTGAATTCGCGCAGCTAGGTGCGCCAATTTAAAGTACGCGAATTCAAAACTGAGCGAAATATAGTACTGCGCGAATTTAAATACGAGTTAGGTATGTAACAAGGTAACAAGACAACGTCGTGATATGGCCTATGTATTAATCACGCGGCAAACCTCGTCAGATTCCGGCACCGGGGGTCATATGTCGAGGAGTCCAGAATGATGTATTAATATCCCAGGATTCCACGAAAAGAGCAGTGGGTGGAGCTAGCGAGATTTTGGACACAATTATTATGAACGATCACGCTTTCCCATAAATCGCCAACAAGTATTGGAAGAAAAACGAGAGTCTAGCAACCATTAATCTGTTATATTTAAATGCACATCTTCTCCGACGCCATACTTTGTTTTGTGAGTTTCATATACTTCATTCAGACCACTCATATACTGCTCGTGCACTTCATCTATGTCTGTCTGTGTCGGCTCCAATTTCTTCGTCACCTCAATAGGTTTACCAACTGAATCGAGAAAATATATTTACCATTACTACATTTTGGTATCATCGGAGTGTCAGAACGCCGGATTGGATTGGATTGGATTGTTTATTTGCACAAATTAAATACATAATACACAAACATAATAATATATATTTCAAATTTGCACAGGAGCGGCATGGCCAATACAGGCCGTCTTCCTGCCGCCCCTTATACATAATAGAGAATAAGCAGATGGCGATCATATTGTTGTGTGACAATCGAGATGTTGCATGAGGGTCAGCTGTTGAAATAATGTGTTGTTAAAATTTTGGGGTTGTGTTTTATATATCCAACTTTGTTCGGGCAGATATGATTAAATAAATGTCTATACAATTACGTGTCCATGGATATGTGCCCATAAATGGTGAGTAATCCAGGGTTACGCACGTAAAAGAGTTTACCAGCTGATCGACCATCAGCCTTGGGTAATTTGAGAAATCAGGATAAACCAAAGATGGTGGTCAAACTGGTCTAATTGTCACAAAACGACGGCAATATACATAAAACAGAACGTGGAAAATGGTTATGTTTTCTGGACCAAACTAAATCCCGTTAGCTTAATAATTGATAATGGTTTGAAAGATGGCTGCCAATATGGCGTCTTAAACATGTGAATATCTTGGTTTTCATGAATTCCCGTAATAGACTATCATTTGAACACGTGAATATCTTGGTTTTCAATAGACTATCCTTATATGTAATTTTATGCTAAATTTAATTTACTAACACATTTAACACTTATTACACTTTACGGGCTACGCGTACGCTTTGTGTGAGTAAATGGAGGATACCCAATGACACTTGAGTTCACGATTCAGAATCAGAATTATTTTCACTTTTATGGATGGGACAACACCAATAAAATTTAACAAATGTATAAGTTACATATAATTAATGCGTGTACCTTTAATTCAGGTACGATATGTGGTAAACTCGGTACCCAACATACGGACAGACGTGGGACTTTCCCGCTTATTTTATTTAAACTTTCTGACTGATTATCGGAAAGTGCCCAGACAGTAGGATGCTCTGTCGATCATTATCGTACGTCAGCTTACAGTCGGAACGACATGGTACCTCTTATCGTGGACTCAAGTGCCATTAGGCATCTCAATTTACTGACACATATGACATCAATATGATGGATGCGAATTCTTCTATCCATTAGAAAACTTATACAATGTAAACAATAATGAGTTACGATCAAACATTGCATTATCATGTCCGGAATATAACTAAAGAAAACAGTTTCGACAGATCCATCTAATGATTCTAAAAGAATGCATTACATTAGCTATATACCAGCTGACTTACACATTTATGGCCATATTTACGGTAGATTATAGAATAGTTCCATATGTTTCATATATATAGCCCATCGTTTTACATACAGATTATATGCACACGTGACTCATGTGCATTCCAAATAATACTAAACCACTCGTTTATATATCTATATACAACCGTTACTATTATACATCCCATTAAGGTATATCAAAACGCCTCATGTACATGTATACATGCCATAATACTTTATAACCTATATATTCACGATATATAAGCTCGACTTAAAAACTACACTACCTATTAGTATTTACGAGTAATTACGACGGATCTACGCACTTATTAACAGCTCTTTCAATTTTGGTATAATTCATACTTTACTGCATAATGTCGATCATATTCATGTGTACAGATACACGACACAAACATGTGTCAATGCGCGTGTTTCGTGAAGTGTTTGCACATATACATTTTAGCTTCTCTATCTCAACCTCACAATTGCAACCAGCATATAGGACTACAAAACAGTTTGGCCACAACCCCCCCCCCCCCCCAATATATAGACGCTACTGTTTTGTCAATCAATAGTTTATTTCTCACAAATCATACATCGTATGATATAAAGAAAGTACATATCTGGACAGACTGACCCCTGGTTCACATTTAACTAAACAATCATTGAATCATTACAGGCATTACATTGAACTTTGAAGGATAACTATCAGATATATATGCTTATATAACAACATATATAGATGTGGGGATCGGTCAAAATATAAACAATTGCACTTGTCAGTGTTTTTAAAACCCAGATCGAACCACACGGCGAAGGTCGGGCAATTAAATGGCCATTTCCCGAAACTATAGCCGTCAAATTCTTGATGTGACTTGATGGGATTTGAAGTGGTTTCGTGCGAAATAACATAAATTTTGTTTTATGTTTTTAATGGAGAAACAATTATATAATACAGTGTACGAAACATTCAGTTCTTTCGTTCTTCACTCTCTCCATTGACACTGGCCGTATGAGTTTACAAGTTTAGTGGTATACTTGTTTGATACCGATTGGCAAACAATTTATGTTATTTTTCGACAACTGGGTTACCAAATACACGTGCACAAGATCCACAGAGGTCATCCAACAGTTTTAAGTTTTTGTGACTTGATTTTTTTATTGTTGTGTCATTTGATTTGGTTTTTGTATTGTTTATTAGTGATTTAGGATCGTAGATTTAAAAGTGTTTACCAATCAGCTTCACAATTTGAATGTGGTTTATAAGTATAATACATGTACTTAACAATTACTTCAGTTCATCTTCATTTATTTAGTTTAATGTAGATTCGCAGCTTCTTTGATATTATCACATATTTATTGTCACTTTACTAATATAAGAAAAAATTATTAAAATTGTAAAAAATTGTAAAAAATAATAACAAATGATGAAAAATTGTTAGGCCAATTCATTCTCTTATACATGAATGATCGACTCGCATATATAAGAGAATGCATTGGCACAGGGTATATGGGTTGATACAAAAATCGGACTTGGCACTGAAAGGGTTAATACAAGTCTGTAAAACTATAATCAGCAAGTACATGCAGAAATAGATAGACTTTGTTCCTATTTTAATTATTAATAACTCTCCAATAATGAGATTTCACATATTGAAACCATTATTATGTACATATTACTGTTACAGTGACATTACCGATCAAAGTCTAATTAGAAACCAAAATTAAAAATTTACCGCAAAAAATCGAAAAGGTCAAAAGCATTACAAAATATTATGAAAATCATACGGTATTTAGACTAAATATTTTAACTTCCTACGCAAAATTTCGTTATTTCGAGAGCTATCAATAATTTAAAGGTACTCAATCCGATTCGATGGTCCCCATAACATCAGATTCCAACAACAACATTTTTTCTTGAAATGCCGCTTCAGTTATCAGAATCGGTTAATTGCTCAAAAATAATGCTAACCAGTCAACTGAAATTGCCCATAACCTGTTATTAATCAACAACTTGTACAATAAAATTTTGCCGGTTTGTCAAACATCCGACACAAAAAAGCGACTTGATTTTAGAGTTATCCATCTTCATCCGCTATTTGGTCTTCTCATTGAATTTTACTGGGCCACTATATATTCCAGGCGTAGAAAAATAATAGATTTAAACAATTGATATCTGATCACTCTCAGCTTTGATGGATGGGTTCCTCGACTCGAATCAAATATTTTTTATCCCCGAAGCCAAATAAATAGTAAATGAGGGGTGCTTAATCGGATTGAGTACCTTTAATAAAAGAACAAAACAATAACTATTTCTCCATGTTCTTTTTGGTGTTTTTACAGACTTTTTATAATTTTAGCAAATTTAGATCTCTATATGAGGGATATTTCAAAAAGTTTGATATTTTAATATTTTAAATAAGTCTGCCGATAAGCACAGTAGGTAGACGAACAGAGGAGTTGTGGTCTAATTGGAGTGTCTCTGTATTTCTCGACACGAGTAGTTATTCCAACGTATGGTGTACCATGCGTCCACACAAGGTCTGATATACCATGACACCCTTGTCTATGACGTGTACGATACTATTGTTTACTATAGAATGATACTGGTTTGATCCTCACTCACTTATACAATCGTTGCTACCAGTCATAACCAATTAAGCATATTATCTTGTTAATTATGCTTTTGTGTTCTTATACTTTATTATATGACTACAACTAATCCCTTACAAATACCACTATTCTTTGGCGATAAATTCCGAGCAGTCGGAAAACGCTTGTCTGGTCGTGAGCGTATCGGTATGCTATGAATTCCGTATCACTATCCTTTGAATTCCGTATCAGTATCCCGCGAAATTAGGTCACCGAAAGTTGGGAGCTATTTATCAGGTCTGTTCGTTTGAAGCATAAACGGATTAAATTTGTCACCCATAATTATGTTGTGTTCGAAAATTAAATAGTTAAGAGTTATTACGAAAGATTTGCTTTGTATTATTACGCGTTTGTGCGAATCACCCCCAAATTCAACAAAAAATAATTCCTCGGCATTGGCCTTAAATTGGGAGTTTCGGGTGATTACTGTGAATGTTCAATGGAGTACTTTTGCCCGGGTGATGACATGGGATGGTGTAACGAAGTAGTTTTGCCCTTTTTGACATGGGATGAACCAAAAACTGTGTCATATAATAAACGCTTTATCGGTACAGTGAAGTGATATGGGCCGCAGTATCACGTCTCGTTGGCGATGTCAGATCGCCACATCAAACTTGCTGCCGCAATACTATATCATTCACATCTTCCATCGCGTACTGCGCTTATTTATACAATTAACCCTATCAATACAATCACGGGGGGAAGGAAGTGTATCCTAGATCCGGGAACACATATAACAATATTTACACTCAAACATGCATTCGCGTTGTGGAACATGAATGCAGGATATTGGTTGGTCGAAATTACGTCACATGACGTCGCGCGCTGACCCCAACTTGCATCCATTTTAGTGTAGACGCAACTTGCTCCGAACCACGATAATAACGTTGGAAATAGACACTTAAAACTCTTTTAATCTGCCAGTTGACTCGATTGAGTGTAAATATAAGTAATACATGTTGATTTTGTTGCGTTCCATAGAGTATGGATGCAAGTTGGTCTGACATTTTCATGTGTGGAACGCTTTCGCGTCCCACACAAAATGTCAGACCAACTTGCATCCATACTCTATGGAACGCAACAAAATCAACATCCATTTCTTAAATAACTATACTATCTTATGTACTATCGGACACATTATTAAGTTAACAAATAAATAATCAGTTACATGGTGATAAAGATGATATATTTGCGGCTATGGTGGTATATATACTTATTTACATTGTTGGACCCCCGGTATGTCATATATATGTACAAATTCACATATGGGTATACTCGTATAGAGCTGGTTCGCGAATTATTGCAGCCCCGAGATCGGATAACATTTTATTAACCCTTTACCCAACAAACCGGCCAAAACCGGCCAAATAAAGCTTCAACAGCCTAAAATATCTTCGGTCTGTCTCAATAGAACCATACAAATATGGGTATCATTAGAACCGGCTCCTTGACCACATTGTGATAGTTACAGTTATGCCCTGTGCCAATGCATTCTCTTATATATGCGAGTCGACCATAGGTCGCCTCGCATATATAAGAGAATGCATTGGCCTAAAAAAATCTTTTAAAAACACTTTTTACCATTTTTTCTTACATTCTTTAACAATTTTATAATTTTTAATGTGTTAAGCCAATGCATTCTCTTATATATGCGAGGCGACCTATGGTCGACTCGCATATATAAGAGAATGCATTGGCACAAGGCCGTTATGTTGGGTAAAGGGTTAATCTAAAAGTAGCATCTATGCATGCATAATATAATAAGTAGTATGATGTGAGCCCACCCACCCCCCCATCCCGCCACCCATAGTAGCATCTATGCATGCATAATATAATTGCTCGGATCTAAATTACAATTGAACGACTGCATACTCACCTCGAGTCATAATTTTATAAAATTTATGTTATTTTGCATAAATAAAACTTCCCTTTTTAAAATTCTAAACAAATATGGGGTTGGTAATTCGATATTCGACACACCTGCCCACAATTGAACCGTGAACATGTACCCTATATGTGACTCACCTACGGTGTTGACTGGTTTTCGATATGGCAAGAGTCCAAACGTGTAGTTGAACATGCCTCGTCCATGGAAGATAGGAGGCGAAAAACCAGTGAATCTAGTAATGATAATCTGAAGCTCTTTAAGAAACCTGCCTCGTTCCTGTTTCACCTGCTCGAATAGGTCGTTTTCTCCAAACGAGAACATCGGTACCAGGCAAGTTCTAGCAATAGATAAAGGCCGATGTCAAAAGAGTTATACAGAAATAAAATATTACAAGTATAGTAAAATAAATATATTAATGTTCAATGTTTGGTGATTCGCACTGTTTAAGTAGAACGAGTTGGACCATGTTGCATATGATATTACATGTTTTGGGTTTATCATTTCTCAAGATTATGAAGAATTTCTGTTGATCAGCCATATTATTAAAGGTCTGAATATTACATTACAACTGCATTCTCACCGAAATCTATACACATAGGATGTTGATGATAGTGGAATCAAACTCAGAATCTGAATACATGATTTCCCAACATAACATAGTATAATATACATAATACGAAAAATAAGTGAGATGTCATGTGGATGCAACATGACCTATCAAGGTCGTAATATCACGGTGGGGAATCACGTGGTTTCGAGTTGATGAGTTTCATGCATTCAAAATGGCCGAGGAGATCGCAAACGCGACTAGAAACGAGGAAAAAGGTAATCAACTGGTACGAGTACTTCGGCACCAGGCTCATACCAACTTCCATGTCTGACTTTCTTGACAAGGATATTCGTGTTGGTGCTAGGAGGGCTTATGATATAGGTCACAAGAAACCGCGAGTAGATTTTACTGCAAAACTCTCACTGCATCACTACCCCAGCCTATGGAACATACTCCCTAAAGAAATACGCGGAGAATGTCCTGGAAATGCATTTAAACGTAGACTAATAAACCATTTCCAAACCATGTATTGTCTGAACCCTAAATGTGATAACCCTTTTTGCTCCGATTGCAAAATTAAATAATAGATACCTAACTACTCCCATAATAACAAAACCCCTACATAAATTATATATCCCTTATAGAAACCATGGCACCATTCTAAATCATTTTATCACTAAAATCCCTTATTCTCTATATATTCTCCATCCATCCACACATCTATTCACCAACACAAAATCCTACTTAATATTAACATAGCAAACAAAGAGGACTATATGAAAATGTGCAGGGACTCGGGCTGGGTGGTTATTGGCCTGGGCGATGCCAGGAAGACGACCCGGGAGGCCATGGCATCGCCCGGATAACACTTATTTATAACATGTATTCATTTATATTACACATGTGTATGTTTTATTTGTTATCCAATAAACAATTAGTTAGGCTTTGTTCTAGGAACAGATGATATATATCTTTATTGCCTCCAATTGTGGAGATTGATTGACGTACAATATTTACGTAATAGTTTCAATGCAAGGAATTCATAACAATGGGTACCATACTACATAAGTACTGACAATAACGTTTACCATATATCTCACAAGCGTTTGAGCGCAACAATAATCAAGGGGACATTTCTGAGAGGAGAAAGAAAAAACAAAGAAAAAAACAAAGAAAAAACAAAAGACACAAAACAAAAGACAAAGACCGAAAACAAACATGAAATGTGTATGTTCTATATAAGCGACGAACATGACGATGGGTTGATGCACATGGTTATACACGAAGGAGGCTCGTGGCCACATGCGTGTGAACTATGACGCCCATTGCCATAGGAAACATAAATAAGTGAGATGTTATGTGGAGCCAACATGACCTATCCAGGTCGTCTTCCTGTTGACACAATGAATAACATGGCGGATTATAGGTTTATTTTATAACCGTCATATCACGATGGGGAAATCACGTGGTCTTAAGTTGATGAGTGTCACGTGTCACGTATTCAAAATGGCCGAGGCGATCACAAGCGCGACTAGAAACGAGGAAAAGGGTAATACATTAGGATAATGATATAACATACTATTTTGGCGACTACGACCATATGATACACTATTTTTATCGTTTGTGTCCAAACTCACAGTTGTTTGCGCTAACATTCTGGCGAAAGTAGTCAGTCGAAGGATTCCCCCAATTGCACGGACTTGTGTATTCCACGAAACTCCCGACTGGCAACCTTCCTCAGATTGTAATCCTGTATTGCTACCCAATCATGAATTCATAGTATAGAAAGCGTGGGTGTGCGAGTGCTAAATCTCCCATCTTTGCCCCTATTTGAATCAAATGTAAATCCCAATCTATGAGATCCATTGATCTAGTAATTGCAAAGAATTAGTCCAATTTAAATTGAAATGAATGACACAAATAAACATTATTCAGCCGTCTCTGTTATTCAAACACTGTCGGACAAGAGAAGATCTCATTCCATACATAAGAGACATTGGAGAGAATGGCAGGCAGACAAGCTTTACATTGTCGTCAGTGAAAGAGATAACTTCTGAAATAATATTGTGGCATTAGGAATGTGAAAGATAAACATTTGTAACGGGATACGTTGACGTACTAGGCCCTTCAAATGACAAGGCTAACGATATGTCTGTTCATGATTTAATCGAAATTAATTTGTGTTTTCCATTTAATTTTTTATAAATTGTTTTTCTTCAATTGAACAAGGCGTTAAATCTAATTTTTTGTTAAACATATAACTGGCCCGCCCACGTTTACACCAGTGATAACATTTTTGACAAATCTGAACTCCAGTAAACCAAGGACCATCCATACCAATCATAAACCAAAATAGGCCCAATAGTTCTCGAGAAGTCATTTTAAGAATTAATATGGAGGGAAAGAGTTATGGCCCTGGTTACGCAACTCTTGATTTGGTAACTTCATTTGAACAAATCTGCATGTGAGTTACCGAGGAACATCCACCAAGTATAAACCCATTCGGTCTTATGGTCCTGGAGAAGAAGATGTTTAAAGAATTATCGACGGATTAACGTACCGATGGACGGACGACGACTGAGGAGTGATGATTATAGCTCCACTGGAGACTTCGTCTGAGGTGAGCTAAAACCTCCAGAATTTCGCTTGTTGGTTAAATTGCGCATAAACTGAAGAGGGGATAAGTAAGTTTGTGTATGTTGTCCCAATCCCTTTGGTATATTGCTTAATTACAAATTAAATATGTTTAAAGTAAAAGATGACGATGCCGATGATGGTGATGATGATGATGATGACGATGATGATGATAGTAACGATTATGAAGAAAATGGTGATGGTGATGATGATGATGATATGATGATGCTGGTTGAAGAAGGTGATGATGGTGATGCTGCTGGTAATGATGATGATGCTGGTGGTAATGATGATGCAGATGATGGTAATGATGATGTTGAACAAGGTGATGGTGATAAAATGGTGATGGTGATGATGATGCAGATGATGGTAACGATGATGTTGAACAATGTGATTGCGATGATGGTGATGCCGGTACTGATTATAATGAACATGGTGACGATAATGATGATATGATGCTGGTACTTATGTTGAAGAAGGTGATGGTGATAAAATGGTGATGATGATGATGCAGATGATGGTAAAGATGATGATGAACAATGTGATTCCAATGATGATGATGCTGGTACTGATTATAATGATGCTGGTAATGATGATGTTGAACAAGGTGATGGTGATATATTGGTGATGACGATGCTGGTAACGATGAACACCGTGATGATGAACACGATGGTGATGATGATGTTGAATATGGTGATGAACATGGCGATGATGATGTTGAATATGGTGATGATGATGATGAATATGGCGATGGTGATGATGATGTTGAATATGGTGTTGAACATGGTGATGATGATGTTGAATATGGCGATGGTGATAATGATGTTGAATATGGTGATGGTGATAATGATCGTGACAACGATGAACATAATACATTTGCCTAAACACTATTTATGTTGACCAGTAAGTTTCTGTACTCAGTGGGAGACCGGCATAAATAAGACAATGCACTGGCACGTGGTATTTAATGCTGCACCAGCGCAGCTCCCGCCATTAAATGGTTAATACATTAAGTATGCATACCCGGTTGTTATTGCTAACTTGATGAATCCCTTTCTGTTCTTCATTTTGAGCGTTGTGCTGCCTGGTATGCATTCGAGAGCCTCCAGCGGTCCGCCAGGAACCAACACCAGGGCATTCCCCTTCCCGTTCTTCTTCAACATATACGTCATGCTTTCTTTCGTGGATTCAGTGGCTCCTACATATAGATAAAGATGGCATGGCTAGAAAAAGGCTACATAGAGGTGGCATGGTTAGATAGAGGTGGCATGGCTAGATATAGGTGGCATGGCTAGATAGAGGTTCTCAGTGGCTCCTACAGATAATTCAAAGGTGATGACGCTGGCATGGCTAAATAGAGGTGGCATGGCTATATAGAGGCTAGATAGAGGTCGCATGGCTAGATAGAGGTTCTCAGTGTCTCCTAGAGATAATTCAAAGATGATGGCCCATGGCATGGCTAGATAGAGGTGGCATGGCTAGATAGAGGCTAGATAGAGGTGGCATGGTTAGATAGAGGTTCTCAGTGTCTCCTAGAGATAATTCAAAGATGATGACCCGTGGCATGGCTAGATAGAGGTCGCATGGTTAGATAGAGGTTCTCAATGGCTCCTAGAGATAATTTAAAGATGATGACCCGTGGCATGGCTAGATAGAGGTGGCATGGCTAGATATATGCTAGATAGAGGTGGCTTGGCTAGATAGAGGTGGCATGGCTAGATAGAGGCTAGATAGAGGTTCTCAGTGGCTCCTAGAGATGATTCAAAGATGATGACGGTGGCATGGCTAGCTATAGGCTAGATAGAGGCTAGATAGAGGTGGCATGGCTAGATAGAGGCTAGATAGATGCTAGATAGAGGCTAGATATAGGATAGATAGAGGCTAGATATAGGCTAGATAGAGGCTAGATAGAGGCTAGTTAGAGGTTCTCAGTTGGTGGTGTCTAATCAAGCCTTGTAATAGGGTGTGTCATTTGCAGAATGAGGTCCTCAGAGGGTGAATTTAGTGATGCTACCCCGCATAGCGGGCTAGCATCACCAAATTCACCCTCTGTGAACCTCATTCTGCTGAGTTATAAGCAGAATGATGTCCCCAGAGGGTAAATTTGGTGATGCTAGCCCGCTATGCGGGGTAGCATCACTAAATTAACCCTCTGGGGACCTCATTCTGCAAATGACAGACACCCTATTTCAAGGCTTGTGTCTAATTATTTATTCCCAATTTCCAACTGCATTCCTTTCTATAGACCAAAATTTCCAACATTTGGGCATTTGATGTAAACATATTTTTATTTCCAAATCCAAACAAATAACATAATATACAGATGATATAAATATACAACATATAAGAGTTAATTTTGGAAATGAGGATCAGACAACAAGCCCGAGGGCTTATATGAAGTCTTCTCCTCTTTGGCGACATCTTCGGGGAGAGAGAGAGAAATAGAGAGAGGGAAGGGAGAGAGGGTGAGAAAGTGGAAGACAGGAATGGGACAGATGAATCGTGAAATGATTAAAGTGGTGGGGAGTTTTCAATAATTGAGTTGTTGCGTTTGGGCATTGCATGTGCACCGCTCCCCACCGAGTAGGACATTTCCACTGATACCTCAACTTTCTAGCTTCATGATTATAAATTTCTTATCTAACATCCCCTAAGGTTGGAAAATGTCCAGTTGATGTCCATTTCAGTCTAACATTTTGACCTAGATAGGAATATATTCGAAATTGGCCCCCCAAAAAAAAAAAAAAACGACAATTTACTTGTGTACAAAAACTAGGAAATTATTTTGAAATATTGGTGAACCCAAATGTGGCAGCTGCAGGAATAACTTGATTTATTAAATACAATTCGATCAGCGCAAATGGTGCACGCAGCTTCCTGTAAATTCAGAGGAAACATCCCGCAATAAAGACTACAGGAATAGGATAGAATAATTTATTTCCAATATACATGTACATACACATGACATATACATGTATAGAAAGAACAAGGCAATTATTTTTTACAAATTTATGAAGTATATTGAGAGGGGACGGCTTAGTCCAACATACTGTCTTCCTGCCACCCCTGTATCAGAGTAATAAACATTAGATGCCTATATGATAGACATGTAAAGACCAGGTATATATGGGTAATGTGTAGGCTTCAAGATTGTGTACGAAGGGTTATACTACTCAATATAAGCAAATGCATGATCATTAATTTATACTACTCAATATAAGCGAATGCATGATCATTAATTTATACTACTCAATATAAGCGAATGCATGATCATTAATTTATACTACTCAATATAAGCAAATGCATGATCATTAATTTCAATTCTGGATGATGAGCAGTATAATGATGGACGAGAATACGGGATAATTGACTTTTTGTAATGTCTTTAATATCTTAAATTTAATATCAGGTTGTGGATTGGGGGCAATCGCGGCATCCTTCGTTTTTTCACTTGATGTTGTCAGAGTACGGGGTTATAATGCTTTTCGACTACCGGGCTACGCACATTATGCGAGCTAGATATACTAATATTACTGTACCCACCTGTTAACATGAAATACTCCCTATATAACGGGAACTGAAAATGGCCAGCAAGTACGAGCAGTGACGAACGAATTCCAGGAAATAATTTGTCGAATCCGCTTCCGAAAGTAGCAAAGTGACAAAAGGCACCGACGCTCAAAACGCCGTGCGGGTGGTATCCCAGGATATAGTTCCTTTCCGGATCCAATTCCGACGTTTTAAAAAGCTTCATCGGGAAATAATCACAGAAGTGTTTCCAGAATTTCCAGTGTTTTACTGAAAGAACTGGCCGACCCCCATGGCTCGAGGTTCCACGGTCACTATAGTACCATACAGCGTAGATGAGAACCAGATAGTAATACTGAGTGCATAGGAGCACGTATAGAAAGAGGAACAGGGATCCGAAACCAAGGAATAGGAAAACGTAAGAGTAGTGGAATGCACCGAGCGTCTGAATCCGCCTTTCCAGTGGGATGTTCAAGGGAGCGAAGTCTATTCCTAACAGCTTCATTGTCGCTTGTGGCCGCTGATTTCTCAGGTGATGTAGATGGGTCGGTGAAGTTAGGCCCACATGAATCTTGTGGGAAGCAATCACTGAAAACAAAAGAAACTAGAATGCACTCAGAGAGATGCCAACGTGCGCAAAAATGTAATAAAAAATATTAAAAAAATAATTTCACTGTATTTTACTTAATTTATTTAATTTAATGCTAGCAAAAAAAAACAATTACCATTTCTCATTTCATCACAGATAAAAGGCAAATTACAATTTTTTTGTGTGTGTGTCGTTTTTGGTGACGTCATGGAGTGAAACGGAGCAGGGTGACACCAACCTACGAATCTGTCTGATCGCCATACTGTTGCGCGAGCGCACATATATAAGATGGTTGTCTTTCTGAAGGCACTGATACAGGCGCAATAGACATTTCCACTTTCATTCGGCATTCTGACTCTCAAATCGGACCTCACTGAGCGGTCCATTGTATCACAGAAGACGAAAGTCTACTCATGTTTTCATTTCGCAAGCTATATTATTTAAACTCCAGATCAATCTACCCTAGTGCTTTGTTATAAATCAGCGGCCATATTGGACATAATCTTGCATGGTGTCTATACATCTTGTCCGCACAACCCCTTTCTCGCATTAACATAGCTTCAAATTTGAGGGACATATAATGAAAGCAATTGGGGTGTGAAGTTATATGCTGTATAATTTATGAGTTCAAGGATATCTTTTCAGCTACTCAATTCATTTCTTTATTCTCATTATCGCCTGTACACACATAGGCATGGAGAGCGAAGTATTTACAATATACATTGTAAATATTATTTATAATAGCACTATATGGTAGCGCGACTTATATATTTATAGTAGTGGGTCCAATGCAATGTTTTTTCTTGTAAAGTCTGCTAGTTGAGTTGCCAAGCATTGTACTCACAACACAACTGTATGTACACAGGGATGTGGCTAGAGGGGGGTGTGGGGGGTGTCTCACCCCCCCAGCAGAGAGCTATATTTTCAATAGTTGGAAATTTCATACCTGCCACAACGAAATTTCACACCAACAATAGGTTGAAAATGTTCTTGTAGTTTGATTATAAAACAATTTATTGGGGGAATTTATTGTTTTTCGACCAATATTTGCATATGTTCCTATTTTTGGTCAAATATTTTGACAGAAATGGTCATCAGTTGGAAATTTTCCAACCTTAGGGGGGTGACAGGTTGGAAATTTCCAACACTTGGAAAGCTTGTGTCCTGGTCTCTCCCCCGTGGCCAGCCAAAAACTTCTAGTTAATTTAAGAAAACAATATTGTCATACAATTGGTCAACATTGTCATTGGAATTGTCATCAGTTGGAAATTTTCCAACCTAAGTGGGGGTGTAGGGTTTGAAATTTCGAACAGTAGGAAGGCTTGAGGCTAGTCTAGATGTTAGGATTTTGCGATTTTCTTGTTCAGATTTCAAAATTTTCGCACACCGGGCCGAACCATGGTCGGCCCGGTGTGTCATTGCCCCATTCACATGGCCAATACAAAACTGCTAATTAGTTTAGCAAAACAATATTTTACTACATTTGGTCAAACTTGTAGACATAAATGGTCATCAGTTGAAGAATTTTCCAACCTGAGGGGGAGTATGAGGTTTGAAATTTCCAACACTAGGAAAGCTTCAGTTGAGGCCATGCAGTCTTGATGCTAGGATTTGCGATTTTCTTGTATAGTTTAAAAAAATTTCTCACACCGGGCCGAACAACCATGGTCGGCCCGGTGTTTCCTGGTCTGTTGTCGGTAGCTGTGTGCATTTGTCTGGAATTCGATCACTAGTTGTTTTTTTGGGGGCAATTTTCAGGTTAAAATATTTTAATGTTCTCATACTGGGAAAATAGAAGCATGGCTTATGAATATATAGGAAATTAGGCCTGAGCATGAGGTACAAGGGGGGGGGGGGTGCAAATGGAAATATGCAAAAAGTTGTGTACGATTCCGACTCAAGGGGGGGGGGGGGGTGCAAATGGAATTATGCAAAAAGTTGTGTCGGTGTGATTCCGACTCAAGGGGGGTGGGGTGCAAATGGAATTATGCAAAAAGTTGTGTTGGCGTGATTGCGACTCAAGGGGGGGGGGGTGTAGTTGGAAATTCCCAAGGTGGACACCCCCCCCAGCGGAGACCCTCTAGCCACATCCCTGTATGTACAGCACATGTTAAGTTCCCCAACGCATGGAATACTATTAGGGCTATGCACTTCATATAAATGGTGCTTCGAAAGCGACAAAATGTGCGCCGCCAGTCGCGCGCCGACAGCTACAGAAGCGACAAAATGTTCGCCACAATGTAGCACACTGACGCTTGTGTTGTTTTCGATGCTCGCCAATTATCGCATGTTTTGGCGCCTCAAAAGTGCCAGAAGCGACAAAATATGCGCTATAATGTCGCTTTCGGTGTGCGCCAAAACATTCGAAATCTCGCATGTTTTGGCACGCGCCGAAAGCAACATAACATGCGACATTAGTGGAACATTTTGTCGCTTTCGGCGAAACATGTGACATTTCACCTGTTTTGGCGCGCGCCGAAAGAGACAAATCTTGAAACAATATTTCGCACATTTCGTTTATGTCGCTTTCGGCGCGCGTCTAATGTCGCTTTTGTCGCTTCTGGTCATTATTCCATTGACTCCGCCCACTGCCACTGCCACAGCCACAACTACAACCTACATGTGTTTGATTGGGAGCCGGTTCCCCTGTTTATACATAGCCGATCACATGGGACACCGTCTCTCACACAAATAACAACAAAACTTTCATTCCTGCAAAACCATCGACTTTAATTCATCAGCAGCTGAACGCCAGGGGAGAGGAGCTTCACTAAGTTTCGTAACTTGTGCTCCGATCCCCTGTGCACCCACAACATCATCCATATATTATGTTTGTAAATTATTCCATGTAATTGTGGGTCACAATAAATATGTTTTATGGTTTATGGCAATTATGCCAAAGCGGATGTCAGGAATGATAACTTATTGGCAAGGTCCGCAAGCACCACACCGACACACCGAGCAGGCAGATAAAAACCCGCGTGATGCATCGACTGGTAACCGGAAGGCGTGAACCCACGGCTATCTAAAAGTCAACTTGTGCTCCGATCCCCTGTGCACCCACAACATCATCCATATATTATGTTTGTAAATTATTCCATGTAATTGTGGGTCACAATAAATATGTTTTATGGTTTATGGCAATTATGCCAAAGGGGATGTCAGGAATGATAACTTATTGGCAAGGTCCGCAAGCACCACACCGACACACCGAGCAGGCAGATAAAAACCCGCGTGATGCATCGACTGGTAACCGGAAGGCGTGAACCCACGGCTATCTAAAAGTCAACTTGTGCTCCGATCCCCTGTGCACCCACAACATCATCCATATATTATGTTTGTAAATTATTCCATGTAATTGTGGGTCACAATAAATATGTTCAAACAATTGGGAAGTGGCCCTAATAGTTTTCCAACCGAACGTTCACGCAAATGGAACACGATATGCAAAAAAAACTATATATACATCAATAGTTCGCCAAATATTAGATTAGATTGCTGTAGTGTTTGGCAGCCGCAATGTGTTGGACTGTTGATTAAAGGGTCACTGTACACTAAATCTGGCCATTTTTGTGACCATCTCCTTTTATAATAAACAGAATACATGCAACAAATTAATGAATTTGAGCCATGGATTAGTGCAAAATACACTCGTGCGCTCCATGAACATTGCAAATAACATGGTCATTATAATGAAAATGAATTTATGGCTGAAGTCATAAATTCATTTTCATTATAATGACCATGTTATTTACATCGAACACAGAGCACACGAGTGTATTTTTCACTAATCCATGGCTCAAATTTATTTATTTGTTGCATATATCCTGTTGAGCATACAAGGAGATGGTCTCATAAATGGCCGGATTTAGTGTACAGTACCCATTTAAGTTAGAAACTGTTCATATTTTGAGGAAGTTCGTTGAACCTGACAAGCTTTACAGACTATTGCGTGCTGATTTGTTAGAAACAACTAGTCTGTTTCAACGTAACTTATATACAGCAACCTGTGGTTATACTTGGAAGCTCCAACTTGAGCCAAAAATCAAAGATTTTAATAAAATACTTGTTCATTCAACGAGTAATATCAGATTGGAACGTTACTGTTTACCAACGGTGCTACATTTCATGGAGTATTTGGACAATGACATGTATGGCAGACTAATTAAGTTGTGCTCGGATTTTGTTAAAAAGTGGACATTACATGAGATCCTGTTTGAAATTCGACGACTCGAAATTGATGATCATGTAGACTACATTGTTATGCACACACATGTAATATGAAATTGTTCATAGAACATGTTTCATTAATTATATAAAAAATATATGCTATGTGACTATATGTGAACGGAAATTAAGGAGGTCAAGTGAACAATTTTGAATAGGGATTTCCATGCAATTTCCACAGCAAAAGTTATCAGAGTTGCAAATATTTCTGGGTGTGATTTTATGCGGTATTGAAAACAATGCATATTTATCTGGCAGTCGGAATTTGTTCCATTAGAAAGTTGGTGTATTTATGTTTTAATTTTATATGGATTTTTCAAAACTAGGGGAAAAATATTCTAAAATATAACTTTATAGCAAACACTGGCAAGTTACCACGCACAGCTGCCAGTTAAATGTCTGTTTAATGATATGGCTTCTTGTTTAGCTCCCAGAAAACTGCTTCATATATAACTGTTGCTATGGAGATGATTAGATTTGCATGGGAATCCCCATTCACAATTGGTCACTTAAGAATCAGGGAATTCAAATATTTACTATATTATATATATATCGAGGATATGAAATGAGTGTTTCTCTCATATGATATTTATGAAAATCGTCACGAATTGTCAGTTTTCTCGAGCCTCCGGCGAGAGAAAACTGAAAATTCGTGACGAGTTTCATAAATATCATATGAGAGAAACACGAATTACATATTCTATTTATCATATGACACCTATAAATTGATTATGATGTCCAAAACGCACACAAATCACTAAATAGCTATATGACATAGGCAGCAAAAGGTTAATGTGACGTCACTTCATTGCACCGGAAGCCCAATTACACCTGGTGAACTAGCAGAAATAATATGCACGCGAAGACATAGTGCGCTATTCTGTTCTCAGTTTGTGACATTATATCGTATGTTTATTAGATAAATACGAATTACATATTCTATTTATCGTATAACAATGTCCAAAACTATATATTACAAGATTATAATTGCGAGAATTTCGGCATCGCGTTGATTCGTGTATTTGACGTGCACGAATTTGACCTGCATTTAGTCAGAGATGCGGCTCGGCCCCCGGCTGCCATTCAGCCAATCAGAACACACTTTTTGTCAACAAACCAATCAAATTATCGGAAGGTGATATGAATTAGTAATTGATATGAAATTGATTTATGACATAGTTTCCAACGTAAATAATGATAAATATATGATAAATATATTTATATGGTTACTTGTTTTGACCACACTAATGATATTATGATGGCAATTGCCCCCCCCCACATAATTTTGTTGTTAGTTTGTGTTAAAGATGTGCTAGATGTACACTAAATCCGGCCATTTATGGGAAGATACAACAGATGAATGAATTTATGCCATGGCTTAGAGCAAAATAAATTCAATTGCTCTATGAACGATGCAAACAACATGGTAATTATAATAAAAATGACTTTATGACTACACAGGAGTGTATTTTGCACTAATCCATGGCTCAAATTCATTCATTTGTTGCATATATTCTGTGGAGTATAAATGAGATGGTCCCCAAATGGCCGGATTTAGGGTACAGTACGCCTCTAACCCTTTCAGAGCCAGGTCGATTTTTGTATCAAACCACATACCCTGTGCCAATGCATTCTCTTATATATGCGAGTCGACCATAGGTCGCCTCACATATATAAGAGAATGCATTGGCCTAACAATTTTTCATCATTTGTTATTATTTTTTAATATTTTTTACAATTTTAATAATTTTTTCTTATATTCTTTAACACTTATTTTGTAGGTTTATTGCCAGGGAATCTTACGTTTTTCATGGGCATCAAATTTTTTACCATGAATACTTGGTGATAGTTTTGAGTTATAACATGCCCCTAAGGTTTTATCCTGTTTGTTTTTAAATTCGCTATAGCATGCTTAAGCATACCCAAAATAAATTCAACCCAAAAAAATCTATAAAAAAAAATTTGGGCCGATTTTACAGACAGTAAATTAGGGCCGATGAGATCTGCCCCTGGTACTGGAAGGGTTAAAGCAACTATCCCGTAGTCATAGATGAAAACTCCAAACTAAGACATTTTTTCACTCAGCGAGTAATATCAGAAGGTAATTGTTTATCAGCCATGTATTGGAAGCTGCAACGTTGCTACATTTCGTGGAGCGTTCGGACTCACGCATGTATGGTCGATTTGCATGGACATCTCATTTCAAATTGGTCAGGTACCCTTCTTTTTGTTATGCATTTGTGACCCGCCATATCAACACCACAGGACCCTGGGGGAATTACTAAAATATCAATAGAGACAACACTGGTATAGTCTATATTGGTATTTTAGTAATTTTCCCCAGGGGCCTGTGATCAAAACCAGCCGTAAATCGGCATTTACAATATTGAGTAAATACATAAAATAGAATAAAAATGCAAAAGATCAGAAAAATTATGATTTTTGTTTTTGACACATTTGTATAGAGTTCTACAGTCTACTCTATCGACATAAAGTAGAATAAAGTGAATTTGTGTCTATTTTTGTGCTTTTGTAATGTGAACATATAATGGTGTATTTTTATTCAGAATTTAGATAATATGTTGTCTTTAAATGCGAGTATCTCTGAAATCGTCGGTTCATGTCGACACTGACATTCAAAATCCTATAAATTTGGACCGCAACAAGGTAGCCCCTTAATTATTCGACGGTTCGACCAATGTAAAGCTCTTATCAGTATCACACTCAAAAGCATGCAACACATATCTCATATAAAATATTTTTCAACTTATTACTGCATGGTTTTGATATGACGGGCCACATTTGTTATTATGGCCAATATCTCCATTCCACAATGCTACATGGCTGGTAACCATGGTGCATACAAATGAGTAAACTCATAACAACAAAAATGGGTCCCCTGATCCTTAGCTTCCTATGTGCACGCGCTGCTATGTGCGCGACTGACGAATGTCAATGTTCTGTTTGCCGGGTGGTGTCAAAGGTACCTCACAATTAACATATACTAGTACAACACAAAACAAACAACACACCGCTGCACCAGATAAGCACACACACAGCTCTTCACAAGTTTACACACGATGGTAATAATTATGCTGCATATACACAGCGGTGCATGTGTACGGCTATCATGTCGACAGCCTGCAGTATACACAGCGGTCCCCATGTGTACGGCTATCATGCCGACAGCCTGCAGTATAGTATCAGAAGTACTTATGTGACCTCGACATGCGCGTATACAGAGAGACATTAATTCGCAAATGTACTCTCCACTCAGAGAAAACGGAGAAATATGATATACATACCTCAAATGAAAATTAATAATCGACTTTTGCAAGAAGTAAACTCATCATTAGACGAATGCAGCATGTATATAGATGTATATAGATAATAGAAGGAAATTGACGTGGTCGTACCTCTTCAGAATGTAAGCAGTGGGACGATAAATCACTTGATAGCTGTACGCACTAAACTAACAACTGGCTGACAAAGCGAAGGCGAACTTTGTCCAGTGGTCTGAAGCACGATAAGCTAAATCCGTGAACTCCTCAACTTTGACACAGCGTGTAAACATTGGAGAACAGTATCAGATACGGTCCAACTGTCACGGTTGATCTGTCATGAATAAATTTCACGATTTAAGTGACTTTGTGAGCGATATTGCTTTGCATCGTGTACAATTATGAAATTTCTCCTGGGTAATTAATTCAATGTTTATTGCTATATCGGCTCACAAAAGTGAATTTATAAGGTTCCCTGTCAAAAGTTAAAAAAGTTCCCAGGTTTCTGTACTGGTGGAATATGATCTCTACGGGCATCAGTCAGAGCAGAGATTCAGTGGTCTGAGTGCACGATAAGCTAAATCCATGAACTCCTCAACACACAGCCGGTAAACATTGGAGAACACTCAGAACAGTATCAGATGCGGTCCAACTGTCACGGATGAATGCTCAATCATGTGGAGATCATATTCAACCAGGACAAAACCTTGGAACTTTTTGAAGGTTTGACAGGGAACCTTTTAAAGTCGAAAAAATAACACAGGGAATATATTTCTTAATGATTATCTTTTCCTTAATAGTGTACTTCACTATATGTGAAAGTCCCTACTCGAAATTGCATGCTTTTCTGTGACTTTTGAGAGCCGACATCGCAATAAACATTCAATTAACTACCCAGGAAAAATTCCATAATTGTAAGAAACGCAAGGAAAAATCGCTCACAAAGTCATCATGAAATTTCGAGTTGGGACCGTCGCCCGAAGTACATTATTAAGGAACAGATGACAACTAAGAAATATATTCCCCACGTTATTTTTTCTACTTTATAAGGTTCCCTGTCAAAACCTAAAAAAGTTCACAGGTTTTGTACTGGTAGAATATGATCTATACGGGGGTTGCCAGAGTAGAGATTCATGGCATGATCTAGGGTGAATGCTCAATCATGCAGGGACGTGGTTGGAGATTCCTTTTCCTTTTGGGTGTCCACATCGGGCTCGCCAACTGCCCCCCACATTCGCACGGCAGAGTTCAATCCCTTCGCTATGCTGGTCTGTAATATAGAGTTCAGGCCCCTCGCTATGCTGGTCTAACCACTGCCATCACGTATATTTTCGTCATTAAATCTAACATTTTTTTTATTTAAGAGTTTTTCGGTTACAATTCTGACTTGATTTAATCAATTTCCAAATGACTATTATATGGGCAGTTCAGTTTCTCGGAATGATGCAGAATGAATTGCTCCCATTCTGTGTACGTGATCGCAGCGGACAGGCAAGCGTAGCAGGGGACTACACTATGCATTGCAGTCTGACGAGCGTAGCTGGGGACTGCATCGTAGCTGTCTTGCAGTTTGCCCCTCCATTGAAGGAGTCCTAAATTTCCAAGCCAGATTAATTCAATTTGCACTCCACTCTACACCACCCCTATTGGGTTTGAATTTTCCAAGTGGTACATGGGCGGGCGGGGGGAGCTGGAATACAATCCAGGATACAAGGTTGAAAGTTTTTATTTTTTTTTATTTTTGGGATCCACCACCCCGGGATAGTTTTTCATGTCCGATCTCAGACACCCACCACTGAAACGCAAGTTTTCTCAAGATGAATTGGCGACCCACCCCCAAAACTTTGACGAAAAAAAAAACTGTGAAAATAGCAGGTAGGGCCGCGTGAAGTGTGAAATGCTTAAATAACCATTGAAATGCCAATAACGAAAGCTTAAAGAAAATAATTTTCTATCTGATATCTGTTTTATTAACCCTTTACCCAACAGAACGGCCCTGTGCCAATGCATTCTCTTATATATGCGAGTCGACCATAGGTCGCCTCGCATATATAAGAGAATGCATTGGCTTAACACATTAAAAATTATAAAATTGTTAAAGATTGTAAGAAAAAATGGTAAAAAGTGTTAAAAAAAGTTTTTTTTTAGGCCAATGCATTCTCTTATATATGCGAGGCGACCTATGGTCGACTCGCATATATAAGAGAATGCATTGGCACAGGGTATAACTGTAACTATCACAATGTGGTCAAGGAGCCGGTTCCAATGATATCCATATTTGTATGGTTTTATTGAGACAGACCGAACATATTTTAGGCTGTTGAAGCTTTATTTGGCCGGTTTGTTGGGTAAAGGGCCCTTCCATGGCTGAATCTTCCTGAATTTTTGCGAAAACCCTGTGCCAATGCATTCTCTTATATATATATGCGAGTAGCTCATAGGGCCCCTCACATATACAAGCGAATGCATTGGCCTAACATTATTTACCTTGTAAGCAAGTGCATTCTATTATATATGCAAGACTCCCTATGTTAGACTCGCATATACACCCCTGGTCGTCCTGCATAATTGCTATGATGCTGGTGGGTCCTGCTGTTTTGCTATGATGCTGGTGGGTCCTGCTGTTTTGCTATGATGCTGGTGGGTCCTGCTGTTTTGCTATGATGCTGGTGGGTCCTGCTGTTTTGCTATGATGCTGGTGGGTCCTGCTGTTTTGCTATGATGCAGTTATAGTCGGATTCCTAATGTCATTTTGCATTTTTGGCTTGTTAAAAGCGATCTGAAAACGGATTCTGTATGCCTAGTAGGTGTGTTTTCAGGATTGACTAGTTTCCATTCTTGAATTTTGGCGGGTCGGCCTAAATCGGGGTCAACATAATTTAGAGAGCGTTTCGTATTTACAGAAGGCGATAGATGGTGCCATCTGGCGTATGATGATCGGTGCGATTTGAAAGTTCTCAAAACAACTAGCTATGACCATTACATGTATTTTTGAAAATTTTGATGTGCTCAGTTCATTCTTGTTGGCTACAGTTGCAATCAAAATTTAACACTGAGCCCTATGGGGATTCTAGTATTTTGGATAAACGGCGCCATTCCTAAAAAATACCAAGTATGAAACATAGACGTAGTTTTAAAAAGATTGGATGTGATAAGATGATTCTTGCTGGCTACATATAATGATCAGTGGCCTATGCAGAACATATCAAACAAGTGGCCAACTTGGAACAAAACTTGAACAAAACTTGAAACAAAACCATGTGATTAGACACTGACTAAATTAAGGCAAAAATACCAATGAATGATCAGTACACCATTGTGGTATTTGATTAGATTAGCAACCGTCGCTAACCTTAAATAAGACTCTGATGGTCAGGTATATCTAAAATTTCATATTTGGGTATTAAGGGTCAGACGCACGTTTGGCCAAAATTTCCTGGTATTTCAAAATGTATTTTCTCTAAATCTATCAGGAATATCTTTGTGAAATTTTGTACAAGAGATTATTGTGGTACCATACATAAGAACCATTGGACATTTGGTTATTATAATCTCATTTACTTTACTTTTATGGCATGAAAAATCTTTAAAATTTCACTGTGTTCAGGTACCGAGAACTACTGTAAAACAGATTTTTTTCGAAAGTGCATTTCATATATACATGATATCATATCTGAAGATCATGAGAGGAGACTTAATTTTTCTTGATTCATGAAATTTAATGATTATTTTCATTCAGAAAGACAATTACCATAAATAATTTTTTATTATTGAGAATTGTCATGCCATGCTTGTTGGTCATTGAAAAATTGGGCTCAGTTGAGTTCTGGGTCATGGGTTCATAACCAAGTTAAATCTGACCACCATATCTCTTAACACTGTGGCCTAATTTCTGTTGATTGCTCCCTGCTTGAGTGGACAGCACCACATTTGAACATTTGTTTTCATTGGGCTGGCATATTTGTGACTGCTTTATTCTTCATTATAATACTTGGGGTATGATGCTATAATATGCAATTAAAAAGCTAACTCAACATTATGATACAAATGAAGCCTCCTCTCATGGAGTCAAGACAATAAGCTATTTGATGGTTGACATGTTGTTTGAAATTATAAATTTTTCTGGCAGTTCTCGGTACCTAAAGGGACAGAAACGAAACAAATATTTTCAACCTCTCAAATGTATTAAAATCCATTATTGTTATTGTCTCTTTATAATTGCTCTGATTCTATATATAATGAAAATTATCATATGTAAAATTCAAGATTTTTCACCAGATAGATCCAGAGAAATTCTTTGTTGAAAATCACTTGCCATTTCTGGCTGGATTTACTGTGATTTATGCAAAACGTGCGTCTCCCCCTTAACTGCATCGGAAATGCAAACACTGGCGTTGAGTTACGACGCTATAAGATATAATTGCAATTTCCAGTCAATTCCCGGTAGTTGCCTAGGCTGAGTTTCTCGATCTTATAATGATCAATGGCCCATGTGGCACAAACCTGTACAGTGTCATATCTGTGTCACCATTTGAACATAACAAATATAACAAGAAAACTAAGATGCATGCATCAGGTCGGCCGTGAACTATCTACCATAGAATTGTTGTAGCTATCGATTATACATTTTGAAACACCTGTCTGTATGTATGTATGTGTGTATGCGTGAATGCATGTGTGTATGTGTTATAGACTCTAACACTGCTCGAATTTGGTATTTAACGTGTCAACTTGCCCTCGCTCATAGGCATGTTTCTGGACCTTGACCGATCCGACTAAAAATTTGTGTGTAGGACTACTTCGATCCCGGGAGCAATATGGACGGGTCCAATTTCACGTGGGACCATGTTCTCGAACGTGCTGATATAGGCATGTTTCTGGACCAATTGAACAATAGTTTGGCCAGACGCTGTATATACTGGGTACTGTCCAGATGGAGGCGATCACAAAAAAAATCCCTAACTAGCCCGAACGAAGTCGAGTACATCAGCTAGTTTAATATATATTTTGGACATTTGTCTGTCTGTTTGTCTGTTAGCTATGGCCGGGAAAACTGCCGGACAGATTTGACGAAATTTGATACCTAGGGGAAATTATTTCCAGGGAGTATTTTGGACGGGTCAAATCTTGATCCCGACCTGACTTTGACATTCAAAAAGATCAATTCAAGGTCAAATCTGGTAAAACGGAAGTATTTCAACGAAATTTGATACCTACTGTTACTTTTGTCCCAGGAGTGTTTCGGGTGGGTCAAATCATGACCCTGACCTGATCTTGACATTCAAAATTGTCAATTCAAGGTCAAATCGGGTATAAAGCCGGGCGGATTTCGACGGGTACTTTTGTCGTGACTTTTGTCCGGGGAGTGTTTTGGACGGGTCAAATCGTGACCCCGACATGACCTTCACCTTTAAAATAGTCAATTCAAGGTTAAATCGCGCATTTCTCCGAAAATCAGAGGGGAACATCCCGGACGAAGTGGGGTCCACGAGCTACTATTATATATTTCTAGATTTAGTTACAAACTAAATACCTGTATATTGTACAAAGAAATGTTTGACAAATATATCTGTATCAATATTACCATACGGGTCATTAAAATAGATACGACGAAACAAATTTTGAAGGGTGCATGTATCAGGTAAATTTTTATATTTCAAATGATGACAGGAATGCAGAAAGTTGAAGTACCTATACGTAATACTGGCTATCCGCATGAAGAGATATACATGTATATAAAAACCAGATGAGGGATATGTCTGTACAGTTGCTAAACAATTCAGTCATGCAAAAGAGGATCAAAGAGTAAGATACCAAATTGCTGCCTGTGGTAATGTTTTTTAACGAAATTCGGGAAAATTAGATTACTCTCACCCTGGTTATCCAGAAGATAATTGTGGAATCTGATGACGATCGGACAAGGGGTGTCGTCTGTAGGATCAACCAAATTATTTAGCCATAAAAATAGTAAAATTGAAGATCACCGCTGGCAGTGATGTCTTCACAAGGACAGTTTGAGAACAAAATATGGCTCACATCTAGCGGTGACCCAAAATATCCACATAAGAAAAAGTTCTCCAATAAAAGCTGGCTGCAGGGTGCGCCAATTGATTCAAATTCGAAATTTAGCAGGGTGTACTGCTTGTGGCCATGTTTTCCCCGCAAATTTGATAGACTGATGGACAAAACCACTGAATCCGTTGAATCAATATACATGTATACATGGATTAATTTATATGCATTGTTATACACAGTACTGGTATATAAAGGTACTGAAAATAACTATGTTACTAGTATACACAAAATAAACCATATATCATGGCTATGGGTTCTAATATCCGAACATGACAGCTGAGAACTTGGTGTGAATTAAAGAGTGGTGGTTTCTCAAGCATATCTAACCCTCCACGTTAGAAACATGCCATTAAATGTCATAAGTATAATCTAGCTTGCGGACAGAAGTGATCCATAAAACCCCCCTTAATTCAACCAGGTCCTCGCGCGATGTATGATCGATCACATGATGATCTAGGGGGATTATAATTGATGTATAAAAACAGCACTGCATGTAAATATAAAATAAAATAGTGCTACATCTTATTACAGATTATTGCCATATATAATCAGTGATTATACAGACAGTCTGACAAAATAAAGTTTCAGTGACACTCTATCCGAAGAGGGGAATAATTTCATCTGTTACAGTCAATGGAGCAATTATGAATCTGGAAAGGTGAAATTTCTAAGTAATACTAGATATCGACATGACGCGATAAAATATAACGTAAATGCAATATGGCCGCTGGCGACCATTTTTTCCTATATTTGATAGCTCTCATCTGATAGATCAATATCAAGATAAATATGAAGTTTGGTGATGATCGGATGAGTGAAGTGGACTGTGGTCTGTGCTAAACGGTTTAGTAATGCTTAAACAGATTCTTACCTTAATATTTTTATGTTCACTTTATAAACTTCACTGAGTCATCTTTGTCATGTATTGAGTTTGATATCTTTTGTTAACAGTTTATAAATCATGTATGTCTCATGTTTGTTATTTTAATTTATGTGTTTATTATCATTAAATAAAGTTGCATTCCTTAAAAAGATTCTTACCTCAATGTTTTTATGTTCACTTTATAAACTCCACTGAGTCATCTTTGTCATGTATTGAATTTGATATCTTTTGTTAACAGTTTATAAATTATGTATGTCTCGTGTTCGTTATTATATTATATACACTTTATAGTGTGTTTTCAGAACGAAAAAAAATTGAATAAAATCAACAAATTTGTAAATTTAAAAACAATTCAAACGTTGTTGTATTCCATGTCCCAGCCCGGACATATACACCAAATTTCAATAATATTCATTGAGAAACAACGGACCAAACGCTATATAACACCCGTATACATCTTTTATTCCGTATCGGACTCGGGTACATGTTATAGTAGGTACCGAATTGACACACGTCGACTGGGCGAGTTGGCCCTGGGGCGATTAGGCCGATTCCGGCACATTCTATAATTTACCGTATGTATCCGTTTACGCGTAGTTTACTTTAGAAAGTTCCGCAATTAATACCGTAAATAGAGCGACCTTATTTGACAGAGAATGCCTCTGTTATTGATTATCAAGTTGCTGTACATTAAAAACGACAAATTCACATGCTCGTTCAAGCGCAGTAGTCTATTTTCCCCATGTTAAATGACATCCACAAATACTAAATAACGCTAACCTACTGCCGAATGTTTGACACGACAACTGTTAACATATTTGGGCTGAATTCATCTGACGCGGTATTATTCCTCAAAATAAACAACAAAACCATCGTTACTTGGAAATGTAGTTTGGGCTAACATTTACATAAATCCTCCAGATCAATTATCCGACACACACGTCAGATGAAAAAGTCACATGAAGTAACCGGCCAAATTGGCCGAAATCAGACTACAGACACTATCTAATTTACGGGAAAATACCACGGCCCAGAGTGTTGATCGCCATGGGACGTCACGGTTCAAAGCCCATGTATAGAACGATCCATTAAAGGTACTCAATCCGATCAGAGGGTCCCCGTATCATCAAGATACAACAACAACAACAACAACAACAACATTTCTTCAACATATGCTTTAGATATCAGAATCGATTAATTGCAACAAAATAATGCTAACCACTGTGAATTATGGTATCAAATTTCCCAAAACGTGTTATTTATCAACATGTTGTTCAACGAAATATCGCCGTATTATCACTTGAGTATTCACTAAATTTTGCAATATTGCCACTTGTTTTTAGAGTTATCCATCTTCATTCGCAATTTTGACCGAGACCACTCGTTTGATGGCGTGTTTCTGGGCCACAAACAATTGAAATAATAAACTTCAAAAATCGATATCTGATCACACCGAGCGTTGATGGGTAGGTTCATCGACTCGAATAAAATATTTTTTACCCCCGAAGCCAAAGAAATAGTAATTTAGGGGTTGAGTACCTTTAAGCTAAGTCGATGGTTTGGTCACATCAGATGTAGTCATGATACATTATGGAGGATGATGGAATGGTCCACTCAACTATGTTCTTCAACTTGGCTAGTATCAATAAGTGGTATTCACGAAACCACCACCACGACTTCCTGTCTCTTCGCGATCTTGTTGCACCATTAACATGTCAGCCTTAGATATCTTGAACCCTCTCATCACAATATAAACTAGAATGCACTCAGAGAGATGCCAACGTGCGCAAAAATGTAATAAACAATAATTTCACTGTATTTTACTTAATTTATTTAATTTAATTTAATGTTAGCAAAAAAAGACAATTACCATTTCTCATTATATCACAGATAAAAGGCAAATTACTATATTAATCATTTTAAGTAATTACAACCAAATCCATGTTGCCGAAAGGATGAGACTTTAATATCGATTACATTTTTTTCAGCGGCATATTTTCATTTTCATTTTCCGATAGTCAAAGTTGACCAAAGGAGCAATTATAAGAAATAATGAATACCATTTGTGTAAATACTGATAGCAGCCAATATGCA
Source organism: Siphonodentalium dalli (assembly GCA_032622095.1). NCBI lineage: Eukaryota > Metazoa > Mollusca > Scaphopoda > Gadilida > Siphonodentaliidae > Siphonodentalium > Siphonodentalium dalli. The sequence goes on from CP136064.1 coordinate 3,704,698, forward strand.
ACAATAAATATCAATAATTAATTAATAATTAATCAATAACGATCATTTTATGTAATAATAAACTTCTTCAAACGGTGTTTGTGTCAACAAATGCGTTTTGTTTTGTGTTACGTCATTCGTCGAATTTGACCCGGAACTCGGCTGAAGGTTAGGCTATTCAGCCTTTTGCGTCGAATTACGAAATCGCGTTTTGAATGTCTCTCTTTTCCCGCACGATAAAAAGAGGTCTTCGCACGAACCAAAAATGATAAAACTTCCCAATTATAAGTAAAAATACCCAAATGAAGGAGTCTATGTAGGTCCCGAAGGAGTCTATAGACTCTTTGATGTAGAGTTCTGATGGAGAAAATGTAGGTCGATCTATTTTTGTCATACCTCTGACGTATTTTGACCTGGGAGAAAAAATCGAAATCGAGGCTCACTACGAGCATGCCAGTTTTTTAATATAGAAACAGGGAATCCCAACAAAGGGCGATATCGGCGACAAACAAATAATCGAAAACAACACATAAAATAAACATAGCAAAAACGCGGCACAGTAAAAATGTCAGAACGTCACGAAGTTTTACGTCGTTTTTGGTGACGTCATGGAGTGAAACGGAGTAGGGTGACACCAACCTACGAATCTGTCTGATCGCCATACTGTTGGGCGAGCGCACGTAACAATGCTGTACAATTCACAATATCGACAGTTGTCCGTCCAGTAAAGGCACGTATACTTGTCGCAAAGTGAGATAATTATAGTAAACTTTATCACCATATAATAATACAACAAAGTCATTGTTTTGTTGGGACCCACAGTTCTCACACATGCACATAAATATAGAATTTATTACTTTTAACTGTGTAGTAGACATGGTAAAATTGACAACACGTGTCATTATTATTCTATCCCATTAATCGTGATTCATATGCAATTTTTTACGCTTTGTCCACGCACTGTGTCACTTGCATCTAAATGTGTTTTTCTATATATGAGACCAAGCACATAACCACATATACCTTACTCGTATTTAAATTCGCGCAGTACTATGTTTCGCTCAGTTTTAAATTCGCGCACTTTAAATTCGCGCACATATCTGCGCGAATTCAAAACTGACAAAATATGCTCGTAAAAGTCTTGTATCTGATGGCAGTTTAAGTTCTTAGCCGTTACGGTAGATACATGTGTACATGTATATTAAACACGATCACAGTGGATTTGAATCGCGCAGACCACAACTGCATCATAATTTTTGTTTGCGGTGATGGATGTTTGTATGATCCCAATAATTATTCTGACATTGAAATAGTGATGGACTGGACATCAATGAAATTAAATGAACTCGAAAACAGAAAACCAAAACAGCGAAGGCAACTTGGATGCGGGTTATATGTATTAAAGTGCAAAAACCTATTCAGTGTCGAAGGTTTCGTAATGTATGTTACTAATCAAACACCACCCTCTTGTTTTCCGTGTGTGTATTTTAAAATCAAAATGTACTATTTTTCGCTCAGTTTTAAATTCGCGCATCAACGGGTGCGCGAAAAATAGTACTGCGCGAATTTAAATACGAGTAAGGTATGTCTTCTTTATACATAAATTATCTCTTAGAACGTCTCCAGAGATGTCTTGCCTATTTATACTGAAAATTAATTTTTATTCTTGTGGCAAAGAATTTGACGGAGTGATTTGTTATGTCGACTAAGATGTTAATTTAGCATGTGAAATGATAAACCCGACCAGGATTTATAGAAAAACAACTAATATATGCCCAGCAATGTTTCGCAATACATATGGACATGATAATATTGTTTAACATTTTGAAACAATACCACCCTATTCACATGTCATTGGTATAGATGAGTTGTTGCAGTTGTTACATTGATGTTGGTCGGGTTTCTCCAAATATAATACTGAAACAGAATGATCCATAAGCACCATAGCTTGTGTTATTCCCGTTCACCCGACAGCCAGCAGTTACACAATTATATTTACATACTAAGTGTTGTCATCACTAAATCCAGCATTCTGATTGGTCGGCGCCCACGTGGCTTGTTGCAATTATTTCTCGGTGAATGCGCAACAGCTCATAACAACATCGATACGTCAGCTCATAACAACATCGATACGTCATTTGGGTTTGGAAAAACGAACGCCTAATGTTTTGGGCGCATTTGGATTCGCGCAGGATTGACTGAATAAATCGTCGGGTTTCAATTGTTCCTGTTAACTTTTGCCCAGGGTGCTGTGGGATATTTTGGGATGGTTTTGTCATGATACACTTTTCGATTTAAATACATTTACAAAAGTGGCTTTTTCGCTAAATGTATATAAATATAAGGATTAACTGTCATGTGGACTGTTTTTATGGAGATATAACCGTGAGGTAAGTGGTCATAACTTGTATGTAAAACCCTTCGGGTTTTACACAAGTTATGACCACTTACCTCACGGTTACATCTCCATAAAAACAGTCCACATGACAGTTAATCCTTATAACAAATCTCAGTTATAGTCCATATCAACTTAAGAGAGTGTTTCGTTCGCACTTGCCCGGTAGTGTTGAGTACCGTCGCGAGGTTGTTGCAGTCGCAATTTAGGTTACAGTGAAGTAATTATTTCCCATAGGCCTCCATACTAACCTTTAATAGCCTACTGATGTCAATATATACCATAAGTGTGGAAGGCATATATTATATGAAAGACTGTCATCTGTGCAAACTTTAAAAAATTGATATCGTTGAGCATGACTTTTACATTTAAATTTCGTGTTTTTGAAAGTAGCGTTAGGATCGCAGTAAAAAAAATAATATATTTTACACCTCACACTGAAAATTTCAAACATGAAAGCACAACATTGGTCATAAGTCAATGTTTTTTCTCAATTGTTTTAATTCAAGCAGGAATGATTTCCTTCATTTTTTATCTATAAATATAAAATATCCAATTAACCAATCAGGGTCCAGTGTGTATTTAGTACTCTCTTCCATCTTGTCGGGGGGGGGAGTGTGTATTAAACAATCGGGGGGGGACAGTGTATTCAGTACTCTCTTCCATCTTGGTCCAAAATCCGTTGGAGGGCGCCCTCCCTCAATTACTTCACTATAACCTAAAGTGCCAATGAAACCATTATACATGCATATCACTCATGACTCGTTTTCATACCTTGTGTCAACTAATATGAATTAAATATGCTTTGTTTCAATCATGCTTGTCGTCTCTGACTTATGGCCCTTTAAGGTACCCTCCTACCAAATTCACCAATTTGATAAAACCACAACAATTTCAGCTCAATGTTGAAATAAATTTAATACCTTTCTGTCTCTTATAACATATCAGATGTAAAACCATGCTCATTTCATATGGTTGTCACTAGACTTTGTATAGTTTGACTGTCATGTCTCAATTTTGATCATGGGCAGAACAAGAGGTTCAGAAGTTAACCCTGTCAAGCAGCATCTCATTTTCACTGCACAGTAACTCATCTTCTGAGAATAATTCTGCACCAGTAGAATGTGACTTCAAGATATTGGCATTGGTTTGAACAACACTGTCCACCCTTCACATATTTATGAAAATGTAGAGTAATCACCCCTACCGCTTCTTATTCAAGTGACGTGATAGTACATACTAAACATCCATCTTACCTATGGGGGAGACAGAATATAATCGAACTATAGTGACCCCAACCAAATTGCCAAGGTCATACTCGGAGAGGCCGCGACCTATGAGTTATGCAATACTAGCCACAAAGGAAAGAAGTTCTTATGTAATAATTCCCAGTTCACCCATGGGTCAGTACAGACAAAGAGATGCACTAATGACGGCTACCAGTCATTAGCGATATATAAACCAGACATTAATCTACTCTTCAATTAGTTTCGGCTCTTCAGACTAATTGGCAGGCATCAACATCAGGCCGCTAATTAATAAGCGACGCTTTCGGTCGTTCTATGACATCTATGATTGATTCACAATTATGTATCATTTACCATCACAAGCTGTTGACTATACATTGATATTAGATGTGAATAAATGATATACAAGAACAGACTTCATTCTTCCACATAGATGAAATGATGCCGTTAAGCAGTTCTGCGTCTCACTACGACACAACGAAGTCCTAACAATCACAGCCAAACATAGAAGAGAAGCATGTATAAATTACTACAGAAGATTGCAGCCAAAACAAAGAAAAACTTTATAAATTGCTACAGAAGATTGCAGCCAAAACAAAGAAAAACTTTATAAATTGCTAAAGAAGATTGCAGCCAAGACAAAGAAAACTTATAAATTGCTAAAGAAGATCGCAGCCAAGACAAAGAGAAACTTTATAAATAGCCTATGAAGATCGCAGCCAAAAGAAGATAACATAGACGAAAAAGAAGAAGAAAAGACGACATAAACATTTCCAGCATAATCCAAAGACAAGAACAAAATAGACAATTTGCACTCGACAGTTGTGACAGTCAGTTATTCATTGGATTCGGTGAGTCAAACTTTTTCATTTTTGCCAGATGTGCGTTTTCACACCTTGTTAGAGGCTTGATTATTAACACCCAATTCCACCCTAAATTTTTTTCGCGTGGTATGGCCCTTGTCCCCAAACAATTTACAAACGATCCAAATAAGGTAGGATTTTGCGATAAAATAGTCATGCGTGTGGATACCAAACCAGATGCAGAACCTATCTTTTGTCGTGCGTATCCTACTCCATTACATAGACGCGAACACATGGAAAAAGCACTTCAAAAATTATTAGATGCTGGTATTATAAAGAAAACTACAAACGCGAGTTGGTCATTCCCTGCCTTATTGATCCGTAAGGGAATCGTAGATCCTAATGGAAATCAAAATTATAGACTATGTATAGACCTGAGAAAGTTAAATAAAATCACCGTCCCATTACGATGGTACCTCCCCTCTTTTACAGAAGTTTCCAGCCGCCTCCAAAAATCCAAAGTTTTTTCCACAATCGACATTAGCCAAGCTTATCATGTCATCGGTGTTCTCAAAGAACATCAAGAAAAGTTAACTATGAACACAGATTTCGGATTGTTTTCTTTTACAAGGGCCCCATTTGGCTATTGCAACTCGAGCGCGACGTTTTTGACATTAATCCATAAAGCATTGGAAGGGTTAAGTTTTGTTGACAGCTTCGTCGACGATTTAATTTGTCACAGCGAAACGGAGGCCCTCCATAAACAGCACCTCAAAATAGTATTCGAACGACTCAGAGAGTATGGATTAGTAGCACGATTAACAAAGTCCCAATCTTATATGAAAGAAGTAAATTTTTTAGGGCATATCGTATCACAAAATGGAACCCGCCCAGATCCCGCCAAAGTTAAAGCCATACAAGATGTGCCAGCCCCAACATCAGTGAAAGAAGTCCGTAGAGTATTAGGGATTTTTAATTTTTATCGGAACTATTGTAAAGATTTCTCCGACACTGCTGCATCATTAATTAAATTAACTGCTCGTTACGCAAAATTTGCATGGTCCGAAGAATGTCAAAATGCTTTTGATACACTAAAACAAAATTTGCTTAAAGTACCTACTCTGGCCTACCCTGATAGGAACAGGAAAATGATCTTATATTGCGATGCATCAATGCATTCAGTGGGGGGATCATTAGTCCATCCATACCCAGAAAACAAATTAGAAACTGATATCAAAACCCCGGAATTTCCAATTTGCTTTGTTAGCAAAAAGTTGAATCACTCTCAACGAAATTACAGTACTACAGAGCGCGAAGCACTCGCCATATATGTATGTCTAAAGAAACTCAATTTCTATCTAGAAGGATCGGACGTAGAAATACGAACAGATCATTTACCCCTAGTTTCTATGTTTCAAAATACTCAGATGGCTAATAAACGTATTCAAAAATGGTTTATTGAAATTTCCGCATACAATCCAAAACTTACTTATATACAAGGGTCTGAAAATATCGCCGCGGACTTTTGTTCTCGGGTGGACCCGACAAACCAACAGAGTATGTCAGAGTGTTCAGTGGAGAGCGAAGAGAAAATGCCATACGACATAGCGATCAATGACGGATCACTAAACATATTAGATTCACAGAAAATAAAAAATTACGTCAAGACAATAGGTAAACAAAAAGTGCATACGTTGCCCGACACTATATTAATTTCCGAAAATGAACAACTAAATGTACCTAGCAATATCGAAGAAATGCAAAAAGAGGACCATATTATATCAGACATAATTCGCAAATTAAAATCCGATAAACCACCCGAAAAGATAACAAAGCAATATATATTGAAAGACGGAATTCTATACTATATGTCTGTATTTAATGAGCAAGCATCGGAACGCATTTATGTCCCGGAAAAGCTGACTAAGCAGATAATTTCTGAATATCATATTGTCGGTCATTATGGATCCCAACGAATGTACCATACCATACGTTTGCGATATTATTGGCCACGAATGTTCCCAATGATAGTCAGTTTCGCCAACAATTGCCACATTTGTAAACAGAGAAATCAAAACACTGCCCGTATTCCAAATCAAATGACGGATATACCGAGCCGACCAGGGGAATTGATCGCGATAGATTTAATGGGAAAATTTAACCCACCCACAGCCAGCGGCAATTCCTACATTCTAACGGTCATAGATTTATTCAGTTTACACAAAATGGCATATGCGCTTCCCACAAAACATGCCGCAGTGGTCGCTGAAAGACTTATGACTCAGTATTTCACCATATTTGGTTATCCAACTTGTCTGGTATCAGATAATGGCAGTGACGTATGCAGTGAGGTATTCAAAATAATATCTAACTACTATGTTATTCAGCATCGCAAGACCTCGTTCTATGCGCCGTTCAGCAACGGATCAAGTGAACGATCTCATCGCGACTACAATGGAATATTAGCCAAATTAACTGAGGGAAATCCAACATCATGGGACCTATTTCTCAATTTCGCATCAGAAGCCATGAATTTTCATGTCTCAGCAACGACTCAATTTTCTCCATATTTTTTAACTTTCTGCAGACACCCCCAAATAAATATTGACAAGATACTGACACCGCGTCAGAAATACACGGGTGAATGCCTCATTCAACAGTTACTAGAGAAGCAGCACTTCGCATTTCAATTAGTTAAACAAAATATGAAACAAGTCAAGACGAAACGAAACGAAAACAGTAAAGGTAAAATACCGGAATTTCCCATAGGTTCCCAGGTCTATGTTAAGAATCACAGACAAACCCATAAACTAGGTATGAAATATGATCCATTTTGGGTGATACTTAAACAAACAGGACCAGTTTCGTATGTAATTCGTAATCAAATTACAGGCAGTTTATCTAAAAGTCATGCCAAACATTTAAAATTAGCGACGACTAAATGGCATACACCACAATTACAGGAGAACCAGAAAGTTCGGAAAAGCAGATTTGTATTCCCACATAAGTCATCAACACAAAGCTCCGATGCTGATATATCGAGTAATAGCAACAATTCGGACACCGAAAATGAGAACCACGATACAGCCCCTTTAACACAGTTAATACGACAAAACCGCGTCATCCGGGACGGATCGGATTCAAATGAACCAGTGCCCCTACCAGAGATGGCACATAAGTTGATAGCATTAAAGCGCGAACATGAAAAACAATCATTTTCATCAACCGAACCATATAACCCTTATGATATGCTAACGCAAAACGATGAAGCAAAAATGTACAATGCAAGTTCATCAACCGAGCCATACAATCCGTATGACATGTCAACCCAACAATTAGTACAACAAAACAAGCGTAAAAGCAAGTCCAGTTGCGATACATATAACATGTCAACCGAAAATTATGATCCTTTCGATATAACCACTCAAACCGACAAAAATAGCACAGACGAACAGAGCATGTCGATATAGGAAAATAAAATATGTAAACAACTACCATAATTAGATAACATACATAATCATAAAAGCAACTAACCTCATACACTCAACTCTATATCCAAAAGCACGAAACGAAAACAGCTCACACATGTATAAACTTTAACTGAATAAAACTCAACAACTTAACTCCAGGAAACAAACTGACAAAGTAAAAATTACCAATTTCTAACAAAGACGACCAGATCTATACCGCGCGAAATGCAACGAATATTGTTGGACAATCTCCACCTATCATAAATAAATAGCACCCTGTCGTAAAAAGACACAATACAAAGAGAGAATTGTCATCGCGCAAAACCAGGACTGCCAGACCATGTGCAGTGCATGTAACACGATATGGCAATCACACACGCACCAAGTGGGTGACATATTTCTTTTCACCAACCCGCCCAGATGCACAAAATCGAGGCTTAATTAATCAAAGAAACCGATCTGAACTATACAAAGTGGGTTGGCCAATAATACAGAAATTTAACGCCATGTACCCGTATATATCACGCGCATGGCCCCCTCACAGCAAGGCAATATTTCATCTCCAGCAAGTTATCACCTGGCGGCCAACACGCTTTATTATCGCATCAATCAACAATTCGGGAGACGCGAATAACTTCGACCTCTTCAAATTTCAGGCGAATCGCATGCATTAATTTAAATGCTAAATCAAAGCAAGAAACATGAAGCATTTCCACTCATACAAGTTTAGATGCCAAGTTCATAATTTGTCAGACAGTTTTGCCTCATTAGCACTCAGATAATAGCATGTGTCACGGCGGACACAGAGACTAATTAAATTATTCACGCACCATCTTCGGAATAATTATCACAGACACCGAATAAGCAATTACGTCATAATGAATCGTGTTAATCACCCCAACGGTAAACCCATAATTTGATATCATACACTTAATCACGCGTAGTTACCACCCTGTGTTCAATCCAATGCAATAGCGACGATTCATGCGCAAAATCATCGCTAATCTGGCCGGGTAAAAAGTGGATCATTAAATGGATCCCGTACAGAAGTGCAGTCAAAGTCTGATCAACTTTGATTCCACATAGATCAAATGAACAAGTATAGAGGCCAGGAAACGCATCTCAACACATACGCGTAACTACTCTTCATATAAACATATCATGATTCATTATACTCCCAAAGATAGCTTTACCGGTTCAAGTTATCCAAATAATCACAATTATATACCGCTTGTAAAATATCTTAATCTCAAGTGTCAAAATCGCCCCACGCTACATCGACAAATACAATTGTCACATGGCGGGGTATGACAATAACATAGGCTGAAATGATGGCCTACATTAAGGGACAAGCGCATATATCTCAGAATATAACTTTAATTGTGATGTAGCAATGCCAAGCATCAATGATGACCGAATCAATCGATATTTTAACCATACGCGCGCGATGTAAAACTTCAAACCCAAGTACCCAGTTGATATCGTACTCCAGTATAAATCATACAACATTATGTGAAAACAAATTTATTTCTATCTCAACCACAAATAAATATCACATGAATGCAAATGGCAGCCCATGTTTGAAGCAATCGCACAAATCCCAATATTTGTATATACAAAGCACGACTAACAACAGAGCCTACACCCCTCCCTCAATATTTAAACCAATTGAGTCCCACCCGAATCATTTTAATCATGTAACAGTTCTCCCGATTTTTTTTTATTATCATACAATTTTAATCATTATTTTCCAACCCCATTTCCAAGTCATTACAACCGAATGCCTCCAAAAATACAAGCTTTGCAAACGCACATCTTATCGCAATAATGAAACAGTTTGTCCACAAGCCAGGAGCCGGAAGTGGACATTAGCGCTCGCCAATCGAGCACATCCATGAACTCTTGAACGAGTATCGTTCACCCACTGATTGTTCAACATAATTATTATTGCATTACATGTATTCTAATGTCATTTATATTGATACACTTTATATTATCACACTTATGTTACCTCATCATGCCAACCCTCTTCATAATGCATATGGCTTCAACATGTACATAGATATATATATTCAATTTATACAATATTTTTATGACGACAACACGCTGTAACTTATATGCACAGGCAACCCTTGAATCAACTCTACTCATTGTACAAGCATACCGAAGTACCAAACCCCTAGATTTTAACACTAGTAGTCAAAATCTGAAAATAAGGGGGACCCTATGTAGAGTAATCACACCTACCGCTTCTTATTCAAGTGACGTGATAGTACATACTAAACATCCATCTTACCTATGGGGGAGACAGAATATAATCGAACTATAGTGACCCCAACCAAATTGCCAAGGTCATACTCGGAGAGGCCGCGACCTATGAGTTATGCAATACTAGCCACAAAGGAAAGAAGTTCTTATGTAATAATTCCCAGTTCACCCATGGGTCAGTACAGACAAAGAGATGCACTAATGACGGCTACCAGTCATTAGCGATATATAAACCAGACATTAATCTACTCTTCAATTAGTTTCGGCTCTTCAGACTAATTGGCAGGCATCAACATCAGGCCACTAATTAATAAGCAACGCTTTCGGTCGTTCTATGACATCTATGATTGATTCACAATTATGTATCATTTACCATCACAAGCTGTTGACTATACATTGATATTAGATGTGAATAAATGATATACAAGAACAGACTTCATTCTTCCACAAAAATTAAAATGTCTAGTTGGAGAAATCAACAACAATATATACTTCTTACCCCCCCCCCTCAGCTGATTCATTTTTTCCAAAAAAAATATCACATGTCTTCCTGGAGTCTCTTGTAATGGCAATTAGATACCACAATAGGCTAATTGTCTTATATTATCTCAGTTAATTGACTGATTTCAACATGAGGCAGTAAATGATGCCTGTCAAACTGATAACATTACCACAGACAAACAGATGGAATTGATGAGTTTTTCATGGCCAATTAATTTCATTTCATATATAAAACTGCAAATGTGTCTTGGACACTTCAAAATTTATTATGGTCATGGAGAGAAATTTTGTTACAACATAAACCGTTCAGTTGTTGGTTCCATATAAGGGAGATAATTCTGAAAAGGACTCACACCAAGGGATCTAGTAGCACAGAATCACAATTATTTCTGTTAACTTTATTTTGTGGTACAATGAGTAAATTCACAAAAGGAAATAAGTTTGCATTCCAACGAGGGCACCGAACTCTATCCAAAATCAAGCGACAACCATTTATTGATAAGGAGGTTGTGAAAAATTTACACACAAAAAACAGTTAACACTTCATTGGACATTTGTCTCAGAAGGACCCGGGATGACAAATATCAAACACGTTCTGTCTCGAACAGCCTTCCTGTCCAGATTGAATCTGCGACACGGGACCATAAACCTGTAAAGGAACATCAGAGGTAAAATTACTTTCATTAGCATACATGGCCACTGCTTAAATTCATAGATACATTGAAAAGTGTGGGGGGCATTAAGGTACTGTACACATAGTTTGATAAATGAGTTATACAGTCCAATTTATCTTGAAAGTCAAGTAGAAACAAATGTTTCTGCATGTCAGGTGGCCCATAAAATAACTCTACACTCAACAGTAATGTGTAATAAAATGTAAACCAGTTCAAACCTCTGAAAATTTGGTGATAATTGATGCACAATTAGCCATTTAACAGCAAAATAATGGGATTGGGAATTAAATAGAGTTATCTCTCTTTGTCCAGTTCATGCATGCAATGTAATTTGAGTTTTATGACAATATTACTTTCAGGCTGCAAAAACAGAATGAATATTGATGTTATAGGAACAAATAGTTTGCTCTATTTGGATAGTTTTATGAGTACGTGGTAGACAATATTTGAAAAACACACTCATTTTATGTTGTGAGTTTGTAAATGGGTTAAATTGTTTACGGACTGTTATTTTATCATTTTTTTTAGAACTGAGGTACCTGATCAGGGGGCAAATGCACAATGGCACCATGAATCAACATCAAATAGAGTCATAAATATTAGACATAATGCACTGATGTGGAACGCCGCATTCAATGACCACAACTCGTTCAAGGCTATATGCCAGGATTCCTATACTGGGACATGAAAAAGGAGGAACTTCAAGGGATCGGTTGTCGGGAGCAGATAATATGTTCATCTTGTCGATACCGCTCCCAAATGTATAATTTATATGAAGAGGTATCGACAAGCAAACCAGGGCGAAAAGCTGCAAAACAGAACATCGGGCTATTCATTGGTTTGTCAAAGAGACCGATTGGTGCTTCTGGTTTCAGGCGCATATGTTTGACTGCTAACGTTACTCCTCCATCATGCAGGTCAATTCAGGATACTGCAAATAAGACGCTGCCCAAAATAGAAAAAAATTATCGGCAAAATCTGAAAAAGAAGCGCGCAGATCTCATTTCTCATCAGAAGTCGGTATAAAAAACAAACCCGAATGTTATTGACGCTCAATCAGATGGACTTTATAATAACCCAATTTTTTCCGGTGCGGGGCGCAATCCCTTTCAGCCCAGCACACAAATCATATACAGTGTTGCGGAAAATGTTACACCCAACCATGACATTATCGGACTGGTGGTTCATAATAAGATATGTTCAAAGCACATGCACCTTAAACCGAACAAAAACCACAAGTGTGGAACAGATTGTTATGCGACGATTTGGTGATGAGAGAACGTGGGCAAAGGAAGCTTTCTTAGAAATGAAAAAAGAAAATGATATCGAGATAGGTACCCTTGTTACTGATCCTGACACTGCTGGATTTAAGGGTTGCGATGATCTTTATGATGAACAAACAACAAGTACGCATCCATTTCACCAGCTTGATACAGCCCACGTCTGTCGTAACCACCACAAGTTCACAAGAGGACATGCCAAACTTCCATCAATCATTCCTGGAGCTAATCTGAAGATTAAAAGTAAAATTATCTAACTTGTCAGACCGCTGTCAAGGTGAAATCACTTTGGCAAGGAAACATTTCAAAAATGACACAGACAAAATAAAAAGACATTTATCGACAGTGAAGGATGTTATTGTACAGTGCTATAAAAATTCACATGGACTTTGTAAAAAAAAATCATTGATGTGTAAAAGTACAAAAAAACTCAATTGGATGACTAAATGTACTAAAATCATCGGAAATGACTTCAAACTGCGTGCGACACCAAATACGTCAACCATTCTATTGGAATGTGCCAACTATCGACTTTGTTCTGAAATGGTTGAAATAACTGTATACGGCATGAATACACAAACAGTTGAGGCTTTTAACAGAGCGATAAGAACATCATTGCCAAAAAATGTTACATTCTCACGTAATGTTAGTGGCAAAGCAAATTGTGCATGTCACTCTGGACATTTAGGCCAGGTTAAATCCATTTCTGTTCTTTGTGGTAATCTCGGGTGTCCAATCGAGCGAGGTTCTAAAGTAGAAAAATCACTCGAGGCGATACAAAAAGCGGAAAGCTACAGCAAATCATATTAGAAATCGAAGGGTGCGAAGAAGACGAGAATTGATAGAAGGACAGAGTTATATGCTCTTTATGAGAAGCACGAGGAGGAAATTATGTACAAAAAAAGATATGCTTATTCCCCCTCAAGCATGTCCCAAACAACTTGAAGAGCATACCTATACTGAGTCATCCAAGTGGAAAAGGGTTAAACCAAGGCGGTAAGGGAAATCATACCTTCAACCAGTTACTTAAAGAGACACCACGGTGTGTGTCCCTTTGTACACAGCCCCTGATCATTGCAATGGTTGCGCTCCATATTTGTTGCATGGCTCTCCAGTACCAAGTGATCTGGGTTTATGCATAGCTTTTCGTGGCATACATGACTAATCTCATCCCCGCCCGGTACATATATGGGTGGGTTCAATGCACGTTGTTTGTCAATGATGAACATTAATCGGTGTGCGTGAAATTCTTTTTCCTTCTCCGCACCGAGCAGCATAATATTTCCCATGATTCCATAACCATTCCTAATTGATCTCTCCCACAAGCGACACCCAATCGAGTCGCGAGAAGTGTCCTCCTTGGGCCCATCTTTCAGTTTTGAGGAAAATGTTGAGTAAAATAACTCTAAATCCATTATAATGACCTTGGATGACTCAAACCTCATATATATTTTGAAGACCTCTGTCTGTCTGTCTGTATGTCTGTCTGTATGTATGTATGTCATTTATACAAATCTACGATTCTCGACCGATCGGGACGAAACTTAGTACGTGTGTGTAGTTTGACCAGGCGGTGGACGTTGTCGTATTGGCGAGCCCGTGCGGCGCCCGCTTCGCGCATGCCCAGACGAGATCTCGGAAATGGGTGGAGCTATCGACTTGAAATTTGGTATGTGAATGTATCTTGCCCCGGATACGAATTTTATCGGGTCGCCGAGCCCGCGCGACGCCAGCTTCGCGCATGCGCAGACGAGATCTCGGAAACGGGTAGAGCTATCTACTTGAAAGTTGGTATGTGAATGTATCTTGCCCCGGATACGAATTTTATCGGGTCGCCGAGCCCGTGCGACGCCAGCTTCGCGCATGCGCAGACGAGATCTCGGAAACGGGTGGAGCTATCGACTTGAAATTTGGTATGTGAATGTATCTTGCCCCGGATACGAATTTGATCGGGTCGCCGAGCCCGTGCGACGCCAGCTTCGCGCATGCGCAGACCAGATCTCGGAAACGGGTTTTACACTAAAAACTGCTTGACCGACCCAACTCAAATTTGGTATGTAGGCCTACTTTGATCTCGGAAACGATATGGGTGGGTCCAATTTCACGTGCGACAGTGTCCTTGACCTTGACCTCGCTCATATATGCTCATATAAGCATGTTTCTGGACCGATCGAACTATAGTTTGTCCAGACGCTGTATATTATGCCCAGATGGAGGCGATCACAAAGAAATCCCTAAATATCGACGAAGTCGGGCACATCAGCTAGTATAGATATTAAATTGTGATTTGGACAAATCAATACTTAGCTGGAAAAAGAGCTTTAGGTTACAGTGAAGTAATTATTTCCCATAGGCCTCCATACTATAAGTTACAGGGCGAGTTGTTGCCGGATACGGTGTCATATGAGGCGAAAGTAGTATGGGGGGCTCGTTACCTCCACATCTAAAAATAGAATTTTTGGGTCTAAAATTGTTTGTACTAAAATATTCCCAAAAAAAAAAATTCAAAACCCAAATTTTTTTCTTTCAAAATTTTCAAAAAAAAGTTTTAATATAAAAAATTTATAATGAGTTTTCGGTTTCGGATAATCTCGGTATTAAAATTTTTTTAATTATTTGAGTGTAATATCTTTCGTTATTTATATTCAAAACAAATTTTAAATATTTTTCATGAAACTCTGTTAATTTTATTAATCGATGTTTAGAAATAGCTTTATACCAATTATATGTGTATGGACAGGTCCGAGTCGCTGTAATTTTGGACATTGTGACCATCGGTATGAATGCATACATTCCAGTGTTTATCAATCAGACACAACCCATACATCATATAATTGTCATACCTGAAATAATTTGACACCATTACTCTTACATGAATAATAAAGAGCGTTTATTCTTTACGTCTCTATCCCGATGAAGTTATTGAGTATATCACAGGTGTGTATTATCGCGAATTATTGGAAGTATTGAGATGTACTATGTTGAATCATGAGCGGACGAAGAGGGTAATGCGAAATTACAACCCCAGAATGAACTGACATATTCGATGGAACAAATTTTCAAGTATGTACACGCCACATTGGGGGTAACAATGTCGAAAATAGTCGCACATTGGTTTACCAAATGACTTCTATTATATCCCGTTGACAGTTATATGTGGTCAGAGTCGTTCAATTTTCGATATCTTGTCTGAACAACATTAGTTGTTTAACGGGTTATTATCACGTAAGGTTGATAAACTGTGTCATTGTTAGCATTAACGCGATAATTAGTTATCCAAAAAATATGCATACATAATACGTACAGGTCATGAGACACTCAATAATTGAAGTTATTACGTAATGTTGTTATAACAATGACACCTGTATCTTCACCGAAGATATTCGTTCCACCCATAGCCTCTTCAACCTACACGTTCTCTTCCATCAACATTATCAGACCACGCTTTCGACCCATATAAAGCTGCTCTACACACGCCTTCCATAACAAATGTTTACTTATGATGTATATAAGAACTGTATAGCTACTAATAAATAGGACACAGTGAACAAAAAATGGGGTCAACTAACCATAGCGCCATACCATTTGAACCTTGTTCTAGTATTTGCATCAATGGACCAACTGGTTCTGGTAAGACGAGATGGGTCTACAGATTCCTACAAAATCTTAGTGGAATGTATTGTAGAGATCCACCTAAGAAAATAATGTACTGTTACGGTATTTATCAAAATTTCTATGATGAAATTGAATCATCAATCGAAAATTTGGTCATGCATCAAGGATTACCTACCCAAACAGAAATCGAAGAGTTTGCTGATGGTAAACATAATATGTTAATATTAGACGACTTGATGCATCGTATTATTGACCAAAAAGAGATTGAATTGCTATTTACACAGCAAACTCATCATCGCTGTCTTTCGGTGCTATTTATTTCACAAAATTTATACGCACAAGTCAAGGCTGCGATAACTATAGCCTTAAACACAGGATATCTAATTTTATTCAAAAATTTGAGGGATGGATCACAAATTTCCACATTGGGTAGACAATTGTATCCCGGTAAATCTAAAGTACTCATTGATGCATACAAGGATTGTATGAAGAAACCATTTGCGTATCTTATAATAGATATGTCCCCTCACACTGAGGATAAATACAGACTACGAACAGACGTATTTCCCAACCAAGACCCTATAATTTATGTACCTACTACGTAATAAGAAGGGGCAGTATCGAGCTGAGTCGCGACGATAAAATGAGTCGATTATTACGTAAGGAGTTGAATTTTGTCAGAATATTGACATCAACACAATCAAGATCTCAACGAAACGCATTATTGACATCGATAACTAATAATCAGTTGAAAGTTCTGGTTGAAATTACGGTCAATTTACTACATGAAATTTTAACAGTTACAGTTCAACAAAAAGCTAAATTACGGCGATATAAATCATTTTATATATTCTTGGGTGATAAATCTGTGAGCTTGTTGAGGAAAAGAAAAAATGTGAATAATCACTCAACCGCCATTGCTTTGATGTTGAACATCGTTGAACCTAAATTGAAACAGTTTTTGTGATGGAGTCTGTGAAGAAAACTGTTTTGATCCCGTATGAAAGATATATGATGTACACAGAAAAAAGTAAACACAAAAAAGTTTCATCGGAGCCTGATATTGAACACAGCGACATCTCGGCAAACAATAGTAGCCATTCTGACGAAATGAATAAACAAAGGGACCCGATGAATAATCAGATTGTTAATACAGTTCAAGCGACTGAACATCAGGAGGCAATCGAAAAATCAGGAGTTAACACATCTAATAATACATCGAAAAAGACACACACTAGGCAAAGAAAAAAGAAAATAAGAGAGATTAAGCTTGAAATATCTAGACCTCCAGGTATAATCGCCGGTAGGCTGACTAAGATAAAGAAGAAACGTTGGATATCGCTGTAAACAATATGGCCGATTGGAAAGATTATTTGAGTTCTATTTATTTTAATCCGGGTCACCCCGCATCGTACTCAGGAGCTACAAAGTTGCATCAGACTGTAAAATCTGAAAATAAGCACATCATTTCCAAGCGCGAGATTGTGGCGTGGCTACAAAATCATGAAAGTTATTCCCTAACAAAAAGTGTTAGACGAAAATTCCCGAGGTCTCGTGTTATTGTAAACGCTTCTGACAGTCAATGGGATGGAGACCTCATGGATATGAATGATGTTTCCAAAGACAACGACAATTACACGTACGTGTTAATAATGATTGACATTTTTTCTAGGAAGTTATGGTGCGAAGTTATAAAGAGAAAAACTGCAATTAATGTGATCAATGCTATGAAACATATATTTGAAGGTGGAAGAACCCCTCGCCTCCTCCGAACGGACCGCGGTTCGGAATTCACAAACAAACGGGTCAAAAGTTACCTTAAGGGTCTTCATATATCTCAAATTTTTACGCAAAACGAAATGAAAGCCAATTATTCGGAACGGGTCATAAAAACTATAAAGCAGAAGATTTCACGTTATATGATAAAGCATGATAATGCTAGATATATCGACATTCTACAAGATATTGTGAAAAGTTATAACCATACAATACATCGTTCTTTGGGTACCACCCCTGACTCAATAACTGTTGAGAATGAAGATGAGTCTCGCCTTGATCAGTGGTTAATAAGACAGAAGGGAGGTGTTAAAAGTAAATTGAAGAAAAAGTTCAAATACAATGTAAATGATATCGTTAGAATATCACACACCAAAGCAGTTTTTGACCGAGAATATTCTCAGAAATGGACCGGAGAGTTGTTCAAAGTTTTACAGGCAGAACATACCCTTGTATACATTGACAGATTTCTTGGATGAAACCATTGAGGGCGCTTTCTACGAGTCAGAACTTCAAAGGGTGCGCGTTGATGACGATACAGTGTACAGAATAGATAAAATTGTCAAAAAGAGGAAACGAAAGGGTCAAACTGAAGTCATGGTGCACTGGCATTCATGGCCTGACAAATTTAATTCATGGATTTTAGAGTCCGATGTCGACAGATATCAAAATTAATAAGAGTAAGCTATCCACGGGAACCATTACAATCATGGATAATATAACAGATACCTTGACGAATATGTTTCAAACAGAACGCGGTCGTCTAGATATGAATCTCCTTAAATGGATAGGAATTACTATTATGGCAATAACTCTGTCACTACCAGTTATTTTAATTCCAAAGAAGATACCGCGTGAGCCGGTGGACTATGAATTACGTCATACGAATGAGTCACACCCCCATGATTACGAACAACACCCCTGTGGGTTCGTGAAAAAGTGGACAATACGATCAAACATTACGGTAACAGTCTGTAATAATCAAGGGCACATTTATACAGACATTAGGCGAGTTGTGAATAACACTCCGACGATTATAAGTATTCCGTGTAACCAGTGGTCTGACTTCAAGTATATATTCAGTGATGTTGATAAAACTATAAGAGAAGAGATGAATATTGATTCTCTTTTGAAAAAAAATTAGAAACTAGTCATATGGATAATTATTATCTGTACCTGACTAGCGACGATTCCATATATAAATATCCAGATAATCGTCCTCTCGACTTCACAATAGAGTTACCTGGTGTATTAATATTGGAAGGAACGTGGTTATGTTGTTTGAAAGACATAAATATAACTGATCATATAGACACGGATTTATTATATATTTGCTCGGACATATGCGGAGAATCAATAGCCTGCGACACATCATCCCCCATCCTCAGGGTTATAAAGAGAGACACACGTGATGCGGGTGATTGGCGGAGTTTTGAGGACTCATTCTACATAAACGTAAGGCAGGATAAACTTCAGCGTCTCAGGATTTTTATAAGAGGCGATAAACTTTCTAAAATAAATGCAGAAAAAAGAGTGACTTGTACACTACATCTGAAGAAACATGTCGATGACGTATATTCCAGCCGATATTGAAAAGTGGAGAAAACATTTCAGGGACATGATTAATGGGAAGTTAAGGCCAGATAATGAGGGTCGCTACTTTATTGACAGAACTCAAAATAGTGATAGTGAAGAAGACGTTCTAAAACCACATATTAACGTAGTGACACCCATCGCGCAAGCGATTGAAATGGCCAAAGCCGAAGTTGCAGAAAATAAGTTGACACAAGCACGTAAGGCGTCCAAGAAAACCAATAAGAGAGTGTTACCTAGCGGTTTGGCTCATAATCCTAAGAAAGTGAAAACTGTTTTCGATAAACCATGAATGAATACAGAGAGTACCATACCGATAAATTGGCATTATTTGAATCGCCTGCGGTTGACAGCGGAATACAATCGACAGAATGGATAAACTACAGACCCGTGAATCAGCTGACAGACACTGCAGCTTTAGAGTTCAATATTCCCGCCATGGCCACAACCTACATGGACCTCAAACGCACATTGCTACTTCTCAAACTCAAAATAACCAAGCAAGATGGTTCGGCTCTAACCGTTAATGACGATGTGGGTCTGATAAATGCACCCCTACATTCAATATTTTCGCAGGTCGATTTGAATATACAGCAAGTTCCCGTGAGTCAAGTCGGGCCGAATTATCCATACAAAGCATATTTCGATGTACTCTTAGAAACTGAACGTAAGGAACAGCTACATGGACAAGCGTTCGAAAAGGACATGGCAGGTGGTATGGACCTGGCAGATTCGAAAAGCGGGAACTCTGGCCTGTATTACAGGTCCAAAACAACCCGTACTAGTCAAATAATGGATATTATGGGATCAATTCAGCTTGACTTCTTCCAACAGGACAAATTACTACTAAATGGTCTCCCGCTCACGTTAAAATTCTGGCAGACGAGAGATGTTTTTAGACTGATGTATGCGGGAACCACTGAGACATACAAGTTGAAAATACAGGAAGCTAATTTGAGACTAGCGACTGTGAAAGTTAACCCGGCTGTATTACTCAGTCATACTGAGTCACTCAAGAAAAGCAATGCGTGTTATCCTTTTTCAAAATCTATCATAAAGACGTATACAGTGTCAAAAGGTGCATTCAGTTTGGGAGAAGATAATCTATTTCAAGGAGACGTACCCAGTAGCTGTATTATTGGCTTAGTATCATCAAAGGCTGAAAGCGGTTCACGCGATAAGAACCCGTTCAACTTTGCGACTTTTGGATGCAACTTCGTCGCATTTTACGTCAACGGGCAGTCTATGCCCGCCCAAGCACTACAACCGAACTTTACCAGTAAGGAATATGTAGAAGCTTACAGTACGATAATAAAAGATGTGAAACGAAAAGCCGTTCATATTACTTATGAGGATTATGCGAAAGGTTATTGCATATATCGGATAAACCCGCAAGGAATTAATCACGATAGAGTCATACCTCTGAAAGGTCACACACGCCTTGAGATTAAATTCTCATCGGCTTTGAAAGACAATTGTACTGTAATTGTTTATGCCAAATTTCCTGCCGCTCTCAAAGTTGACGAGAGTCGTAAAGTTTGCATTGAATAATGAATACACGCGGACTCATGAGGGCGATAAATAGTTTCACAAACCATAATGAGATAGATGTTTGTCCCATAGACAAATTACCTCTTTATATCCAATATCCCCGGATGTATATAGTTAACACGGACGAGAGTAGCCAACCTGGACGCCACTGGATATTGATGATATTCCATGAACATAAACTATCAGAGTTCTTCGACCCTATGGGGTTAAAGCCCGAGTGTTACAACGGACGATTTAAACACGTGTTGTTATTGAATGGACCTCGTTACGAGTGTAATGATTACAGATTACAGGGTTCTAATATATGCGGTCCCAATTGCATATACTTTGCATTCTATAAACTGTGTGGATACAGTCTAGAAAATATAATGAGGCGTTTCAGTGCCAATCATTATATGTATAATGATTTAATTATTAAGGATTTTATGTTGAAATATATTCTGTAAACGCTCTTCATTAGCGACAACGAGAGAAACACTCTTTAAATTATATTATGTATATAAATAAAATATTGTAAATACAATCATTTATCGTTCTTATATTATCATATGTATGACTGGGAAAATAGATATATATATATATATATATATATATATATGACTGGGTTGAGGGGGTTGTGGAGGGAGGCGGGGTGAGGGGTATTAGGTCTGTTTCCAAAAAAAAAAAAAAAAAAAAAAAAAAAAAGTTATGTGAGCCCTCCCCGAATGAAAAAAAAGATAGATTAGATAGATTTATAAAACCACTACAGTATGAGGAAAATATGGTACATTTTCCAATTATTGTGAATAAACACGTAAGTCTGACGTTGAAGCGACGTAACTCGCGTGATAATAAACGAGATCTAACTTCCGGTCAGTTGCCAGGCCGCGGGCCGATAATGAACAGAGCTTTTCGTTATCGGCCCGCGACCCGGTTTTAACAATACGCTATTTGGAACGCCCCGAAAAACGTTATCAATGGCCTGGAGAACGCCCTATAAAGTGGTAATAATACAAATTACGCGGGGTTATTCGACCATATGCAAAAAGGTGATAACTGTTGAATATCTATTGTATTCAAATATTTTATGATGTGAAGCCAGGTTGTTATTAGACGGGATGCAGTTCATTACACATTACGTAACCGTTCAGTTAAGAACTGCTCGCCTGTACATCCAATTAAGGAACACTGCATTTAGGTATTTTATCTCACAGACTGCCTAATCAACAAAACATTACATAACAAATGTACAGATTAAGTGTTTTAGGCTGGTTAAATGTTAGAGACTACTTGTTGATGTATCGCGAAGTTTGATTATGTACAGTGTGTGTGAACGATGGATATTATTCCGATCGGCCAATTTATTGCACATTACAAAAACACTCTATAAATCATCATCATCATCATCGTCGTCGTCGTGGTCGTCGTCGTCGTCGTTCAGGGTTATGTGGACATTATAACCCCACGCATCTCACACGTAATTGAGCGGCCTGTTCTCTTAGTCAGGTAATTCATCCACTCATTCATTATAGGGATGTGGCAGTGTCGGCACGTCGATCAAAATAACATTATAACATTATAACCCCACGCATCTCACACGTAATTGAGCGGCCTGTTCTCTTAGTCAGGTAATTCATCCACTCATTCATTATAGGGATGTGGCAGTGTCGGCACGTCGGTCAAAATAACATAATAACATTATAACCCCACGCATCTCACACGTAATTGAGCGGCCTGTTCTCTTAGTCAGGTAATTCATCCACTCATTCATTATAGGGATGTGGCAGTGTCGGCACGTCGGTCAAAATAACATTATAACATTATAACCCCACGCATCTCACACGTAATTGAGCGGCCTGTTCTCTTAGTCAGGTAATTCATCCACTCATTCACTTATAGGGATGTGGCAGTGCCGGCACGTCGGTCAAAATAACATTATAACATTATAACCCCACCCATCTCACACGTAATTGAGCGGCCTGTTCTCTTAGTCAGGTAATTCATCCACTCATTCACTTATAGGGATGTGGCAGTGTCGGCACGTCGGTCAAAACTTTCAACATCTAGAAAAGTCTGGCCGACATAACCTCAGTTGGAAATTTCATTCAAGTATTTAGTGTGTAAATTGTTTTCAGACAAAACCCCGCATATTTACATGTGCATGTGAAATTAGAAAACTTTCTTTTTCAGAATTTAAAGTTTCTCTCCATAGTCAATGCAGGATTCATAGTGTTCATGCATAGTTACTAGTATGTATGTACAGAGCACAATGATGACTGCATGTCTACCATATCAAACACCTGTCTGGGTTGGATACTGAAAAGCACATGCAATTATCTGCTGGTTGGTTCGGGTGTGTAAAAATTACAATAATGTATTTCCATACAGCTCATAGTTCAATGCAAATTGGTTTCTGTGCCTTCCCTTTTCCCTGTGCATATTATCACCTTTCTTCAGTTTGTGTAAATCTCATTTGAATCTAAAGTGATGCTAGCCCTGTAATCCCATGCACCAGTCAACTGATTTCGTGAGGCCCTTGTGGCATTTCTGGTATATTAGTGATGCTGATATGGGGGATGTCCTCGTCCCCAATTGAATAATTTGGTGTTATTTGGGTTAATAATTGGTTATTATAGCATCATATTATTCTTGTCATATGAATATATTCTGAAAAATATTCCAAAATGAGGTCTATCTCACCAGATATGCTCAAATGGCAATGTGAACCTAAACCATGAATATGTATTGGATTTAAACAACAGCTGGTGTTTTAAATGATATTTCTATTTCATAAATTGCATAAAGCATGTTTTGTATCTATGCATTTGACCAACAAGGGCCATGATCGGTGAATACACAAATAGAAATTGGACCCACACATGTTGATATTTTGAAGGGTTTCGCAAGTCGCAGTTGTACTGTTACATGAAGTTGTGAGGCAGATGTTGGGTTAAATCAGCCAAAGTATACAACTTTTTGACCAGAAAGAGTACACTATATATTACAGAGTGTACATGCAGTTATCCTGCCGGAAAATGTTCAGATAATAAGTTCAAAATTTCACATTATATTGTATTTCCATACAGCCCATAGTTCTATGCATATTGGTTTCTGTGTCTTCCCTTTTCCCTGTGCATATTATTAGCACAATTCTTCACTGTTTTACTCTCCTTTGAATCTAAAGTGGTTCTAACCCTGTAATCACATGCACCAGTCAACTGATTTCTCAGCAATTCACTGTGTATGACAGGACTGGAGGCCCTTGTGGCATTTGTGCTATATTAGTAATGCTGATATGGGGGATTCCTGGTCCAAAATTAAATAATTTGGTGTTATTTGAGTTAAAACATGTAATTGGTTACTATACATGTAGCATCATATTGTTCTTGTCATTTGATTATATCTTGAAAATTTTTCCAAAATGAGGTCTTAGCCCACCAGATATGCTCATAGAAATGAATAGAATGGCACAATCAACCTAAACCACGAATATATATTGGATTTAAACAACTGTTGGTGTTTTAAATATCAGAAATTCAATAAACCACAAGTTTTGTATCTATGCTTTTGACCAGCAAGGACCAAGATGGGTAAATACACAGTCAGATATGACAAATATAAATTGGACCCACACAGGTTGATATTTTGAAGGGTTCACAAGTCGCAGTTGTAATATAACATGGAGTTGTGAGTCTAATAATGTTGGGTTCAATTAAACAACTTTTTGACCAGAACGAGGTACATTATACCTTTAACCCTCTTTGTACTAAACACTCATTAATGAGTAGTTATCCTCTATCTGTAGGAACTGTTCAATATTTCATTCAATATGTATAATGCATTTCCATATAGCTAATATTTCAATGCATATTTGTTTCTGCGTCTTCCCCTTTTCCCTGTGCACATCGGAACCATTCTTCAGTCCTGGAACTCGCATTTGAATCTAAAGTGGTGCTAGTCCTGTAATTACATGCACCAGTTAACTGATTTCTCTGATTTCACTGTGTATGACTGGAGTGGAGGCCCTTGTGGCATTTTTGGTATACTGTCCTAATACTGATATGGGAGATGTTCTGGTCCAAAATAGTATAATTTGGTGTTATTTGAGATAATAAATGTTTGCTACAGCATCCTATTGTTCTCATTAGAATATAGTCTGAGAAATCTTCCAAAATGAGGTCTTAGCCCACCAGATATGCTTATATAATGGCACAATCCACCAAAGGCTTGAATATATCTTGGATTTAAATATATCTTGGTGTTTTAAATGATATTTTTATGTCACAAATTCCATACAACATATGATTTCTATCTGTGTTTTGACCAGCAAGGGCCATGATGGTTAAATATACAGTTAGATATGACAAATAGAAATTGGACCCACACAAGTTGATATTTTGAAGGGTTTCGCATGTCGCAGTTGTAATGTAGCATGACGTTGTGAGGCAGATGTTGGGTTAAATCAGCCAAATTATCCATCTTTTTGACCAGAAAGCACTATACAGTTAACTATTTCTAATTTGAATCTAAAGTCTTCCAAAATGAGATATTTTTTTATTTAAAAAACAACCCTTAGCATGGGCTACACATGTCGGTGTGTTCGTCTGATCATCGAAAGTTGACGTGGATGTTAATATTGACATGTAGATGGGAACGACTCATTTTGGGGTCACTCGACCATAAAACATGGCCACCGGCAGCCATCTTGGATTTTACTGTTTGCATGATTAAATCCTTTGGCATGGGCCGCATGTCGTACCTTTGGTTGGATCATTATGAACATTGTCATGTCTGTTGTATGACATTGGATTGTTGATGTGAACGAATCATTTTGAGGTCATTCGGCCATAAAACATGGCCGCTGGCAGCCATCTTGGATTTTACTCTTGTTATGACTTAATCCTTTGGCACAGGCTACAGGTCATACAATAATGCCCTAAATAATTGACTTCTTAACCACAGCAGAATTATGGGTGATTTTTCAGGATTTCGTCGTAAATATGGTTTGTTGCCATTCATCGGAAAGCTCTCAGATTATTTAGGGCATTACATCCCAAGAAATAGTAATTTGGAAGCGTTAATTCGGATTAAATCCGAATTAACGCTCCCAAATTACTATTTGTGGAATATGCATCTATAATACGATATTGATAATTTTATTGCACAATCGGTGTTTGGAAATTAACCAGGTATGCACACACTTTGAATATTTTCTCTGCTGAATCTAACATTGACAGTTTCAAGTCACCATCGAGAATATGGTACGTTTTATGCGTTGCATAATACGCTCAATATGTCCTCTCACAGTTGCAACCTTCTCTGAATATTCAAGTTCATTTTTTGAGATTTGTGGACTCCGACGGTCAGTTCCTTTAAAAGCTGGGATGTAGAATTTTATCCCAATGTCTGCCAGTTCAACCTCTATCCGAAATCCCCTGTCAGCCATCACATCACCACGATTTTCCCTTAAACTGTCCATCAAATCACATGATTTTGTCGTAATGTGCTTGTCAGGGCATGGCCACCATACAATCGGCTTATATATGTGACAGCCATGTGTGGACTCACACCAACAAGATATTTGTAGGTATTGTGATGCTTATAGTTTGAAAAATATTGCTTTTTAGCCTCACATCTCTTCGGAGTCTGTGTGAACAGTTCTGTGCAGTCCAATATTATCTGTGTGTCCGATAAGTCGTTAACAACATGAGATTGATTCTCTTGTGTGGCATCACTTGGGGGAAGTTTACACACATACTCAAGTTCTGTACACATCATATTCACCCACGTATTAAAAATAGCGGAAGCTGTGCCAACACTCACATCAAATCGATCTCCTAAATCTTGTAATAAAAGTCCAACACTTAAGCGAACTACTGTCAACAAAAATTCTTCTTCAAGTGTCAGCTTTCTTTCCGATCCAGGCTTACTTGAGCACCTGCTGCTGAAATGTTCATGCTTGGTTCTTGAACCTTTCCAATACTTCATGTCTTTTGCTAAAGGTTTCAGGTAATTGAATACTGCACAACATGTTCCATAATTGGGGAATTCGGTCGAAAACAGCATCTTTTTTGGATTATATTTTATGTTTTCCAACCGTAGTGTCTGCCTTCTAAACTTCTCATTTTCGAACTCCAATTCTGCAATTTTGTTTTGGAGATCACAGTGAATATCATCCCATGACATTTGGACATACGAGTGATCTGCTGATGGTGGTACAACAACAGTGACCTCAGACTTATGCCTTCCTTTGTTGGAGAAAGACAAACGTTTCACGCATTTTGGCGTTTTCACTTTCCTGTCCTTCAGTGGACTAACTTGCTTTTTCGAAGATGTTAAACAAGTCCTTGAATTTGATTATTTAAGAAACAACTTTGGTGCATAACCTTCATCAGATGGATTGTCACTTTTACCTGTAATGAGAAAAACAGACACATGCATAAATTACATGCATTTACATGTATCTTTCAAAGTGGCTACTTGATCTGTAAGCACCGAAATTATACAATGTTGCCAGTGTTATTAGTCAAACCCACGGGGGTTCATCCGTTACACGAGAAACGCGCCTCTCTCCGATAAACGCTGCGCGGCACATTCCGATCGCTACGCTTCACACCCGATGAAGAAAGTTTATTAATGAACATAGAGCTGCATAGAGAACAACAAAGGAACAATGGGTAATATGTTTGCTGCTGAATTTATTGTGTACAGTAGTCCCAATCATTACTAACAACTATACATACTCCTATATTCATTATTCGACATGTCTGAGACAACATGAAATTCGTGTGCTTTTATCACTAAAATGTGGACCAAAAACAACGACTGCTGTAGTGTGATAACACCTCGCCATGGTTATAGAAGCTTGCATTTTCATAGATATATGTCTTGTTGATACATGGATATGCATTGTTTAGAGATATATACCTATAATTTGACAAAAACGGCAGTTAAAAAGTGCTCAAAAACGCTACGTTTCATCTCCGATAAACGTTACATCAGTTAGACTCTTTCCGATAAAATATGTTACATTTCCGAACCGATAAGCTTATTCATATGATCTTAGTTTGTGTTTTTTGTCGTGTTTTTTCGGGGTTTGATGCTGCCTTATTTCTTCTAGCACGAAAGCAGTGATTGTGCATCATTGCAAATTGTCATAAATATAATTATAACAGCATTGATAACTCGTGAATGATGGAATCCCCGAACGATTATGCTACTTCCACTGATACGAGGTGTCATGCATATATCACATAGTTCTATATGTAGCCAAATGGCGACGGAAGGATATGTGGGGACAACATTATATAATTACGACTTTTCAATCACGCTCTATTTGACACTGGAGAGATAATCAGTGATTTATTTATTTAATATTTCCAAATGAAATCGTCATACTATTACATAATTGGTACCGCACGAATGGGAAAATATTCAATGGTTATGCTATTGTGACCACGCTATTCAACTGAAACTGATACACGATGTCTTAATCATATAGGCCTATATATACGTGGTTATATTCGTAATGTCGTATAATATTATTGGCTCTAATAAACGTTCTTTATTTGTTTCAGAACGGGTCAAAGATGTGTAACTCTTTATATTGAACCATGATTATGCAATTAGTACTTTCGATTTCTAACTAAAACAGTTAGCATTTTCATAGAATACGAAGGATCTTTTCTGTCAATGGCATTTTATGCAATAGGGCAGGGGTAGGTTTTTGAGTACATCTAATAACAAATTGATATAATATGATTCGTTAAACGGTAATGCGCGTACAGAGACGTGGCGACAGGAGGGTTGGGGGGTTGGATGGGGGTGTCTCACCCCCTAACTTTGGTCAAAATTTTTAACAGTTGGAAATTTCATACCTGCCAAAACATTAGTTGGAAATTTCACACCAACAATAGGTTGAAAATGTTCTCGTAGTTTGATTTTCAAACAATTTATTGGGGGGAATTAATTGTTTTTGGACCAATATTTGCATATTTTCCTATTTTTGTTCAAAAATTTGGAATGAAATTGTCATCAGTTGGAAAGTTTTCAACCTTAGGGGGGGGGGGTGACAGGTTGGAAATTTCCAACACTTGGAAAGCTTGTGTCCTGTTCTCTCCCCCGTGGCCAGTGAAAAACTGCTAGTTAATTTAAGAAAACAATATTGTCATACATTTGGTCAGCATTGTCATTGGAATTGTTATCAGTTGGAATTATCCAACCTAAGTGGGGATGTCAGGTTTGAAATTTCCAACTCTAGGAAGGCTTGATGCTAGTCTAGATGGTAGGATTTTGCGATTTTCTTGTTCAGATTTCAAAAATTCCGCACACCGGGCCGAACCATGGTCGGCCAGGTGTGTCATCGTCCCCGTGGCCAATACAAAACTGCTAATTAGTTTAACAAAACAATATTTTACTACATTTGGTCAAACTTGTGGACTGAAATGGTCATCAGTTGAAGAATTTTTCAACCTGAGGGGGAGTATTAGGTTTGAAATATTTTCAACACTATAGGAAAACTTCAGTTGAGGCCAGTCTAGATGCTATAGGATTTGCGATTTTCTTGTATGGTTTTCAAAATTTTCTCACACCGGGCGGAACAACCATGGTCAGCCCGGTGTGTCCTGGTCTCTTGCCCGTAGCCGTGTGCATTTGTCTGGAGTTAGACCACTCGATGTTAGGATTTATGCAATTTTTCAGGTTAAAATATCTGAATGTTCTCATATCGGGAATTTAGAACCATGGTTTATGAATATATGGATATTAGGTCAGTGAAGGGCACACACCGATACCGTTAGCAACAAGCACGCAACAAAGACAGAAGAATAGTGTGACACGACATCATACAACAATAACCTTAACTAGTGTGTGCCAACCAGAAATAATCATAATAAATCGCGTAAATACCAAAATATAACGACTGAAAGCAAAATAGTGTCATTTCTACTCAATAATGTAGGGTAATTTGCATACGTGTGTGCTCATATTGAATAATAACGTTGACATACATTCAAAAATCTATGCATATACTCCGAATATGGTCGATTTTTGCCGTATTGATCAAGGCGATGTTTGGAGAAGAGAAATGTAGCGTATCAATTATCGGAACATGAGAAAAGTAGCGTGCCTAAAATCGGAAACGTAGCGTATGTGTATTGGTTTCAAATCGTTTTTCGCTATATAAACGGGCAATATAAGTGGAAATTTTATGACATCACAAATATAGATATGCAGAACAAAATATATCTCGCCTCAAAACGTCCAGCTGTATCTTATTCACAGAAGGGATTGAGTTTTTTGTGGGATTTTACAAATGAGCACCCAAAAATTAAGCGATAAACGACTATTGTGTTTCAATTAAGGAATAGTTCTGTGTTATAGTAAGGTACAAATCATTGTTAAAGCAGTCCGATCATATATGTTAATTGTTTTTTCAGAAATAATTTATGAATACTGAAAAAAATTTCCATTTTGGCGAAAATATGCTGATTTCCACGTAGCAAATCGGAATGTGCCGCGCAGCGTTTTTCGGAGAGAGGCGCGTTTCTCGTGTAACAGATGAACCCCCGTGAAACCATATACTAGTATGCAATTTAGATAATACCATTTTATAATAAAATAATGCCATTCCGTTTAGATTTGCTATGGAAGACCAAAACTCAGATTTAAATTCCCAGTTTTTTTAACTTGATAAAAACATACTTGCAAGAGTCCCAAGTAGAATGCGATCTGCATACGGTTGATTTGGTGCAGTTAACCCGCTCTAGTGTTTGTTTACATCGAAAATGGGAAACTTAGACGCAGATATAGCAACAGTCGAATTTCAATGGAATAGTTTTAAAACACACATTTACCATTCAACGGGAACGCCGATTAATTTTTTTAGTTAATTCCACGCACCTTTTGGGAAATGGTCTGAACAAACTCTCATCCATGCTTTCGGTGTCCAGTTAGCTTCTCCTCGCCGAATGCAATCATTCCAAAGTTTTAATTTCTTTTTATCCTTCATTGGCATTGAATAATACGATCTCTGTATTCCATCTTCTAAATCAGAAACCTTTACTATTTGTTCACATTGGCTCGATACAATATGTGCCGCGATTTCGCTGTTTTCGTCAAAACATTTTAGGAGATTCCATCGCAGCCTTTGTTTAACTATCGCATTCAAAGACTCGCAGAACGGAACCACTCTGACGCGCAGTGCATTGTGGGATATGTCAAAAGAGTGCAATATGAAATACTACAGTATGTTATGCTTGACAGAGAAGTTTTTAAATTTATAAATGACTATTATTCTATTCATATCTCAACAAAATGAGAGTTACATACAATGTGCGCACCTTTACAGTTTACACGACACAGATACTCGCATCAGTGCATGTCAAACAGATAAGATATATCAGTTTACATTAGCAAATACTGTGCACGTAAATAAAGACATTAAATACTATACCTGCAATTTTGTTTCTCGCCTGATACCACTGAAGGACATGCAGGGCA
This sequence comes from Siphonodentalium dalli, assembly GCA_032622095.1. NCBI lineage: Eukaryota > Metazoa > Mollusca > Scaphopoda > Gadilida > Siphonodentaliidae > Siphonodentalium > Siphonodentalium dalli. The sequence continues at coordinate 3,736,329 of CP136064.1, forward strand.
TATACACTTTACGCTAGAGTCCAAACAGACAGGTAAGTGATTCCGTGAAGGACATGCAGGGCATATACACTTTACGCTAGAGTCCAGACAGGTAAGTGATTCCGCGAAGGACATGCAGGGCATATACACTTTACGCTAGAGTCCAGACAGACAGGTTTGTGACTCGTTATTATTCTTGAATGGTATTCACTATTTTGTGTGTGAAGGCTCTATGTTCATATGCAGGTAGGTATGTAAGTGTGGAGGGAGCACAACCAATATAGGGGCCTGACTTGAACATTTGAACATATTCTATTTGTATAATAATACAAAAGGGATTGGGGCACACGCTTTGTCAGCTTACTGTTACGCTTTTGTAATGCTTTCCAGTTCCCCTTGCTATATATATGGGTAATGATTGATTTTCACTTGGAAATCCCCGTTGGGTGGCCTGATTTACAACTGCACTCCCATGTTGTAGACCGAAATGTTCAAGTCCGAGAAATATTTGAATTGCAGCAACATTAACTGTTAATCTTCTATTTCCGCAACATTGCATTGTTTACAGATGCGCAAGTGATGCGCTGTTGGCTCTGGTTTCGTTTATCTGCCCTTATCTACCTCTGGTCTGCGTGCAATTGTTATTATGCGCGAAATCGGGCATCGCCAGATGACCACTCCAACCGATGAATGACAAGTTATTGAAATGTCTCTCACCATGATCATTTTATTGAATTGATTTTATATAAAGTATCATAAAAAACCAGAGACGTCGTGACGTCATTATAACAAGTACGAGCCAATAGTACATCTCTACATACAGTCTTACAGACTAAAGGCACATTTCTATATAATTGTCACTTTATCACAGAAATCCGGGCCTCACCACGTATAATATAAAGTTCTATACACTTGTCTACAGGACATTAATACAGCTGAATTTTCTGGCTACATCATAGCGCATATTCGACTATAAATATGACACAACATATTTATTATATCAACTTGTCTTTACACGACGTAAATACTTATACAAATTAAAACATGGAAATAATTTTCATGCACAGGTAAGGTTCATCCTGTCTGACTATTTAAGATATAAATGATTAATATGAAGCTAAATATAACTTAAATATAACAAGACACACAACTGCTGGTTCGTTTCACACGCCATCCAGTTAGTTACTCTGAAAAATGCTACTTATGTACGAATCATTAACGGTCCTTCCGTTTCACAACTTGTTTGAAAAGGTACCCGCGTCCTATAATGAAAGAATACATGCATATTCATGCATATCTATGTAAGTCATACAGTGATGCTCTGAAACTACGAAATAAAAGCATTGTTCATCGAACATTTATCTCATTCAATGGATATAATGCTGAGCTTTAATAACAAATCTACTTGACTAAGTGAATCACCAAGACATCTGTGGAATAATTATGTCCAGCCCAAGGGGTGGCAGATTATGCAAATTACTTGTCCATCACGCCATCACAGAAAAATAGCGCGCATGGGCATAAGATATGGTTGGCTGAAATTATTTTCTTGCCAATACTATGAATATTCATTTGAATACTGCCAAAATGACCACCTCAGGCCACCTTGCAGAACAGGGGGGGGGGGGTATAAATATTGATTGTGATGGGATGCACTGAGTGGCTGGTGTAATTCATCCATATGCAGTGATATGCTGATGTAAAACCCGTATGTACACATGTATATAACTGAATCCATTTGTAGTTAGAAGCTAATGTAGAACCCGTATACATGTATATAACTTAACCCATTTGCACTGAGATGCTGATGTAGAACCCGTATACAAATTAATACATACATTTGCACTGAGAGGCTGATGTAGAACCCGTATACATGTATATAACTGAATCCATTCGCACCGATGTGCATTTGATAATGCATGGAGAGATGCTCTGTCGTTGCACGATGTACGAGAATATAAAATTATGTGTGAAAAAAGGGACTTCTTTATGAGCGACTGCGCAATCTCAAACTTGAACTATTTTGTTGAGAAATATTTTGAACATATTGGTTGTTTTATAAACATACTATGGTGCTACCCGTCACAAAATGACGGGTATATACATGTTCTTTGTTACTTTCTAGTGTCCGCGGTCGTGAACAAATTATCATTCCTATATTAGAAATGGAATGGTCATGCGTCTTTGTCACTGGATGCGCGAGGGAACACTTTCTACACACCCAGCCCACATATGCGCATGCACATATTGAACGAAACAAAATAATCATGCATATTACTTTAAATATTACTATATACTAACTGAAACATACTCAATTCGGGCGTCTTTATTCAGCGACGAAGGGAGCTTGCGGCACATTTTGATCTTAAAGCGATGTGGAACACTCCGGTATGGTGACTAAATAGAAATGGAGAATTTTGGTGTAATTTTTACAAATGTTACATTCCTTCAGTTGTCATAGCGCCTGAATACATACATATCAATTTCAGGCACCCGAACAAGTACATACATGTAATATGACTTTAAACGGACCCCCTTTGGAGCCTGTAATCAGCATGCAGCTTAGGGACCACAGGCCCCTGCACTGCGGCCCATTTGTATGAACACTTTATTTAAATAAGACTATTTTCTACCCCCTCTCACCGACCCACATATATATATGCATGCACAATTAATCAAGATGTTTTAAATTTATTACTATATTTATTTTGCGTGACAAAATGACGGGTATTTACATGTTCTCTTTTACTTTCTAGTGTCCGCCGACATGAACACATTCTCATTTCTATATTGGCAATGGAATGGTCATGCTTCTCTTTTTTGTCACTGGATGCGCGAGGGAACACTTTATTTCAATAAAAACTATAGTTGTACACCCCAAATATACGCATGCACACATTGAACGAAACAAAATCAGAATATTTAAATATTGCTATATACTAACTGAAACGTACTCAATTCGGGAGCCTTCATTCAACGACGGCACATTTTGATCTTAAAACTGACCCCTTGGGAACCTGTATTCATCATATACAGCATAAGGAACACAGGCCCCGGCACTGCGGCTCATTGTAGTTGTACGTATTGTATATATTATGCGCAGACGATACCGTGATCCTCTCAGACTCATAGGACAATATGCACCGTGCAGACGATACCGTGATCCTCTCAGACTCATAGGACAATATGCACCGTACAGACGATACCGTGATCCTCTCAGACTCATAGGACAATATGCACCGTGCAGACGATACCGTGATCCTCTCAGACTCATAGGACAATATGCACCGTACAGACGATACCGTGATCCTCTCAGACTCATAGGACAATATGCACCGTGCACTTTTCGAATTCGCAGATTATGCCGAGTATGCAGTATTAGCGACAAAAGTTATGGTAAGTGGTCAATACATGTAAAATCGTAGCCCCACACCTAAACTGGTACTCATCACCTAAACTGGTTCTCATCATCTAAACTGGTTCTCACCATTCCTACACCTAAACTGGTTCTTATCACCTAAACTGGTTCTCATCACCTAAACTGGTTCTCATCACATAAACTGGTTCTCATCACCTAAACTGGTTCTCATCACCAAAACTGGTTCTCATCACCTAAACTGGTTCTCATCACCAAACTGGTTCTCATCACCTAAACTGGTTCTCATCACCTAAACTGGTTCTCATCACCTAAACTGGTTCTCATCACCTGAACTGGTTCTCATCACCAAAACTGGTTCTCATCACCTAAACTGGTTCTCATCACCAAAACTGGTTCTCATCACCTAAACTGGTTCTCATCACCTAAACTGGTTCTCATCACCTAAACTGGTTCTCATCACCAAAACTGGTTCTCATCACCTAAACTGGTTCTCATCACCTAAACTGGTTCTCATCACCAAAACTGGTTCTCATCACCTAAACTGGTTCTCATCACCAAAACTGGTTCTCATCACCTAAACTGGTCTCATCACCTAAACTGGTTCTCATCACCTAAACTGGTTCTCATCACCTAAACTGGTTCTCATCATCTAAACTGGTTCTCATCACCTAAACTGGTTCTCATCACCTAAACTGGTTCTCATCATCTAAACTGGTTCTCATCATCTAAACTGGTTCTCATCGATCTAGTGATATTTTGCTCTTCTACTAGTCTAAGCGCTTGGTGTAGAAAAACACCATAATTGTGTAAAAGGTGACAAAAGCATGGAACTTTGCACATATATTCCTCACACGCTACTGCTCATATTCATATGTGGCGACATTAGCGGCAGGTCCTTACTGGATGCTAGGCAACTACCCGATATCGAATACATGCTCAGATGACTGATAGTATGTGAGTTTTAACAGACTAAACTACGTCGAGTAACATTTTATGGTGAAAACAATTATAAGTTGTTGTTAATGTTGATCTGACTGACAAATTACCATTTTGCTTATTCAAAGTGGTGACGGTTGCCAGTGGCCCGCAATCTATAAATGCACATATGACTCATATTATGATAGTTTTAACAATCTATAAATGCACATATGTGACCCGCCATATCAAATCCAGTCGTAAGTCGGGATTTGTTTTACCATGTGCCAATGCATTCTCTTATATATGCGAGTCGACCATAGGTCGCCTCGCATATATAAGAGAAAGCATTGGCTTAACAATTTTTTACAATTTTAATAATTTGTTCTTGTATTTTTTAACAATTTTATAATTTCACCCATACAGAGCCCCAGACAAACATGAGCAGACGACACTCTTATATATGCTTCTATATATGTGCGGGGGCTCCCTGCAGGGTAATGGATGTTTTTTATTTTATGTCCTAAAAATTGTAAGAAACATTTATTTAAAAAAATGATAAAAAATTGTTAGGCCAATGCATTCTCTTATATATGCGAGGCGACATATGGTCGACTCGCATATATAAGAGAATGCATTGGCACAGGGTAAAAAAATCCCGACTTTCGACTGGATTTGATATGGCGGGTCACATATGACTGATATTATGATAGTTTTAACAACATAAACTACCCCAAGTCGCATTTTTATGGTGAAAACAATAATAGTTATTGCTAGTGTGAATCTGATAGGACCATATATTTCTTATTTACACGATTGGTTACTGTTGCTAGTGTCATACCCGAAATACAAAACAAATGCACATATGACTTATATTATGGTAGTTTCAACAAACGAAACTCCGTCATGAAGCATTTTTATGGTGAAAACAATTATAATAGTGTTAGTGTGAGTCTAACCAGAATGTGGCACAAGTTTAGTTTTCATCTGGGTACAATTATCTGTTATGCTCCATTGCTAGTTCAGACACTCAGAACGGAGACCAGAATTGAGGAGTTTTTGCACTAATCGGCCAAACGGAATTCAGCGTGAGAGTTGAACAGTTGTTGATTATATTTAATACAAGAAAACCCTCGAAAACAAAACAAAATCACATTTAATGTTTTATGTTATTTCCTTCATAAAAAGAATCTTCGTGATAATGAACCCTCTCAATACTCTAGAATATAGAATTAACCTTAAAATAACAAAAACCTTCGGAATAGAGAACCTTCGGAATAACGAACCTTCGGATTGGTGAACCTTCGGAATAGCAAATATTCAAAATAGAGAACCTTCGGAATAGTGGACATTCGGGATAGTGGACCTTCGGGATAGTGAACCTTCTGAATAGAGACATGCCCCCCAATATTCATATTATATGCTCAGAGTTCAAAGGTACGGGCCCATAAAATTCTAAATTTGCCCCTTATAATATTGAACTCCAAATTGGAGCCCACACAGAACATCACTTAAGTCAACTGTACCTGTGTCATGTCCCAATGCGGGAGGATCCATATATACCACAATATTCATATTATATGCCAAGAATTCAAAGTTATGGGCCCACGTAATGACATTAAATCTCAAGAAAACCCGCGAAAACAAAACAAAATCACATTTAATGTTCTAAGTTATTTCCTCCTGTATCTGTATCGGTATGCGCGCAGGATCAGTTCGGATGTGAGCGCACACTCCATAAAAAGAATCTTCGTGATAATGAACCCTCTCAATACTTTAGAATATAGAATTAACCTAAAAATAAAAAAAAAACCTTCGGAATAGAGAACCTTCGGAATAGCGAACCTTCGGAATAGTGAACCTTCGAAATAGCAAATATTCAAAATAGAGAACCTTCGGAATAGTGGACATTCGGGATAGCGAACCTTCATAATAGAAACATGTCCCCACAATTACACCGGGGACGCAAACACATGTGCTAATCTTTGTCGTACTATCGTGACTCTATCGGTACGGTTTATACTCAAGTACGAAAAAATAACCATAATACATTCGCCCAGTGGATTATCGATCGACCACAGAATATGAAAAACTCTAATACAGCTTACACCACTGTGTGGCGTAATGAGGCATGACCACAATAGTTATATAAGTCATAGACCCACACAGATAGATGTATACGTCACGGATCCACTATATTATATATATGCAGAACATGTGGCCAGCCCCAATATGTTATCCATAGCCATTAATAGTTAGGTAAGGACCCAGGCACATATGCGTAGTCATAGGACCCATATCCCTACGCATGGGGTATGGATATAGGATATGTGTAGGCCATGAACCAGGCGCTACATATAATCCATAATATCGGGCCCGTATATATATATATATTGGCATCGGATCCAGGCATCTACAGACAAGGCATAAACCATTTAACAACGATGTCAAACGGGTTATATCTGGTCACCAAGAACAGATGCCGCAATGTTGCGATGCCATGTTATAGAAATACAATAGTATATTATATATATGGCGGTGGACCCAGCCCATTATGCATGTTGTGTGATATCTAAGCTGCATTGTCAGGGACCATGACACTGTAACATGGTGCAAATACCCAAGTGTCAATAGGTAGACCATGGCCTAAGATACAATAGACCAATCAATGTATAATACATTAGTTCACCATGGATTCAGGACCCTATATATGGTATGGACACATGGAACAGTTATGTGACAGACCCACCTTTCAGTAGACATTGGATCAATTCCATAAATACGAAGGTCATGGATGGAGGCCCATATAAATAGCCCATGTACACATGGCACAGTATGTAGGCCATGGACACATGCCCATACATGTAGACCATGGACCCAGGCTGATATAGGTATGTCACAGCATTTTATCCAGGCATGATCAGGTGTCTATGTGTAGAAAACTGAATCACCCCTTATACGTGATATGTCTACACCAAAGACACAGGCATGTTTACGTAGTGCTAATAGCCAGTTGACTATATTTAGGTATGTATTGGCTACATGTGCATATAGGTAGGACATGGCCTCATTTCCCTAAATATAAGGTACGGAACAGGCCTCATTAGCAAGGTCATAGACCCATATATCTGCTGGTAGGCAATGGACTCAGCCACATATACAGGAGACGCGTGGACCCCAGCCCCCAATGGGTAAGTCATGGACAAAAATACCTACATAGGGCATGGATCTATATGCATACTATGTACGTAAATCGTACGCAGATATTCGACCAACGCCCTGTGGGATGGAGGTCCATATAAGACGCGGGAAGCCACTATAGCTGGACCATGGATCCAGGCTCATATGTGACCCGCCATATCAAATCCAGTCGTAAGTCGGGATTTTTTTTTACCCTGTGCCAATGCATTCTCTTATATATGCGAGTCGACCATATGTCGCCTCGCATATATAAGAGAATGCATTAGCCTAACAATTTTTTACAATTTTAATAATTTTTTCTTGTATTCTTTAACAATTTTATAATTTCACCCATACAGAGCCCCAGACAAACATGAGCAGACGACACTCTTCTATATGCTTCTATATATGTGTGGGGCTCCCTGCAGGGTAATGGATGTTTTTTATTTTATGTCCTAAAAATTGTAACAAACATTTATTTAAAAAAAATGATAAAAAAAAATTGTTAGGCCAATGCATTCTCTTATATATGCGAGTCGACCTATGGTCGACTCGCATATATAAGAGAATGCATTGGCACAGGGTAAAACAATCCCGACTTACGACTGGATTTGATATGGCGGGTCACATACGTAGAACATTGACACAGGCCATTATGGACAACCCAGGCTGATTTAGTTATGACATCATCCAATTCACATGATTACTATAGGTATTTATTTGTAGGACATGAACCCATCCCATTTACATGCATGATACATGGATAGCTAGGCTAGCCACGCACAAGACATGGATCCATGTGGTGCAAATGCACAGGTGCCTATAGTTATGAACTTATGACATGTACCCAGGTCCCTACAGCAAATCCATATAACCATGCTTAAATATTATATCATCAGTCCGGGCCTCTGGTTAGGACATGGACAATGTAGTTAGGGCACATCATTGGATGCAGTTCCATATATATAGGCCATGAACCAATGTAACTATGAGTTGGTCATGGACCCATGGGTGCCCATGCAAATAGGAAATGGGGACCGGTTCATAAATGTAGTTCATGGTATCTCAGTCATGCCCCTGTGCGTATAGACTTTAAACTGCTGCAAAAAGTTTACCAGTGCTTTGCTCCTATTAGTCTAAAAACAATAAATTCCCAACTAATTACTGACTGAAAAATCAAAATACAGTTTCAACCTATTCTTCATGTGTGTGTGAAATTTCCAACTAATTGAAGTATTTCTTACAAGATGGCCATCTCTGAAAATATGTTGAACATGAATTTTTCGAGACTGTTGAAATTTGTTACCACCCCCTCCGCTCCGTCGCCACGTACTTATACATGTAATCAATGAAACTGGACATGATTCGTGGTTGTATTTTCAGGACGCCGACAAAGGTTCCACCGTTGATGATATTCTGAGAAGATGATTCCGCGATGGCTGAAATGGACCCTGGTTGTGGCCGGGATCGCGATCAGTTTGCGCCATGTAATACACAGACTGTGGCGAACAAAGTGGAATATAGCAACACATATTAACACGACATACGACTATATAGTCGGTAAGTGCATGGGCTAAGAAACCATTGTTATAATTTAGATTACAACAATACCAGTTATGTATCTAATGGATCCCCCATTCAGTTATGAAAGTATAAATCTGAATAGTCTATTATTTACCTGGATGGGTGTTCAGGAAATATAATCAGACTGTAGACAGACATATATGCAGATGGATTACTATTGTGGGGAATGTACATATAATACGTTCAACAATTATCTTTGCAAACATTGCGGGCATTTGTACCATTATCAAGTAGACCATATGTTATTGCACTGCTTCTGGTATCGAATAATTAATTTCTTCGATTTATCGACGTTCATCAATATCGATAAGAGATGCACGTTTGGCCAAAATTTCCTGGTATTTCTAAATGGATTTTCTCAAAATCTGTCAGGAATTTATTTGTGAAATTTGGTACAAGCGACTATTGTGATACAATATTTAAGAACCAATGGTTATTATAATCTCATTTACTTCACTTTTATGGCATAGAAATTATGTAAATTTTCACCGTTGTCAGGTACCAAGAATTTCTGTGAATTATATTTGTTTAAAAATTGCAGATCATATGTCCATGATATCATATCCGAAGATCATGAGAGAAGACTTAATTTTTCTTGATTCGTTGAAATTTGATGATTGTTTTCACTTAGAAAGACAAACAACTACCCACATATAAGTTTCTATATTTGAGAATGTTCATGTAATTTATGTTGTTCAATGAGAAATTGGGCTGAGATTAGTTATGTGCCATGGCCTCATAACCAAGTTAAAGCTGATCACCATATCTCTTAACACTGTGGCCTAATTTCTGTTGATTGCTCCTTGCTTGAGTGGACCACACTGTATATCAACAGATGTTTTCAGAGGGCTGGAATATTTCTGACTGCTTTATTCTTCATTATAATATATGGGGGTGTGACACTGTATTATGTAATTAATAATCTAACTCCACATTATGATACAAATGAAACCTCCTCTCATAGAGCAAAGGCAATAAGCTGTTTGATGATTGGAGTTTTGTGTCAAATTATTAATTATTCCAGCAGGGACAACAAAGAAAATAATATTTTCAACCTCTCAAATGTATTACAATCCATTGTTTTTGTTGTCTCTTAATAACTGCGCAGATTCCACATGTATACAATGAAGATGATGATATGTGAAATTTAAGATTTTTCGCCAGATATATCGAATGAAATAACTTGTTGAAAATCTCTTGCCGTATTTGGCTGTATTTATACAAAACGTGCATCTCCATCTTAACGTCGCAGTATTTCTTGATGCATTCATTTGGCTTTCAGTCGTTGAGTGGGTTGGATTCCTCAACCATGGTGAACTTCTTGTAGAATATTTACCATTTATTCCTCGTGTGTGTATCATCACACACGTGCAGTAAGAAACATCATTGGTATTAGTAGAACATGTGTGTATAGAGTCATGTTTTCCCGAATATCACACCATCGTATTGTCTCTTTATTACTAAATTGCATATCATGTTGTATATGACGTCTCCCTTCAGTGGAGGAATGGACAAACAGTATCTAGTTTTATTTACATAAAAAATATTTGTTGTTTTGAAAATATTATTAAAAATGTAACCGTGGCTCGCGAGAGATACACTTCCTTTAAAGGGACACACTCTGATTCGATGGTCCTAATGACATCAGATTCAGGCAACAAAACATTACTTGAAATGTTAAATGGCAAAAGATAATGCTAACCACAGTCAACTAGAGTATAATATTGTCCAAATAGTGTTATATATATCAACATTTTGTTCAAAGCAATTTGCCAGGCCGCCAAATATTCTAGATGGTGAAAAATAAAAAAATCGATATTTGATAACTTTGAGTTTTAATGCGTGGGTTATCGACTCAAATCTGATATTTGTACACCCGAAGCCGAAAACATAGTAATTTATGGACGTTAAAGGGATAGTGTACGCCATTTTGAATACATCCCGGTTATAACAACGATCTAATATCGTAATATATAGAGAACTAAGTAATTTGAGTAGAAGGTGTATTATGTAAACGTTCAGGTTAATAGGTTATCTTAAAATCAAAGTTAATAAATTGATATAAATTTAATTGATGGCTGGAATCATAAATTAGATTACGAATTTCCGTGTACAAGACGTAATCAAAATAATTCACGGATAGTGGATTGGGCAAATCGTGGCACACATGATCGTGTAAACAATTATGTCGATCACAATGACTTAATGAGTATATGGGACTAGTATGCATATACTGTAACATTTATTTGATACATTTGCTTGACAACTGTCCAACAATTACTTGATTGGTATTTCCGCATTCCGGCTAATCTACCATTCGTAACATTACTTCGTACTCAACAGACGTTCAAATAATGGAAATCTGATTACCTTATTTTACAACTCAGAGACTAAAGAAACCAACAACAACATTTGCGTATAATATCCCTTTAAATCGGATTATGTATCTTCAAACAATAATTCTAACATATTCCAGTTGGTGCAGGGAGCGCAGGGGCCGTTGTTGCTAGTAGACTCAGCGAAGACAAGAATAATCGAGTTCTGCTGCTGGAGGCTGGATCATCTGACCTCGATGGTGTCATGTACGATATACCTCTGGTCACGTTACTCAATCAGAATAGAGAAGGCGACTGGGCGTACACGACTGTACCACAAGAGGTCGCGTGTTTATCCCTGAAAGACAAGGTGAGCGGCAGATTTCTGTCACGTGCTAGTATCCGATAGTACATAGGATAGTATAGTTATTGTTTGATATGTTCCCGGATCTAGGATAAATTTCTTTCCCCAGTGATTGTAACTGATAAGGTTAAATGTATATGTAAGAACAATATGTGCACTGTCTGAAAAAATGTCCGTCGCTTTAACGGTCTGAGACCGCGAAACATCGCTGCCAAAATGTGACCGTTAAACACACGGGCGGGCTGTAGCATGTTCCACGGTATAAACCGTTTAAGTAACTGGCAGACTGTAACCATTAACGGAGAGAGTGGTAGGTGGGCGCCAAGCGCCCGGGATGGTCGAAAAGATCGAATGATCTTCTCCTGCACCCCACAATTTGTTGTTGTGAGGATATCTGAACATAGAAAATCGTCATGTCTGAACCCGGCAAAAGTTGAAATGAATTGAATGAATGTTGTATGGGGATGAGCCCACGAGCTTTAATATGGGGTATGGGAGAGTTCCTAGGTGTCCCTTTAACTGTCAGGCCGTTGTATTTTATATGGTTCAACACCGTTTAATTAATATCAAGACCGTAACACCAATTATTTGCTCTTAATTTGCTAATTTACCGTAGCATTTACAACTATAATTATATACAAATCTAAAACATTGTCTCTGTTTATACAATAAACAATATAGAAGAAGCAATAATTTGATTTAAATGTCACAATTTTGAACGCAAGATGTCGCAATATTAAGCGCAAAATATTGAGATATTAAGCGCAAATGTTGCAATAATATGACAAGCGATAACCCAACTCTTGGAATAATTACTCGTGTCTAAGAGATATAGATTCACTCCGGCTTTGAACATTGAACCACCAACAACTCTGTTCATCTGCTACCGTGCAACACCGACAGTATACGTTATTGCAAAATAAAAGTGTAAAACCTCTGGACTCTTCTTTGTTCCCATTTTCACACTGGACACTAGTGCCTTTTTTGGAATAGGAATAATAGGAAATTCGATAAAAATAGCTGTCACCACATGTATCTACAATGTGGATTATGCCATGAATCTCTACTCAGGCTAACGCCCATTACAGATCATATTCCACCAATACAAAACCTGGGAACTTTTTGAAGATTTGACAGGGAACCTTATAAAGTCGAAAATATAACGAGGGGAATATATATCTTTTCCATAATGAACTTCGTTGTGTGAAGTTCCCGACTCGAAATGGTATGCTTTGTCAGCCGATATCACAATAAACATTTATTTAATTACCCAGGATAAATTATATGTAAGCGACACAAAGAAAAATCGCCCATAAAGTCACTTATATCGAGAAACTTCGTGTTGGGACCTTCACCTACAGTGAAATACATTATTAAGGAAAAGATACTAACAAAGAAATATATTACACTGTTAAATATAGCGATCCGTTTGGGTTCTGTAGAATACCAAACTGTGTCATACAATGGTATTATACAGTCTTGACTTTCAAAGCTTTTGATATCATCTCGATACGAATTGATGTCCGAAGCTGATTATGTGTGTGGCGATCACGTGTGTCGGGTGCAAATGATCAAATTGAAGTGAACAAAATGGCCGCATATCGACTCGTCGTCACCTATCGTTTTACAGTACCTTATAACAACTGAGACACATGACACAACATTCATTGGCAACTTTTATTTGAAGCAGTATTCGGCCTTGACTTACAGGTACTTGACAACCTGATGTTCCGGCGAAGCCGTCAAAATTGAAATGATAAATAGTTTTTACTTTGGCCAAATTTGGCGAAATTGTATTAAACAATTACGTCTTGTACTGTAAATGTTTTGGAATAATGTGAACACTGTTTTATTTTGGGTCTGAATGTGAACCGGAGACGCTGTTAAACTACAAAACCCGGTCGATGTTGATATTTTAGAGTTGTTAACTCGACTGTCACTGTTCACAATTGCTGTTACACTTGGTACTGACGCGATAATAATTCCACAAAGCTTTGATGTCAACATATACACTGAGAAAGTTTAGTCGGAATTGGATTGTCGATATACTCTTCATCTGAATTAATCATCGCGAACTGACGTGTGGACACAGATCAGTCACTCATCTACATCATATTCATCTATTTTCATCGAACCAGACTTTCAGAAACACAGTTTAACCCTTTACCCAACAAACCGGCCAAAACCGGCCAAAATAAAGCTTCAACAGGCTAAAATATCTTGGGTCTGTCTCAATAAAACCATACAAATATGGATATCATTGGAACCGGCTCATTGACCACATTGTGATGGTTACAGTTATGCCCTGTGCCAATGCATTCTCTTATATATGCGAGTCGACCATAGGTCGCCTCGCATATATAAGAGAATGCATTGGCCTAAAAAAAATCTTTTTTTAACACTTTTTACCATTTTTTCTTACATTCTTTAACAATTTTATAATTTTTAATGTGTTAAGCCAATGCATTCTCTTATATATGCGAGGCGACCTATGGTCGACTCGCATATATAAGAGAATGCATTGGCACAGGGCCGTTCTGTTGGGTAAAGGGTTAAGTAAAGATGTTAGTGGCGAGTTGAGAACTTTGTCGCAAAATCAGCGTCCAGTTACGGAGTCAGCTGAACATTGTTTTGAACGGAGTCTGCAACGAACTGATAGGCCTGTTGATTCATAGTTTTGCGATGTATGCATGGACTGGCTGTAAGGTTGTATTATAGGCCGTTAATGACGGACCACGGGCGAGTGGCATCACCGCGATTGACATTTTCCTTATACGACATTGCTTTATAAATGTATGACATTCTTATGTCTCATCCTAATGGCACTTCGGGCGCTCGCCAAAAGCGCCAAAATGGGCGACATTAGTTTCACGCCAAAATTTAGAATCAAAATGTCATGCTAATGTGCTCGCCAAAAGATACAAAAACATGCGATATTATGTCGCTTTTGTTGCACAACTAATATCGCATGGTCTGTTGCTTTCGGTAGGCATACGTGCCAATAGCGGCCTCTCTCTCTCAGCTGTATACATGGACCTATGGAACATGCTGTTAACTGATTTAGTGTTTCAATCGAACTATCTGTGACTGTTGCTGAGTATACCGTTGTCATATATTTGCATGTATCCTGGTGTGATGTGCACCCACTAGTATGAATCAAGAAATGAAGTGCACATGTCACATGTGAGTGACTGGACAATTTGAGACCAAAACAAGTATACAAATTAACATGTTTTACTTTTACATACATTTGAGTGATACCGGTAAATGTGTTCGTTAGTTCTTCTGTCTTGAAATTGGAAGGCCAATTCGTATGATTCACATTGGTCGAATTACTATTACTCGTACTTGAAACGATCGCATGAAATAACAGAATAGTACCGGTCTAATGAGAATATGAATGCGATATTATCCGCACAACTCTGTTTGTGTGAGCTCAGCGTTTGTTGATATACCGGTACAGCACATATAGAGTGTACGATAAGTAAAACACTCAACACCGTGGCAATATGTTTGGGAGAGTGATTCGCGGTGACCTATTCAACCCCAAGATCTGTTTATTTTCATTAATTTTTTTTATTGAATAGCATACGACACTTCAAGGGCGAGAGGGGAAACTATCTCACTGTCACATGCGCACAGCCTTACACTTATGCCCTGTGCCAATGCATTCTCTTATATATGCGAGTCTCGCATATATAAGAGAATGCATTGGCCTAAAATAAATCTTTTTTTTAACACTTTTTACCATTTTTTCTTACATTCTTTAACTATTTTATAATTTTTAATTTGTTAAGCCGATGTAATCTCTTATATATGCGAGGCGACCTATGGTCGACTCGCATATATAAGAGAATGCATTGGCACAGGGCCGTTCTGTTGGGTAAAGGGTTAAGTAAAGATGTTAGTGGCGAGTTGAGAACTTTGTCGCAAAATCAGCGTCCAGTTACGGAGTATGCAACGAACTGATAGGCCTGTTGATTCATAGTTTTGCGATGTATGCATGGACTGGTTGTAAGGTTGTAGTATATGCCGTTAACCCTTTACCCAACAGAAGGGCCCTGTGCCAATGCATTCTCTTATATATGCGAGTCGACCATAGGTCGCCTCGCATATATAAGAGAATGCATTGGCTTAACACATTAAAAATTATAAAAATTGTTAAAGAATGTAAGAAAAAATGGTAAAAAGTGTTAAAAAAAGTTTTTTTTTTTAGGCCAATGCATTCTCTTATATATGCGAGGCGACCTATGGTCGACTCGCATATATAAGAGAATGCATTGGCACAGGGCATAACTGTAACTATCACAATGTGGTCAAGGAGCCGGTTCCAATGATATCCATATGTGTATGGTTCTATTGAGACAGACCGAAGATATTTTAGGCTGTTGAAGCTTTATTTGGCCGGTTTTGGCCGGTTTGTTGGGTAAAGGGTTAATGACGGACCACGGGCGAGTGGCATCACCGCGATTGACATTTTCCTTATACGACATTGCTTTATAAATGTATGACATTCTTATGTCTCATCCTAATGGCACTTCGGGCGCTCGCCAAAAGCGCCAAAATGGGCGACATTAGTTTCACGCCAAAATTTAGTATCAAAATGTCATGCTAATGTGCTCGCCAAAAGATACAAAACATGCGATATTATGTCGCTTTTGTTGCACAACTAATATCGCATGTTCTGTTGCTTTCGGTAGGCATACGCGCCAGTAGCGGCCTTAGTAAGTGGCTGGACTTGTATTCCACTGACCATACATTCTATATTCTATAAGCAGTTGATTAATTAGATAATGTTCAGCTGTATACATGGAGCCATGGAACATGCTGTTAACTGATTTAGTCTTTCAATCGAACTATCTGTGACTGTTGCTGAGTATACCGTGTCATATATTTGCATGTATCCTGGTGTGATGTACACCCACTAGTATGAATCAAGAAATGAAGTGCACATGTCACATGTGAGTGACTGGACAATTTGAGACCAAAACAAGTATACAAATTAACATGTTTTACTTTTACATACATTTGAGTGATACCGGTAAATGTGTTCGTTAGTTCTTCTGTCTTGAAATTGGACGGCCAATTCGTATGATTCACATTGGTCGAATTACTATTGATCGTACTTGAAACGCTCGCATGAAATATGCAAACAACATTGTGTTAGTTTTAATTAACCAAAGTTCATTAGTTGGGTCTTCCCATTTTAATCCAGGTGCAGGGAACATGTCAGGGAAATCCTGATCCAAACCTGTTTAAGATGTCTGATTTATGTTTACCAATTAGCGTCAATGCATACAAACCAAATATCACAAACATCTATGCGATAAATCCCAAGGTAAAATCTCAAAGTATAATCACAAAGGTTTGCGTGTTATCGCAAAGATGTTTGTGATTTATTGCAAAGTTGTTTTGTGATTTATCGTAAAGATTTGCTCCCCTTATTCCACATGCATGCTGGTTGTGAAAGACCGATCGGTACAATTTAGCCCGACCGTGCTATTATAGATCGATTGGTAGTTCACCCAGACCTGCTAAAGATGTCTGATGTATGTTTACACGGTTCAAGTTCATTAGTGCTAACGCATAAAAATATATCTGCGAAAATCACAAACGATTACGATTAATTGCAAACCTTTGAAATAAATTGAAATCCTTTGCACTAAATCGCATATATTTATCACAAAGTAGTTTGAGATTCGCAAAGTTTTGCGATATTTATCGCAATGTAGGTTTTTATTTATCGGGCTATTATAGATCGATTGATTTGTGATTTGTTCACCAAGACCTGTTTAATATGTTTGATTTATTATGTTTACTTTAATATTATTACACACAAATTAAGAAATTTGGCCGATTATTTTAGACATTCAAACAAATTGTACTCCACGTTCAGGGACAGGTCGGGGAATTCCTGAAATCGAGGTATTAAACCTTGAATTAAGTACAAAAACACGATCAAGGTTCTATACTAATAAAAGTAATATAATTTGGATTAATTTATTTTGCACTATGCAAGGGAGTCCATGTAACTGATAACGTGATCTCAATGGACCTTAATTCGATCTTTAAACGCCATGACATTATTTGGAATCTAACATTCCACATTGTTAAATTTGCTGTCGGACATTTTTTTCTCGAGTGCTTGGTACATGGGCATGTTCTACACATAGTACCTATATATTTGGTACTCTGGAGTACCAAATTGTTAGTATTCTTCTGAAGTACCAAATATTGTTCGTACTCTGGAGTACCAAATTGTTAGTATTCTGAAGTACCAAATATTGGTGTTACCTAAATCTTTGGTACTCCCGAGTACACAAGCAGCTACTTCAGAGTAACAGGCTTGATGTTGGTACTCTGGTGTACCAAGATATGTGACATAACTACCCATGCCCCATTATATTAACATAACTACCCATGCCCCATTATATTAACATAACTACCCATGCCCCATTATATTAACATAACTACCCATGCCCCATTATATTAACATAACTACCCATGCCCCATTATATTAACATAACTACCCATGCCCCATTATATTAACATAACTACCCATGCCCAATTATATTAACATAACTACCCATGCCCCATTATATTAACATAACTACCCATGCCCCATTATATTAACATAACTACCCATGCCCCATTATATTCACATAACTTGATTCAAGGACATATAACACTCCGTGTATATTATATAACTGTCCCAATAGGTAGAACCCCAAACTCGAATATCCGTGTTCGGTTCCTTAAGGAAACCTCACACATCTTACTCACAGCGAAGACCTACACACATTGAAGACGGCTCCCAAATATGGTCATGGGAAATGACCATAACAGCGGGACCAATCCCGATGTGTATTACCAAACACCTCATTATGTATTCACCCAAATGGTATATAAGTAAATACAATTCCCCAAGAGATCATGCTTGTCCTATTCCACTTCCGAGCCTCTAATGCGTAGAGGCTCGACTACTCGTATTCTAATACTAGGGTCATCGATTGTCACATTTGTATACACTGCTTGTATATTATTCACGACGTATTAAAGACTTGTACATATATCTATATGTCCATTTCCTCACAAATATTTGGTACTTCAGGGTACAAACAATTTCGATCTTTACGGGCGTTAGCCAGAGTAGAGATCAATGGTCACCACGTGTCTCTTGACATTGTCGTGTCTAAAGATTTTCTAAAAAATTTCTTTTAAACGGACATGGTTCATTTAAGCTTCTAAATTTTGTCTACGTAATTTGGAATGAGGTATAAGATAGGTTGAAATATACTCGAAACATTGAAATACCGGCTCCGTATGCTCTGAAATACTTTTCATCGTCACAACCATTTTCCAGCTGTTTTAATTGTTTTCACACGAAACAAACGCTCTTTATTTCAACCATGTCCGAAATAGACTAACACGGAACGCTCTTTTTCGCTCCATGTCGCGCAAATCGCTTTTGTTTTTATTTGGAACCAAACTATCGTGTTCAATGTTGTATTGTTCGTGACTTCAGTGCGTCTCTCTGTGACATATAAAGCTCATATGAAGGTAGTTCATGTATTTATCGACCTACTGCGATACCGGGAACATTCAAAAGCGAATATTATAAGGTGTGTTTTGGAGAACAAACGACCAAGTGTCTTTAACAAATCTAGATGGTTCAAACTTACTCAACGTCAATTCCGACTAATTTGCTTGGATCCAATTGAATCTGAAAATTTAAGTTCTCAGTATAATTGTCTTTAAAGTGTAAACGACAACAATCTTGAACAAGACTTGTACAAAACAGATTCCTTGCAATGTATACGTGATGGCAGCGGTCTAATTAGAATAGTTTGTGGACAGAACTCTCCCTTGCAATTTGGTGAAGATGTGTAAGACGTTTTTCATATGAGGCGCATCCCTTTTGAAATAATGATCACCACAAGGCCCACATAACTTCTCAACTTTAAAGGAGTGCTGTACACTAACTCTAACCATCTCATTTTATACTCAACAGAATACACGTAAGACATTAATGCCTTCGAGCCATGTATGAGTGCAAAAATATACTCGTGTGTTCTACGAACGATGTAAAAGACATGATAATTACACGTGAAATGAAATTATGACTCATTAATTCAATTTTTTTAAAACTTCCATGTATTTTACATTGATCATAGAGCACACGAGACTATTTTGTACTCACACATGGCTCAAATTAATTCATTTGTTGTATATATTCTGTTGAGTATAAGATGAGATAAGATGATCCCACAAATGACCCGATTTAGGGTACATTACCCCTTTAATCTATCTCCATAGAAACTTTGATATATTTATGCATTGTAATTATTTGTCCTGAAATAGGAGCATAAATATACAAGTGTTCAAATAAAGATCCCGAACATCTGCGTGCGCCTAGTTGTGTCGAAAAATACAGCGCTGCCTTTCATTCTACCATAATGCGTTGCGCGACGTTCGAATGTAAACAATAGCATTGAGTTTTCATTTACACTTGGAGATACATCATATACGGTCAACCTATTGTCTTGGTTATCCATCTATATTTTGATTGGTTTTCACCAAAGATATATAATAATATCTTAGAACAGAAATATAGTTTAGGCGTCGAATATTATGTTTGTCTTGCGATTAATTTTGTAATATACTATTCTGTTCTGCAGTATTCTCTACACCATCCATATTGGTCTTCCAACACTAACTGATTGGTGACAAAGTTTCCTTCTAGGATGTAATAATTCAACTATGGCCATTTCAGAGAAGTGCATGGCCGCGGGGAAAACTGTTGGGAGGGACTAGTAAGCTCAATGGCATGGCGTACGTCCGTGGTAGTCGTCATGATTATGACAGCTGGGCGACCAATGGATGCGATGGGTGGAGCTACAAAGACGTTCTTCCTTATTTTTTGAAATCGGAAGATATTGACGACATCGAATACACGAAACGGGGTAAGTAGTTTAAATAATATTGACAATGTTAGTGAAGCTATGTGTACTATATACTATAAAGTTATTATATAATGTTGTGTACAGTATGTGTTTTCTTGTACGAGTCCAGGTTGTGTGAAAACTTATAATGGACGAGCCACGCAACCTGGACGAGTACAAGAAAATCTCATACTGAACACAACATTGTATAAAGACATTTTTATTATTCATAAGTATGTTTATTCAAAATTTGGTAATGCAACTTACAAACTCTTGTTTTTTTGGAAAACGTTTACTTTTCAATTGTGAAAAGTTGATAAGACGGTGTGATTTTGGTTCCTCTGATAACCGGACAAGTTTCAATTCTGTGAAAGCCGGCTTAATCATTGACAATTTTCACTAAATTCGACAGTAGAGATTCATGCCAGGTAGCCACGGCATGATCTGAGGTCGGCTGTAACCTGACTTCATTCGACTCAGTGCTGATGTTGAAATTGACAGTGCTGTGACTATCAAAACACTGGCACATTTACTGACACAGGATACAGGTACAATTAATGCTTCGATGGCAACCAATAGTGACAATAATAACAACGAGCAGCTATTACTATTATAATGTTGAGAATGACCTGTTGTTCAATCCAGTTGACAGTTTTCTGATTGTTTCAAATCAGATGCATGTACATTTACAAGAGAGGATATACATGTACTGTACGTACCAGTGTAATTCACAAGAGCTTCAATGTCAACAACAACACCGTAAACAATGAACCTACGCCGCGCAGTGACGGATGATAACATATCTACAATTCCAACTTACAAGTACAACTTTACAATTACACGGACCAATTCATCCGGTGTTCATAAATTTTCATTGAAACGTGTGGATATGAGACATTGTCATCATTCGCCATGTTATCCTCAAGTTATTACGATAATTTACCGGGAGTGCACTATCTTTGGCCGACTCACTGATATTGATATACTAAGTGTCGTGATACCAGTGAATTATTATACTCTATACACCCATCGGTAAGCCCGGGGACCAGTGATACCAGTATACAGTTTGATGCATCATGCTGTAAAGTGTCGTGTCATCGAAAAATGTGCGACTACATGAGAACATTGTCGCCATGTCATCGCGCACAGTCATCATGGGATCTAAAGGAGAACATTGTCGCCATGTCATCGCGCACAGTCATCATGGGACTACAGGAGAACATTGTCGCCATGTCATCGCGCACAGTCATCATGGGATCTAAAGGAGAACATTGTCGCCATGTCATCGCGCACAGTCACGTGCGACTACAGGAGAACATTGTCGCCATGTCATCGCGCACAGTCACGTGCGACCACAGGAGAACATTGTCGCCATGTCATCGCGCACAGTCACGTGCGACTACAGGGGAACATTGTCGCCATGTCATCGCGCACAGTCATCATGGGACTACAGGAGAACATTGTCGCCATGTCATCGCGCACAGTCATCATGGGATCTACATGAGAACATTGTCGCCATGTCATCGCGCACAGTCATCATACAGGAGAACATTGTCGCCATGTCATCGCGCACAGTCATCATACAGGAGAACATTGTCGCCATGTCATCGGGCACAGTCATCATGGGATCTACAGGAGAACATTGTCGCCATGTCATCGCGCACAGTCATCATACAGGAGAACATTGTCGCCATGTCATCGGGCACAGTCATCATGGGATATACAGGAGAACATTGTCGCCATGTCATCGCGCGCAGTCATCGTGGAATCTGCTGTTGTCTTGAATTTTTCAATCCCAACTAGCTGTTACTGATAGGTAGTACCAGTCAAACGAATTGGTATATTAATCTTCTGTCAATTTAATTGTCCCTCAAGTATTCCACTAAATAACATTAATTATAGTCTTGACTGATTATTTTCCCCAACGCAAACGTGTGTTATGCATTATGGTGCTTATCAAGCAAGAGTGTTTACACGATATCAATAACCCGGAATACATCTTTAAGTATATGCTATATACATGTTATTCCAGACTTGAACGCGAAGCGGAAATTAAAGAAACACAAACTTTATTTAGGGCACACTAGACTAAGTGTATACGTGATGTGGTTGCCTTGTTCCGTTTCAGAGGAATAAAACAAGGTAACCGAGAATGGCGGTGGATTCAGGGAGGATATATATACGGTCAACCTAAGTTGGCTTTATATAATGCTAAGACGTGAAGCTAATTAGTTAATGTTGACATATATAACACGCTCTACCGGTGCATTTATTTGTAAAGGAGTACGTTGATAATATGTGATTCGTTATACTCTTTTTAAAGTTATGTCTATATTTACAATCTTTAATTTTGTTATCTAAGGGGTTCCAAATGTTCGGAAAATAGTTTTTTTGGAGAGCTGCCGAAAAACAAGTTCTTGGCTTTTTCAACCTTATGGTATTAGTTCTTCTGGACTTAACATTGTTGGCATACTCATAAGAATTTGCGAAAGATTTAGGCAGAATGTTTTGTGTCCAGTCATGCATAAATAAAGAAACATTTACGAAGTGCAAATCTTTGCGCTCTTGTTTGAAAAGGGGTTCGGTATGGAATCTGTATTTAGCATTACACATAATTCGGATTGCTTTTTTCTGTAGAGTAGTGATTGTACCAATTTGACTGGCAATTCCCCATACCTGTATACCATACGTTAAATGACTGTGCACAAGTGAATAATAAAGTATTTTTCTCGATTTCTCAGGCAAAAAGCGTTTAACTTTGTTCAGTAGATAGAGCGATTGAGCTTGTTACGAAGTGATGAAATATGATATTTAAAAGTTAGATTTTCATCAATAGTGATACCTAGAAATTTGATCGATGTCTCCTGCATGTTGTTACCAAATCTGATTTAACCATCGCCATTCAAAAGTATCTCCATGTATTATCATTGTTTTTTGGGTGGATTAGCATAAATTTACTTTTGGAAGGGTTTATTGACAGTTTATTACAACAGCACCAGTTAAAGCAATTTGACAGTTCAGCACTTGTCAGTCCCCGCATTCTATCACCGTTGTGGTCGGATGCATAAAGAGTGGTGTCACGAGCAAAAGACAGCAATCGTAGCGATGTACAATTAGGCATTTCGTTAACTTAAATTAGAAAAAGTGACGGCCGAGAACAGAACTTTGTGGGACACCACATGTAATGTTGTTCAAATAAGATCTTTTCCCTAGAAAGTCTACATACTGGTTTATCTCAGTTAGGTAGCTCCTAAACCACTGATGTGATATTCCTCTTATTCCGTAGTGTCCTAATTTTTTCAATAATATAATATGGTTTATGGTGTCAAGTGCCTTAGAGAGATCTAGAAAAAATGCTAGTGTTGAGTCCGTAGTTGGCTTATTATTATTTTCGGCTATATGGTTAAGGAGATGCGCCAATGGGTGTACTGTTGAATGATTCTTTCTAAACCCAAATTGATTTTCGTGTAAGATGTGATGTTTAGAGAGAAATGAGAATATTCGTTTTTGCATTAATTTTTTTAAATGTTTTGAAAATACGGGAAGAATACTGATTGGCCTGTAATTTTTTATTTTTATTTCATCGCGGGAATTACTTTTATGAAGTGGAACAACTTTTGCGATTTTCATTTTTTCTGGGAAAAATCTGTGTTTAAAAGACAAGTTGAATATATAAGTTAACACAACCGCGGTTTCATTGATTGTCTTCTTCATTAATTTTGATGATATACTTTCGACATCGGTACTGATTTTGCTGAGAATACTATTGGAGACGTTGATCACTTCATTGTTGTCAGTCGGAAATATATAAAATGTTTTTGGATTGGTACTACCCAAGTAGTCGGTAAATGCTTTATTATAATTAATTTGGACTTCATCGCTCGTTTTTGTCCTATCTGAGAAAAGTAATCATTGAAGGTCTTAGCATTTTTCTGTTGGTTGTGAAATAATATTATCCCCGTGCACAATGTGTTTTGGTAATTGAGGAATAGTGATTGGCAGCTTGAGCGCGTTTTTCAAAATAGCCAAAGTTTGTCTCATGTTGAATTTATTTACATTCAGGGTTTTCTCGTAATAAGACTGTTTGCTCTTTCTTTTGAGTCGGTTATAAATTTGACAGTACAATTTGTATTTTCCTGTATTGACTTCCGATGGATCCTTAAGTTTTTTAACGTATAGTTTATTTTTTGTAACCGAAGAATTGATTAGGCCCTTTGTCATCCGTGGTTCTCTTCTGATATATATTTTTTGGAATCTTGGAATCTACCACCTGGAAGGCTTCATTAAAAGCCCATACATAGATAGATAAGAAATTGTCATAGGCTTGATTCGGTGAAGTGCAATTATATACGGATTGAAAGTCTTGCTGCTGTAAAATACTTTTGAATTTTTCAATATTTTGTTGGCTCATTATTCTTCTGGCATTATCTGTTTGATTCTCAGGCGTGTAGTTCGTGATAATATATTCTGAATAAAATGTTGCAAAATGATCGGACACTTCAGAAAGAACAACCCCCGTAATGGCATTAGTTACAAGTTTATTGCTGTATATATGATCAATGAGCGTTGCCGAATGATCGGTTACTCGTGTCGGTCGCGTTATTTGTGGTAAGAATCCATTTTCAAAAATTATATCGATAAAATTGCTCGTTTTGGTGTGAGACTGAACATTCAAAAAATCAATATTGAAATCGCCCAATAAATATGCCTTAGGGTCGGTGTCATTTAGATGTTTTACAATTAATGTAATTTCTTACAAAAACCGTCTATGTCTGCACGTGGTGCAGTGTCGGGTCTATAAATAGAACCGACAATGAACGGTTTTGATTTCCGTCCAGCATCTAATTCCACAAATAGGGTCTCAATAACATGTGGGTCATGTACCACAACAAGGTAATTTAGTCGAAGCAGATTCCAATCTTGTGCTTGTATGTTGATTGATTCGATGTGTGGATATATATGTACTTATGCTATACTGCAGTTATTTATCTGATGACAGTTGGGACAGGCAAATTATGGTATTTTACATACAGGGGCGTTTTTCAAACAGGGGCGGGGTATTGGTTGTATATCCATTTTTTATCATGCAGACTGGTCCTATAATTATTGGAGAAATCATGGGTGGGGACTTTCACTTGGCAGTATTAGATAGGGGTCATGATTATGTTTCCTTGTAAAGGCATATTCCCAATTATTGGGATGTCATGGGTTAGGGCTTTCACTTGGGCAGTTGGGGGGGGGGGCAATTAAGTTTTTGCATTGGGTAGTATATATATGATACGTAGTGTTTCTTGTGTATAGAATATATGTTTTAAACAAATCACAACATGGTAGAAAACATGCCCTTATTCAATTAAGTCACACACACACACACACACAAACGCACACCCTCACACACCCTCCCTCACACACACACACCCTCACACACACACACACACACATATATATATATATATATATATATATATATATATATACATATATTTGTATTAAATGGCATTTATGACACAGTACAGTGATATGGATAGTCATATTAAAATTGGGGATTTTTAGTGATTTTCAGAACATTCAACTACAACAGCGTATCGCTTTGAATTTTTATGTTTTAATTTAAAATGGAAAATTTTAAGGACCTCAGTAATAATTTATTTTGGATTTTGGATAACTGATGACAGGACATGTACTAACTAATTGTTTTGCTTGGGGTATAAATCAGTGACTTTCATTGAAAAATATGTTCTGGTTTACTCATCATGTGCATAGTTGAGGCATTATTGAATGCAAATGATGGAAAACTGAATTCTAGTGTTTCATATATAAATGACTTTCATTCAGGAAAATAATTGTGCCGGTTTACTCATTGGGCTATTTTGGCAATCAAAATATGTAATTACTAGGCCTGAAACAATCATTGGATACGCCCCTGTATTCTATATACCTTAATTTTGAACTTTGACATTGATACTAGTGTCAAAGGTCATAATTAAATAGTACTCAAGATTCATGAATATTTCCCACAATACCTTGATCCATATAAATGCGTTTCGCGCCCAAATCTAATTCATATCGACTCGACATTTCGAATTGTCAACATTGGCAAATTTTTTGAAAAATATGTTCTGGTTTGCTCATCATGTGTATACTGAGGCATTATTGAATGCAAATGATGGAAAACTGAATTCTAGTGTTTCATATATAAATGACTTTCATTCAGGAAAATAATTGTGCCGGTTTACTCATTCATGGACACACTTGAGGCAGGTAACCCTTTACCCAACAGAAGGGCCCTGTGCCAATGCATTCTCTTATATATGCGAGTCGACCATAGGTCGCCTCGCATATATAAGAGAATGCATTGGCTTAACACATTAAAAATTATAAAATTGTTAAAGAATGTAAGAAAAAATGGTAAAAAGAGATTTTTTTTAGGCCAATGCATTCTCTTATATATGCGAGGCGAGGCTAATTGTAACTATCACAATGTGGTCAAGAGCCGTTTCCAATGATATCCACATTTGTATGGTTCTATTGAGGCAGACCGAAGATATTTTAGGCTGTTGAAGCTTTATTTGGCCGGTTCTGGCCGGTTTGTTGGGTAAAGGGTTAAACCTAACCTTTGTGCATCGCGTCGATGTTCACAAATCAATGAAGAATATAATTATGCTGGTTTCTCATTCACTTGAGGCACTATATAATTATTTTGCTTGAGGTAGAAGTCGGTGGCTTTAATTGAATATTTTTCTGGTTTACTCATTCATGGACACACTTGAGGCAGTATTCAATGAACATGTTGGAAAATATTAATTCTAGTGTTTCACAAATCAATGAAGAATATAATTATGCTGGTTTCTCATTCACTTGAGGCACTATATAATTATTTTGCTTGAGGTAGAAGTCGGTGGCTTTAATTGAATATTTTTCTGGTTTACTCATTCATGGACACACTTGAGGCAGTATTCAATGAACATGTTGGAAAATATTAATTCTAGTGTTTCACAAATCAATGAAGAATATAATTATGCTGGTTTCTCATTCACTTGAGGCACTATATAATTATTTTGCTTGAGGTAGAAGTCGGTGGCTTTAATTGAATATTTTTCTGGTTTACTCATTCATGGACACACTTGAGGCAGTATTCAATGAACATGTTGGAAAATATTAATTCTAGTGTTTCACAAATCAATGAAGAATATAATTATGCTGGTTTCTCATTCACTTGAGGCACTATATAATTATTTTGCTTGAGGTAGAAGTCGGTGGCTTTAATTGAATATTTTTCTGGTTTACTCATTCATGGACACACTTGAGGCAGTATTCAATGAACATGTTGGAAAATATTAATTCTAGTGTTTCACAAATCAATGAAGAATATAATTATGCTGGTTTCTCATTCACTTGAGGCACTATATAATTATTTTGCTTGAGGTAGAAGTCGGTGGCTTTAATTGAATATTTGTCTGGTTTACTCATTCATGGACACACTTGAGGCAGTATTCAATGAACATGTTGGAAAATATTAATTCTAGTGTTTCACAAATCAATGACTTTCATTGAAGAATATAATTATGCTGGTTTCTCATTCCTTGAGGTACTATATAATTATTTTGCTTGAGGTAGAAGTCAGTGGCTTTAATTGAATTTTTTTTTCTGGTTTACTCATTATTAGGTACACTTGAGGCATTATACAATGAACATCATTGAGAACAAGATTCTAGTGTCTCATAAATCAATGACTTTCATTGAAGAATATAATTATGCTGGTTTACTCATTCACTTGAGTCATTGTGTAATTGGTTTGCTTGAGGTATAAATCAATGACATTAATTAAATAATGTAGACTGTTCACTCATTCATTTGGGCAACTGAGGCATATACTATCATCAAGAGACAGGACATACACTATACTAATTGTTTGCTTAAGGTGTCAATCAGTGGATTTCGTTGAAAAAATATATTCTGGTTTACTCATTCATGTGCACACTTGAGGCATTATGCAAGGAACATGATGGGAAATTAATTCTAGTTTCTCGAAAATCAATGACTTTCATTGAACAATAAAAATATACTGGTTTACTCATTCATGGACACACTTGAGGCATCATTCAATGAAAATGATGGAAAACTGAATTCCAGTGTTTCATAAATCAATGCTTTTCATTAAAGAATATAATTATGCTGGTTTACTCATTCACTTGATGCACTATATATATATTTTTTCTTGAGGTATACATCAGTGACTTTAAATGAAAAAATGTTTTCTGGTTTGCTCATTCTTTGGCCCACTTGAGGCATTATTCAATGAAAATCATGGAAAACTAAATTCTAGTGTCTCATAAATCAATGCCTTTCATTGAATGACTCATTCACTTGATGCACTATATAATTATTTTGCTTGAGGTATACATCATTGACTTTAAATGAGAAAATATTCTCTGGTTTGCTTATTCTTGGGCACACTTGAGGCATTATTCAATGAAAATCATGGAACACTAAATTCTAGTGTCTCATAAATCAATGAATTTCATTGAATGACTCATTCACTTGATGCACTATATAATTATTTTGCTTGAGGTATACACCAGTGACTTTAAATGAACAAATATTTTCTGGTTTGCTCATTCTTTGGCACACTTGAAGCATTATTCAATGAAAATCACGGAACACTAAATTCCAATGTTTCATAAATTAATGTTTTTCATTAAATAATATAATTATGCTGGTTTACCCATTCACTTGGTGCACTATATAATTATTTTGCTTGAGGTATACATCAGTGACTTTAAATGAAAAAATATGCTCTGGTTTGCACATTCTTTGGCACACTTGAAGCATCATTATTCAATGAAAATCATGGAACACTAAATGCTAGTGTCTCATAAATCAATGAATTTTATTGAATGACTCACTTGATGCACTATATAATTATTTTGCTTGAGGTATACATCAGTGACTTTAAATGAACAAATATTTTCTGGTTTGCTCATTCTTTGGCACACTTGGAGCATTATTCAATGAACATCATGGAACACTCAATTCCATGCAGTGTCTTATAAATCAATGACTTCCATTGAATAATATAATTATGCTGGTTTATTCATTCACTTGAGGCACGGTATAATTATTTTGCTTGAGGTATACATCAGTGACTTTAATTGAAAAAATATTTTCTGGTTTGTTCATTCTTTGGCCCACTTGAGGCATTATTCAATGAAAATCATGGAAAACTAAATTCTAGTGTCTCATCAATAAATGACAGGCGGTTCGAGGCAAGCAACCGCCCTCGCGTGACACGTGTCCGAGGTTTCCCCACTCTTTAGGCGAAAAGCGTGAACGAGAAATCTCCCGTCGGGGAGTGAGAAATCGTGAGTCAGGCCTCCGAGGTCGTTGCACGGGCGAGACATTGAAGAATCCAATTATGCTGGTTTACTCATCCACTTGAGGCTTTGTGTAATTGGATTGCTTGAGGTATAAATCAATGACATAAATTAAATAATGTAGGCTGGTTCACTCATTCATCTGGACAACTGAGGCATATAACATCACCAAGAGACAGGACATACAATATACGAATTGTCTTGCTTAATGTATCAATCAGTGGATTTCATTGAAAAATATATTCTGGTGTACTCATTCATGGCATTATTCAATGAAAAATATGGAGAATTGAATACTAGTTTCTCAAAAATCAATGACTTTATTTGAACAATATAAATATGCTGGTTTACTCATTCATTGGGACAACTTAGGCATTATTGAATGAAAATCAAGGAAAACTAAATTATTGTGTCTCATAAATCAACGACTTTCATTGAACAATATAATTATACTGGTTTATTCATTCACTTGAGGCATTATATAATTATTTTGCTAGAAGTGTACATCAGTGACTTTAATTGAAAAAATATTTTCTGGCTTACTCGTTCTTTGGTACACTTGAGGCATCATTACTCAATGAAAATCATGGAAAACTAAATCATATTGTTTCATAAATCAATGACCTTCATTGGACAATATAAATCAATGAAAATCATGGAAAACTGAATTCTAGTTTCTCATATAACATCACCGAAAGGACAAGACATAATTATAATAAATATACTAATTGAAGAATACACGCTGGTTTACTCATTCATTGGGACAAATTAGGCATTATTCAATGAAAATCAAGGAAAACTGAATTTTAGTTTCTCATATAACATCGTCAAGGAATTTTGTTTTTCTTTGGTATGTTTAATTTTTGTTTGTTTTGTTTTTCGTTTTTTGGGCATGAAAATCATGAACAAATGGAATCCTACTTCTCATGAATGAGTGACTATCGTTGAAGATTATATGCTTGTTATAATTTCTACTATATCACTGACTTTCATTGAAGAATATGTACTGATTTACTTATTCATGTGCACAATTGAGGCATTATTCAATGACATTCATGGGAAACTAATTTTAGTTTTTCATATGACAATATCAAGAAACAGGACATATAATATACATATTCTTTTGCTTGAGGTATAAATCAGTGACTTTTATTGAAGAATATATGCTGGTTTACTCATTCATTGCGACAACTGAGGCATTATTCAATGAAAATCATGGAAAACTGAATTCTAGTTTCTCATAGATCAATGACTTTCATCGAAGAATATAATTATGTTGGTTAGCTTGTTCATTTTGGGACAACTGAGGTATTATTCAATGAAAATCATGGAGAACTGAATACTAGTTTCTCCTATAATATCTCCAAGAGACAGGACATAACATACTAATTGTTTTGCTTGAGGTATAAATAAATTCTCTTTTATCATACATCAGTGACTGTTAGTGAAGAATATATAATCATTTACTCATTAATTGGGACAGCAGCGGAGGTAGTATTTAATGAAATTCATAGAAAACTGAATTTGGACAAGAGATAGTACATATACTATGATAGTTTTTGCTCACTGTAAGGTAGTAGTTTTCTGAGAGTTTGATGACAAAATTATGAGGTTTATTATAACTGATGTGTGGAGCTCACTTATAATAATTTATGAGGTTTATTATAACTGATGTGTGGAGCTCACTTATAATAATTTATGAGGTTTATTATAACTGATGTGTGGAGCTCACTTATAATAATTTCTTCATTATCAGCTTAGGGTTATGCTGTTTTAGATGTGGTAATTTATTCTATGATCAGAATAATATGTTCATATTCCAAGAAATATTTACACTTTGTTATTGTTTCAAATATCACTGACAGCTATATATCAGATAGAGATCATATCTTCTTGTTTCTCTTGGCTTTGTCGTGATATTTAATGTACATGGAATAACATATACAAGTCCAATTAATCATATACGATACCAACATCTAATAAACTATTGAACTAGATTCTGAAAATAATATTCTGACTACTATATCTGAACTTTGTACACGATTAGCGATGTTTGTTGACAAATAACTGTAATCTTTTCGTTTACATATACCAGTGGATTCAACACGCGAAATTTCGTCATTGAGAACTAAAAATTATGAAAATGAAAATAAAATTATCCAAGTTCTCCTTAAAGGTGATGTTTTTACAAGCATATACTTTTTGAATAATTACTAATTGCGAGTGTGTGTGTTGGGATCCATTTGTTACAGCTTGTGAATTCAATACAAAAGCAAACTTGTATGGCGATAATAACACTGTTTGGTGAGCAATGTAGATGATATTAACAGTGTCTGGTGTACTGTCTTACAGGGTTATGTGGCGATAGTAACACTGTTTGGTGATCTATATATGATAATAACCGTGTAGTAACACTGATTTATGATGTATATATATGATACTAACAGTGTCTGGTGTGCTGTCTTACGGTGTTGTATGGCGATAGTAACGCCGATTGATTATCTATATAGATGATATTAACAGTGTCTGGTGTACTGTCTTACAGGTTTTCACAAACAGGGAGGGAATCTACACGTTTCCACAAAAGTTGTGTACACGGATATGCTAAATGCCTTCATCAACTCAGCTGAAGAGCTCGGTCTCATATCAAGTGATATAAACGAGGGAGGGGATCACGAAGGTATACACCACAGGTCTCCAGAACAAAAATTTACCCCACCCCAATAGTACGTAATCCCATAGAAAGCTATCCAACTTGGCCGGGCCAAATTTTTTATAATTTTTTCAAAGTCCACAAACAGGTTCAAAATACAAAACAAATATTTGTGTTACATAAATGCCTCATAAATAGGCAGAAAGATATTTTATTACTCATTGTGTATCCCGTGTAAAAATTGATTTCGAAAAACTCCGGTTATGAGCACATGTCTGACGCTAACCGCCTGTAAAATTTCACTCGTTCGATATGGTGTCCGCTAAAGTGGGTCACCCTGGTGTGTCAGTTACACAACGCATGTTGTATTTTAATTACCCAATACATAGCTTGTACATTTTTAAATCTCCTACTGCAGTAAAATGGTAACATATGACACTGTTATAGAAAGCGATGACAGTAGTGTAGACTATACAAATGTATATTTCCCACTGTTGGCCACTTAACTGATGCATGATATATACGTCAGTACATGGGGTTGATGTTGAGCCATGCGTTATGGGGTTTGAAATGTTCAATAACGTGCGCATGTTTTTTGTGTTGTATTTAATGTTGGAATGTGTTTTCAGGAGTATCCGTGAATCAGGCCACGATATTCGAAGGATTCAGGTGGGGGACTGACAAAGCATTCCTAAGACCAGCAATGGATCGAGACAATCTACATATAGTGGACGAAGCTCGTGTGGCCAAGGTAAATGAGAAACTATATCTATACCTTAACCAACCTGTAAACAAATCGTCATATCGTCATAACATCAACTTTTATTAGAGTAGCATATAAAACGTTGCCAGACTATCTACACTTCATACTACAAAGGAATCGATGAATACCCAGTCCTCATTACAATACAAAGGGATCGATAAATATCCAGTCCTCATTACAATACAAAGGGATGTATGACTTGATCGTATTTTCTATATAGCCTAGATATGGCAACGAATTTCAAATGAGCACCATATAAAGATTTAAAGCTAGGGCGCATAATCATCAGCAATGTCTTATCATTTCCAAAGAGAAGATTCGCAGATCATAAGATCATTTCGAAAAAAATGCCAATTAATTGCCTTACATTTATATAATATGTGAAGAATGCCAAATCATCGGCATTTGTAGATCGCGAACAATAATGTCCAACTCCTAAATCCAAGAATGATTTTAACTTTATTGCAGGTGGTAGTGAAAGATAAACGCGCCATTGGAGTTGAGTTCTACAGAAATGGCGAGAAACAATACGTGGCTGCTAACAGAGAGGTGATTCTTTCTGCCGGTGCTATAGGCTCTCCACACATTCTGCTCCTCTCAGGGATAGGGCCAGCGGAAGATCTGAAGAAATTAAACGTGAGTTGGAAGAATACTCAGCATAAGGATATATATTGAATGTGTGCTTTATTGTCTCCTACTGTTTATATCACTTTATGCCAACTTCATCTGTCTCATCTTCTTCTGGTTTATGTCTCATCTTCTCGTTTATGTTTCGGTGGATCAGTCGTACATAGCGAGTCATTGCACGCGCAAGTCTATACTGGACGCAAGACATGTTTTCAGTCTGCCGGATTTGTGGATATTCGGATGTTTATCTGTCCATCCGCACTTCCGGTAACATAATTCCTGCCTGTATATGAATTTTTTGCACGATATATATGTTTAAATTTAGATATACATATATATATAATTTGCATTTTTGATGACGACAGCCGTCAAAGGGGCACCACTGCGCTTACATCATATTCTCGCGACAGTATCGTAGGTACACTAAATCATTATCCCAGTGGCGGTTCTTACCAGCTTTGGTGGAAGTATAACTGAATGATTTAATCTTACTAGGCAAATGTGTATTCTCGCGACAGTATCGTAGGTACACTAAATCATTATCCCAGTGGCGGTTCTTACCAGCTTTGGTGGAAGTATAACTGAATGATTTAATCTTACTAGGCAAATGTGTATACAAGCAACCATTGCATAATACCAAATTCGATTAATTACATTTCTAATTGGAGCCTCTCTTATGAAACGATACCGGAATTCAACGAAGAACAAGGTTTTCCGATTCCAATATCCACTATCCATTTTAACATGCGTTGTCGGGTGAGCACGGGGAACGTGCATAAACAAATTCAACACCGTGACGTCACACCCTACCTCGGCATTCAAAACTCAAGACAGAACATTCTCGATGGCCATACAGCCGAGACGCTGAGCTAAACGACCCGTCAGTTCTGCCAGCAGCTTTGTGCTTTATTATATTTATTATAAGTAGACATACACCCTGCAAGGACAAAAAATGGGCAATAATAATGCTCATCAGAAGCCCATTTATGATACTTGGAAATGAGTTAATATCTAGTCTAAAAGATATATTAATTATTTTTCGCAGAAGTAGTACTAAATAGTCAAACAGAATGTTGATGTCTTTGAAAAATATAGAAAAAACGAATTTTGAAATTTCCAGGCGAGATATCTTGCCGCCATTTTCGAGCAGGTTATGACGGAGGTTCCCCAGACAGGATTAAGCCATTCACCAGTGTGGCTATGAAGATACGACTCCGTGTATAATAATGCTCAAGCTTTTAAATCCATGCCAATGGAAATGTTGAGGGATTTTAATTTTATTCTCTGTTGAACGTGCTCTAGCGATGCATCCGTTTATTGACCTAACAGTGGCATATTTCCAGATGTCAGTGAATTATATTCACAGCGGAATGTGCTCTATTGATGTATCCGTTTATCGACCTAACAACGGCATATTTTCATATCCCAGTTATTGCGGATCTACCTGTTGGTCGTAGATATAACGATGGCATATTTTCAGATCCCAGTTATTGCTGACCTACCTGTTTAATGGCATACCGATGGTATATTTCCAGATCCCAGTTATTGCTGACCTACCTGTCGGGCGGAGTCTCCAGGATCACATCTCAATCTTCAACAGTTTCTATCTCAGAAACACATCGACGACCTACATTAACGCCAAATGGCGGGAAGTCAAATCTCTTATCGAATACATCGGCTACAAATCAGGTGAGTGGTATATATCACCCCTACCTATGGGCAGGGATGTGGCTAGAGGGGGGGGGGGGGTGTGGGTGTTTCACCCCCAGCACAGCAGAGAGCTATATTTTCAATAGTTGGAAATTTCATACCTGCCAGAACGAAATTTCACACCAACAATAGGTTGAAAATGTTCTTGTAGTTTGATTATAAAACAATTTATTGGGGGGAATTTATTGTTTTTCGACCAATATTTGCATATGTTCCTATTTTTGGTCAAAATTTTGACAGAAATGGACATCAGTTGGAAATTTTCCAACCTTAGGGGGTGACAGGTTGGAAATTTCCAACACTTGGAAAGCTTGTGTCCTGGTCCCTCCCCCGTTGCCAGTCAAAAACTTCTAGTTAATTTAAGAAAACAATATTGTCATACAATTGGTCAACATTGTCATTGGAATTATCATCAGTTGGAAATTTTCCAACCTAAGTGGGGGTGTAGGGTTTGAAATTTCCTACAGTAGGAAGGCTTCAGGCTAGTCTAGATGTTAGGATTTAGCGATTTTCTTGTTCAGATTTCAAAATGGTCGGCCCGGTGTGTCATTACCCCATCCACATGGCCAATACAAAACTGGTAATTAGTTTAGCAAAACAATATTTTACTACATTTGGTCAAACTTGTAGACATAAATGGTCATCAGTTGAAGAATTTTCCAACCTGAGGGGGAGCATGAGGTTTGAAATTTCCAACACTAGGAAAGCTTCAGTTGAGGCCAGTCTAGATGCTAGGATTTGCGATTTTCTTGTATATAGTTTTCAAATTTTTCTCACACCGGGCCAAACAACCATGGTCGGCCCAGTGTTTCCTGGTCTGTTGTCGGTAGCTGTGTGCATTTGTCTGGAATTAGATCACTAGTTGTTTTTTTTGGGGGCAATTTTCAGGTTAAAATATCTTAATGTTCTCATACTGGGAAAATAGAAGCATGGCTTATGAATATATAGGAAATTAGGCCTGAGCATGAGGTACAATGGGGGGGGGGTGCAAATGGAATTATGTAAAAAGTTGTGTTAGTGGGATTCCGACTCAAGGGGGGGGGGGGGGGGGTGTGCAAATGGAATTATGCAAAAAGTTGTGTTGGTGTGTTTCCGACGGAAGGGGGGGGGGTGCAGTTGGAAATTCCAAGGTGGACACCCCCCAAGCGGAGACCCTCTAGCCACATCCCTGCATATGGGGTATATGTAGAAGCCTAGAACCTGCCGACGACTTTGGATATACTATGACTGTTCGCTTCTTTGAGCATAGCAACTCCTCCGAGGAAAACTAATGTGTGCCTGTTTGAACACACTGGACAATTGAACATCATTAGATATATTGAGCGAGGGGAGAGAGAGAGAGAGAGAGAGAGCGATATCCCCGTTTTATTACCGCTAACATTGTCTAAAATGCGTACACAAAATATATATATAAGCATGTTCTACCCTTGTTGGTTGTGAGTCAAATATATTGCTACCACATATTATTGACATTATGTATATTGTAATTTGCGCATGTACATATTGATCCTGATTTCATATATTTCCCTTCCATGTACATTGCACAGGTCCATTCTCTACAGTTGGAGCACAAGGAAATTTATTTTACAAAACTAAAACAGAACTGAAGAGCGGTGATATCCAGGTTATTCTTACCGTATCACAAAATAAAGAGCGATGGGTATTTAGTGACTACTACAATTATGACGAACAGGTATATAAAGCTAATAACTAAATGTATCAGCGATTTATATACAACAAAAAATACCAAAATAATCGAAAACCTTGAAGTTAGATTTTAAGCCACTATATATAAAGCATTCACAATGCAGACTTACTTGATCTTTAACACGCCAGTAAAAATACGACCTTCTATAACAAAAATCGCCTAAGTGCACATCAGCCACTTACTGAACCATGAAACAAGGCTCTACCACCAACCAGAAAACTGAAAGAAGATCTGAATTTGTGTTCACTTTCCGAACAGGAAAAAGGCGAGAAACATTTGTTCGTTTCTCAATCCCACATCATTAGATGCGCAACACATACTCGAAAATTCATGATCGAGCCCCCGGTTCATTGATCACATTGTGATGGTTACAGTTATGCCCTGTGCCAATGCATTCTCTTATATATGCGAGTCGACCATAGGTCGCCTCGCATATATAAGAGAATGCATTGGCCTAACAATTTTTTATCATTTTTTTTAAAAATAAATGTTTCTTACAAGTTTTAGGACATAAAATAAAAAAACATCCATTACCATGCAGGGAGTCCCACACATATATAGAAGCATATAGAAGACTGTCGTCTGCTCATGTTTGTCTGGGGCTCTGTATGGGTGAAAGGTGCGAACGGAAGAACTAAATGACAATACACAAAATGCCGGAACTTGTTGACAGACAATTGATATATACTTTTTTCATATTCTTCATTGTGTAACCCTTTACCCAACAGAAGGGCCCTGTGCCAATGCATTCTGTTATATATGCGAGTCGACCATAGGTCGCCTCGCATATATAAGAGAATGCATTGGCTTAACACATTAAAAATTATAAAATTGTTAAAGAATGTAAGAAAAAATGGTAAAAAGTGTTAAAAAAAGATTTTTTTTAGGCCAATGCATTCTCTTGTATATGCGAGGCGACCTATGGTCGACTCGCATATATAAGAGAATGCATTTTGTTGGGTAAAGGGTTAACAGACAATTGATATATACTTTTTTTCATATTCTTCATTGTTTAATTATTGTTACATGCTCTTTATTGTTCTATTGGTAGGATGACTATTATGGCATGCGCATATATCCAATAAATGATTAGATTTTTTTTAAATGGTCATATTGCAATCGGAGTGACATATTGGCACAATGACACAACGCAGATCATGTTTGGAAATAATTCAGATTTTCGCACATATCGGGGTTACAACCACGACCTCGTAGTATATCCCTGATTGCGATGATATCATCGAGGACAGAATGAGCCGGTTCCAATGATATCCATATTTGTATGGTTCTATTGAGACAGACCGAAGATATTTTAGGCTGTTGAAGCTTTATTTGGCCGGTTTTGGCCGGTTTGTTGGGTAAAGGGTTAAACAGTATGCCTTTCCGCCGAGAATTTATCATTTATAACGACAATACAGTACAGTTCTGGCATCTGATTTCCAAACTATTCTGAATGAAATTTGAGAAGTTTTATCACTTGTCTTCCATTCCTCTGTAACAAGCAGCGCAATAGTTGTTAATATGGTTCAATGTGTTGGGTGTTGAGATGCCCATATCCATTACTATGAGGATGCCTTGCTTTTATCAAGGTCATCAATAATCAATGTATGTCCACATACAAGTACACATATATTTATACCTCTTGCTATGAGTGTATAGTTATGTAATTACCCAACAAACCGGCCAAAACCGGCCAAATAAAGCTTCAACAGCCTAAAATATCTTCGGTCTGTCTCAATAGAACCATACAAATATGGATATCATTGGAACCGGCTCATTGACCACATTGTGATAGTTACAGTTATGCCCTGTGCCAATGCATTCTCTTATATATGCGAGTCGACCATAGGTCGCCTCGCATATATAAGAGAATGCATTGGCCTAAAAAAATAACACTTTTTACCATTTGTTCTTACATTCTTTAACAATTTTATAATTTTTAATGTGTTAAGCCAATGCATTCTCTTATATATGCGAGGCGACCTATGCTCGACTCGCATATATAAGAGAATGCATTGGCACAGGGCCCTTCTCATCCGCCAACATATTTTACTTTCATCCAGGTGGCGGAAGCTATTGAGCGTGGACTCGAGAGAACGTACTATGGATCTACGTACCTCGATTTGTCAACAGTTCTGTTGAAGCCCCACAGCACAGGAACGATAACTCTAAATTCCACGGACCCGTTTGTTTATCCAGATATAAACCCTCACTACTTGGAAGACGAAAGAGACCTGGCAACATTTACTGACGGTGAGCGCCACCTATACTGTTCCACCTGCATCGAAATAGATATATAAAAAGAATCCCGGGCCCCCATTGTGTCTTGGACTATATCATATTTAAATTCGTGCAGTAATATTGATTGGGCACCGTTCTATGCATGAAATTAAAACTGAGCAAAAACATAGTATGACTCAAAGAGATTAGCGAACATACAGGTGATGTGTATTACCTATTTCTATACTGAATATATTCTCCCATTCAATTATAAAAGTATATATTTGAATAATCTGGTATGCGTTTGGAGGGGTGCTTAGGAACTAAACGCATACAAAACAAGAAGACGAAAAACCCTGGATAATACAAGAGCAGAATGATGCATATTTATTGGTGGGAAATGTTCACATTATGAGTTCAGCAAGCGACCAATATTATACAGTTATCGCACATCATTATAAACCCTTTACAGTTATCGCATTATTATACAGTTATCGCATTATTATACAGTTATCGCACATCATTATAAACCCTTTACAGTTATCACATTATTTCTTGGTTGACTCGAGGAATTGTCAACCCGAGGAAGTCAATATTCACCAAGGCCGTAGGCCGAGGTGAATATCGACTTCCAAGGGCTAACAATTCCTCGTGTCAACCAAGAAATAATGTGACAACTGTTTTATTATATGAAATGCGCTTTGATTGGACAAGACGTTGTGACGTTGAACGTCACTGTGAAAATCCTGATTTGTGACCCAAGGTCGCTCATACTGTATCCGTTTCGCACCACCCATGCGTTGAAAAGGGCACTTGATTATGAGCAGTGAAAGATATTGTCAGTATGCTAGCCACATTGTGGCTATACCTTCCCCTCTAAAAAATACTCGTTGATTGTGAAACCAGAAAATGAGGGTTCAATTTGGCCAAATCTTATTTTATTTTGGTAAAAAATATATCAGAATTGGCGCCGTTGTATATCATGTAGATGATATATAGCAGCATTTCGTTTAAACTGAGAATAATTAGCCACGAACAGAGGAGCACCTTCATCTTCATCGATATATGATAACACACTCTTAACCCATGGTTTATTAACGGCCCGGCTGGAATGATTAACAGCCCAAGGGCCTATTAGCGGCCCGAGACGAAGTCGAGGGACGCTAATAGGCCCGAGGGCTGTTAATCATTCCAGAGGGCCGTTAATAAACCATAATGCCCGATGAAATCATGTTATTACTATTATTACCACAGTTTTGGACATTTGACCCATTTGAAGATTTAGTGGAATAATGAAGTAGATTAAGAGAGAAATATTTTCAAGAACATTTAAATTTGATATCATTTGACTTGTCAGTTGACACGGACTGACGGAGTCTCGAAAATAGGACAGGGGAAAAACCAGATGAGAGGTTGACAGCTAAAATTATCAATGCATACTTACGCTTGATACAATAATTCAATCATATAGCGTGAATTCCATCATAAAACCACTATAGTGTCGAGGAAATTGGATACATCTTTTTTCCTGAAATAAACACGCCAGATCGGAAGTTGAAGGGACGTAACTCTCGCGAGAATAAACGAGATCTATAGTTTCCGGGCGGCGGGCCGATATTGAACTACACTCTTATAACTAATGTGTAGAAACGATTACACATCAAATGTGTAAACCCGGTTAATACACATAGCAATGTGTAGTTTTACATACAAATACATTAACAAAGTCCCGTTCTACACATAATGTGTATATTTTGTTACACACAAATGTGTAAGAACGTAGAGCATGCGCATTGTCGTGCCTTCAGTTTCATAGTCTGCTACGTGACGGTCATATTGTTTCAGTATATTTTTTGGAATACAATATACTGCGATCGTAGACAAGGATGTAAGTTCAGAATTCCAATTTGTGGGTTTAGTATTAATAGTATATGAGGATTTATTTGTAAAAACTTTCATTGCGATTACTGCCCTTAGACTCTTGTTATGATTGTTGTAATAATACTAATATTATGCAATCACGCCTCGACCCTGGTTTGTTCATTCAAAGCAAAAACTCACAGTACAGAACAAAATACTACATACCACTATGCGCCATGAAAGTTTTAACATATAAATCTGCATATATCTTTAATACTATACCCACAGGTCGGACTACTGAACTTGCATTTCTTGTCTACGAACTGTGTGTGTAAGGGATATGTGTTGATTTTATACACACAGTTGTGTATAAATGTGTAAAAAATTACCCATTTATGTGTACAAATTATTACACAATTTGTGTACGAATATGAAACTACACATATACTACACAAATATGTTTAAGATCAAAATTGAATAATGATTGTGTAGCAGGGCTACACATTTTGTGTAGAAAACCTACACATTAGTCATAAGAGTGCATGTGGCCTCAAAACTTTTGTTTAACCCACTAGATTGAATTATACATATCTATGTAAAACCAAATTGTAGTCTTTTATTTTTGCAAACTAATGTGTTTATGATGTGCATGTATTGATCCCAAAAAACAAACATCCATTCGAACTGTACGATTAAAAAAATTATACTCCGAAGCACGCGCAGTTAAATAGATAAATCATTGTGAATTTGTTGCAAGAACTAATCGAGATAATCAAAATAACAATCACTCCGACAAGGTGGCTTATAATCCATGTATAAGCATGACGTCCTGTGATGCCATTTTGGATATACAATAAATGATAATCCGTGTGACACTTTGAGCAAGAGTATCCACAAAAATGTCTACAGTAGAGGGTCTCACATCACTTTAACCTGTGCAGCGCCAGGTAACCCTGTTAGAAATAAAGATATATATATATATGTTTTCCCAGGTATCAAATTCACATATGACCTAACCCATACCGGGGTGTTTACGAACCCATACCGGGGTGTTTACGAACCCATACCGGGGTGTTTACGAACCCATACCGGGGTGTTTACTAACCCATACCGGGGTGTTTACTAACCCATACCGGGGTGTTTACGAACCCATACCGGGGTGTTTACGAACCCATACCGGGGTGTTTACGAACCCAT
Organism: Siphonodentalium dalli; assembly: GCA_032622095.1. Taxonomy (NCBI): domain Eukaryota; kingdom Metazoa; phylum Mollusca; class Scaphopoda; order Gadilida; family Siphonodentaliidae; genus Siphonodentalium; species Siphonodentalium dalli. Next base: position 3,779,099 of record CP136064.1, read on the forward strand.
ACCGGGGTGTTTACGAACCCATACCGGGGTGTTTACGAACCCATACCGGGGTGTTTACGAACCCATACCGGGGTGTTTACGAACCCATACCGGGGTGTTTACGAACCCATACCGGGGTGTTTACGAACCCATACCGGGGTGTTTACTAACCCATACCGGGGTGTTTACTAACCCATACCGGGGTGTTTACTAACCCATACCGGGGTGTTTACTAACCCATACCGGGGTGTTTACGAACCCATACCGGGGTGTTTACTAACCCATACCGGGGTGTTTACTAACCCATACCGGGGTGTTTACTAACCCATACCGGGGTGTTTACGAACCCATACCGGGGTGTTTACTAACCCATACCGGGGTGTTTACGAACCCATACCGGGGTGTTTACGAACCCATACCGGGGTGTTTACGAACCCATACCGGGGTGTTTACGAACCCATACCGGGGTGTTTACGAAACTAGGAGTGGAGCCTATCATAGAACGGCTGCCGCCATTTTTTAAATAAATGTTTCTTACAATTTTTAGGACATAAAATAAAAAACATCCATTACCCTGCAGGGAGCCCCACACATATATAGAAGCATTTAGAAGAGTGTCGTCTGCTCATGTTTGTCTGGGGCTCTGTATGGGTGAAATTATAAAATTGTTAAAGAATACAAGAAAAAATTATTAAAATTGTAAAAAATTGTTAGGCCAATGCATTCTCTTATAAATGCGAGGCGACCTATGGTCGACTCGCATATATAAGAGAATGCATTGGCACATTAGGCACCCCCTTTTATTCACATATGTGGGTCATACAAATAGTTGATAGACAATTCTTTATTTGTGGCAAGAACTAATCGCGATAATCAAAATGACAATCACTCCGACAAGGTGGCTCAACATCCATGTATAAGCATGACGTTCTGTGGTGCCATTTTGGATATATAATTTATGATAATACGTGTAACAAGTAATCTCTATATTCACCAAAGGTCCAATGCAGAGGGTTTCACATCACTTTAACAAGTGCAATGCCGGGTAACCCTGCTAGTACTAAATATATATAAATTTATATATCTGTTTCCCCAGGTATCAAATTTACATATGACCTAACACATACCGAAGTGTTTACGAAACTTGGGATGGAGCCTGTCATCGAACGACTGCCACCATGTGCGCATCACGTGACAGGAAGTGACCAATACTGGGAGTGCTACGTCAAACAACTGACAACAACTATTTACCATCCAACATCAACATGTAAAATGGGCGGGGCTAAGGACCCTACAGCTGTCGTAGATCCGAGGCTAAGGTAATAATACATATACTATACATTCATGTTCAATAAATATATACGACGAGCAGGTGACCCGACTTCGTCCGGGCATTGACCTTGAATTTACCATTTTTAAGGTCAAGGTCAGGTCGGGGTAACGATTTGACCCATTGAGTTAATTCTGCCTTTTTAATCAAGAGAAATGATGGTACCCGTCCCGTGATGGTACCCGTCCCGTGATGGTACCCGTCCATAAAAGAGGTACGTTTGTGGGTACCCGTTTCAATGTGAAGATCACCTCGGGCGGAAAAACTTACCCGATGAAAATCTCCCCCTTCCTTGGAAGTACGAAGACAGACATAAGAATCACAACTGGCGTGGTTCGTCTCATGGCTTTGTTCGAAAAAGCAATTGCAACAGCTTCCGAGACACGTATGCTGCACCTAGATGTAAAATTTCGTCGAAATCCGCCAGTTTCACCCGATTTGACCTCGAATTGATCATTTTCAAGGTCAGGTCGCGGTCACAATTTAACCCGTCCATGACATTTCCCGTGGGTAGCAAGTTTGAGCTCAATCGGTTCGAGTCTATAAAGGACACACACATATATATCATTTGTGGGTACCCGTTTCAATGTGAAGATCACATCGGGCGAAAAAACTGACCCGATGAAATCTCCCCCGTTCCTAGGAAGCCCTAAGTACGTAAGAATCACACAACACGCTCATGTCTGGATACAGTCACGCGCACGTGTGGACCCAGACGTAAGAATCGCATTACACGCATACGCTCTTTATCAACGACACTGTGGATACGAACGCTCTTTAACTCTCAACGCGATTAACTCCACCGTGCCAATGGCGGTAATTTTTGTGACTGGAAGTGGAGAATGGGTGTTCTGGGCTTCTCCAAACGGCGGTAAACACTGCCCGTGGTTTTTTAACCTTAGATTGGAAGTTTGAGCTCAATCTGTCCAGCCGTTTTCCCGGCCATAGCTAACAGACAGACTAACAGAAGTCCCAAAATATATATTAGATATATTTTCTGTTTGGAATCGTTGTTTGATAAATTCCGCTTCAATAATTTCAAAGTTAATTCTTCGGCTTATGCTCAGAAATGGCCGAAACCCACAAAAATACCAATTTTTCCCAGACGAATTTGAAATCACAAGATGCATGACCTTTCTCTAACTAACAAGTTCAAAACTATTCATAGAGTTATTCTCGTGATAAGTTTATTACAAAAGTGTGAACCCATATATATCTCGTCACCTCAATGACAATGAGGGTCTCAGAGGCGCGTATGTACACTGAGATACCGGGAATCAGATCGGTATAGTCCCATAGTGTCTATCGATGTCAACCAGCTAGTGAAAACGGTCGGGACAATACTGGTTTACATCGACGTATATTTACATACACCTAATATCGCTTCCGATTTCCCCATAGCGTTACGGTAGACACGTCCCCTGATTCAATGTGTTAATAAACCTATGAAAGTAATCTGACGTCACTTTCAATGTCGTTCATAGGTTTATGAACACTTTGATCCCGGAAATCACCGGGGATTGTCGGACATGAACGACTGCTTGAGTATCTAGCAGATCCGGATTTGGCAAGAAATTTTTTTGTTAAAAAATCAGTGTATAAGCATGGATGTTCAAATAACCGCGCTACTCAATAGAGTTTGATAATTTTCCTTGCCGCTACAAATATTCCCCCGAACTCACAAATATATCATTATGGTAGAACGTGTTGTCAATTTCTTATCCGCAGCCGAAACTTACTTGTTAGTTTCAGATATTATCATTCTTGAAATCAACACGTCTACGTGCATTACAATTAGCTAAACAGGACATTTCGTCATATGTGTATACTTTACTGTGAAATTGCGTTTTTTTCCGCTCTCTGTCAACGGATTCTCACAATGTTTGGTTTTCTAAAAAAGCGAGGATTCGAACTGTCTGAATTGAACTCCATGCATTCATTTTAAGTTGAATAAATAGTGGGAAAGACAGACAATCCTAGTTCATAATAAATTTAAGTATATAAATATAAATAATAAACGGCGGATTCAAAGTGGTCATGGGTTTTGACCGCGATAAAAATTCAGCAAACCCCGCATGAACCACATTTAATCCGCCGTTTATTATTTATATTTATTTCTTATAAAAACCAGCTAGTGAAATCAGTAGGGATAATACTGGTTTACGTGTACGTATAAACCAGCTAGTGAAATCGGTAGGAATAACTGGTTTACATCGACGTATAAACCAGCTAGTGAAATCGGTAGGGATAATACTGGTTTATTCCACACCCATTGACGTGAGTCACATGTATTCAACGGAATCCCAGCCATTGTATACATATTACTGTATAACTCTAGTGGAATACAAGCCGGAACTATTGACGTTGTCGCCAAGAAAGATGACGTACATTACGTCGATCATCCGCTTTCGGTGATCCCCCCATAATTACTAGTTATTTGTCAGACTTAAATCACAATAAAGGTAGCTATAGTAACAGTAAAGGTGACATTCATGGATAATACTGGTTAACATCGACGTATAAACCAGCTAGTGAAATCGGTAGGGATAATACTGGTTTACATCGACGTATAAACCAGCTAGTGAAATCGGTCGGGATATAGATAGAACCGCATAAGTGTCTGAATTTTGACGAAATTATCGCACGAGATTTGTTGGCGGAGCGATACCTCGAGTGCGGGACGCAGTCCCGCACGAGAGGTATCGCGTTCCGCCAACAAATCGAGTGCGATAATTTCGTCAAAATTCAGACACTCATGCGGTTCTATTTTTATTACATATCTACGTATTATAGTAAGTTGACTCACAGTCGTCAATCTCCGGTACAGAAATTGTGAATTTAATTGCGTTTTAACGGCATTTTAGGGTTAACGCAACAATCAGACAGGGAGCCCTTCTATCCGCGAGTGAACTTGACACATCTTGACCCGCGCAAAGGTGTTAATTGGGTTTTCCCAGATTTTCCCAAAATATAACCCAATCAGCGCGCTGCGATTTCGACATGTGGGTTGTCGCCCTTGCGTTGAAAAGTTGAAAAAGTAAAAATAGTAACGGCGAAAGCCAGTCTAACAACACTGAATGAAATAGTTCCGTCGACAGATTGCACTAGTGCGATTCTGAGAATTATCACACGCCTGGAACGTCGTGCGATCATGCGAATTACGTTGATAGATATGTAATAAAATACTGGTTTACGTGGACGTATAAACCAGCTAGTGAAATCGGTAGAGATAATACTGGTTTACATCGACGTATAAACCAGTTAGTGAAATCGGTAGGGATAATACTGGTTTTAATCTAACATCACCAATGACGGTAATAAAATGTTACAATTGTGAACATAATCAGGTTCATTCCATAGAAAAATATTGTATTTGTTCTGAACCTCACAATAGTTTTCAAATGAAAGTAGTAATTTAAGGTGAAAAATATATTTTATCACAATTTGTACATAATTCCAAAAGAATACGGTCTCATTTGACCTCGCAAATACCCAAACAGTTCGGGTCTTTAGACGAAAAAAACATAACAAATATGAGGTTTCTCCTAATAACACGGCACATTCTGCGCGTAATTTAACACTTCCATGACTAGAGCTTCCTAAAATTTTGCGGAAACCTTGTGTTAAAGCATAAGATATACTGACACATGCATGATTTTTAATGCTGCACCAGCACAGCTCGCGTCGTGAAAGGGTTAACACAAGAGTTATATTAGATTATAACCGTAAGATATCAGTTTTTCCGATAAATGTATTTGTATTGATGTGTATGATAAAGTCCATTAAAATTGACCAAAATCCCGCCACTGAATCTGGGCGTAATGTCCGCTGTTGAGGAGAAAGGCAACTGTGCATTGACTTAAGGCAGTATTATGTAATATCCCTACCGATTTCACTAGCTGGTACATACGTCGATGTAAACTAGTATTACTTATTATACTTAACGATTCCACTAGCTGGTGCATACGTCGATGTAAACTAGTATTATGTATTATACTTACCGATTTCACTACTTGGTTTATACGTTTATGCAAACAGTATTATGTTTTATCCCTGGCGATTATTTATACGTTGATGTAAACAGTATTATGTATTATCCTTACCGATTTCACTGGCTGGTTTATACGTTGACATAAACAGTATTATGTATTATCCATACCGATTTCACCAGCTGGTTTGCGTCGAAGTAAACTGGGACAAGATTGGTGTGTGAATTAACTTCCTAGTGGCAATACATTCATGCATGGACTATTTTACAGGGTGAGAGGAATTTCGGGATTGAGCTGGATTGAGGGTGTATAATCCCTACCGATTTCACTAGCTGGTTTGGTTTATACGTCGATGAAAAACAGTATTATCCCTACCGTTTTCACTAGCTGGTTTATACGTTGGCGTAAACAGTATTATTCCTACCGATTTCACTAGCCGGGACCAGATTGGCAGTCTGAATTAACTACAAAGTGGCCATACGTTCATTAATTGTCTATTTTGCAGGGTGAGAGGAATTTCGGGATTGAGGGTGGTGGACGCATCCATTATGCCAGATGTTATCGCTGGTAATATCAACGCGCCTACAATAATGATTGGGGAGAAGGCAGCCGACATGATTAAAGAAGACAACAAATGACGTCACATTACAGATTCAGTATAACAGTGATTACGGGTGCAGATAGGGGAGCAATTATCATTACATGTACATCCATGTATCTCCCATAGAGAGCCCCAAACAGATAGAAGGATCTATTACTGGATGTCGCCTGGTCGTGTCTGTAGGGGGCACCATACGGGTGTTCAGTATATCATGCCATGAACCTCTACTCTGGCTAACTCCCTTATGGATCCAGCAACCATCATTACATGTAGACCCATGCATATCCCATAGAGAGCCCCACACAGATATAAGGTGTTGATGTTCTTACCCGTTCTGACAGGGAACTATATAGCCTTTAAAATACATGGAATATATTTCGTTGTTAAAACTTGTTCCTCAATAATCTACTTCACATTAGTGGGTGGTCCCAGCTTGATATTGCATGGTTTTCTGTGACTTTTTGGAGCCAATATCGCAAGCAACATTGCATGAACTACCCATGATAAATTCCACAATTGTACGTGACGCAAAGCAAAATTGCTCACAAATCACTTAAATAATGCAATTGCCAGTTAGTGTCTTCACCTTTAGTACGAAAGCGCATTAGGGCCACCAGAAACACCACCGTACCCCCTAATATATAGAAATAAAACTCGTTATAATGACTTGCAAGTCGTTATAACGAATTCCAACAACTCGTTATAGTGATTTGCAAGTAGTTATAACGACTTACAACATGTTATAACGACTTTCAACCGTCATAACGACTTCCAACAACTCGTAAAATTCGTTATAACTAGTTGGAAGTCGTTATAATGAGTTATAACGACTGCTAGACAAATTTACAAGTCGTAATAACAAGTCGTATAAACGATTAATTACGACTTGTATTTTTGTTACGAGTTGTTGGAAGTCCACCAACTGTTGTGTATTTGTATATTTAGGGATAAGATGGTGTTTCGGAAGGTCCCAAATGCGATTTCGTACTACGGGCATTAGCGAGAGTAGACATTCATGGCATGATCTAGCTTGGAACGAGAAGTGCGACACAAAATACGATATTCATTTCATGCATAGCAATTCCATGTTTTAGAGGGACATGGAAAAAACAAATTACGCACTTACATGTACATGTTATTACGCACTTACAGGTTATTCTAGGAAGAATATATCATTGAACCATATCTCACGTATACGAAATCACAAGAAGCTCGAGCATATTTTACTAGACTTCGCGCGAGTAATCATGTTCTAGAAATAGAAAAAGGGAGACACAGCCAGCCTAAGACACAATTAGAAAAGCGAATATGCCCTGTATAGTCCAGGAGATATTGATAGACCTCTGCACCCCCCCAGGACTTAACTTCACCCCACTAATTTTCTTCCTTAAGGTCTCCTCTAATTTTATTCACTTGGCGGCCATTTTATTTATATGCACCAGGTATCTTTGATCGCCGTTATAGTAAAGATGATGTCACATGCGTCTTGTTTTCCGTTCGATTCGCTATGGTAATATACAACTCTTACAAATTAGCCAAAAATCCGACACAAAAATCCAATATGGCGACCAAGATGGCCGCCGAAATGTGAAAATTTGCTATTGTTCGGACATTTCACCACCTTTCGTTTGTCTCTGTGGGAAAATATTGGCACCTTGACGCGATTTTATACACTTATCGTCTAGAAGAGTCATTGGCGAACACACGGGGACCATAATATACATTCCTTGCCGGATATTTTTGTCCGATATCACGTTTTCCCAAATGCCGGTATAATCCGGTCAAAGCCAAAACGACGCTTATAATGAGTGTTATTGCTATTATTACTCCAGCCATGATTATATATGTGCAGGAGATACTCGGGCTAGGATTTCTCTTATACCTGAGTTGAGGAATATTCACCCAAATCCAAGATGGCGGCCAAAATGGCCACCAGAAATAGAAAAATTGCCGAAAATCCCTGATTTTAACATCAGTGAGAGTTATTGTCACGACAACTCCACACCTGTTTACTATTGTGAGTTGAGAACACTTAGTTGAATAACTGTCCTTATATTGCATCCAAATAAAAGTCCCCCAAATCCAAAATGGCGCCCACAATGGCGGACAAATTTTGAAAAATCACCGAAATTCCCTCATGTTCACATCATTGGGCATTATTGTCGAGAAAACTCCACACATGCTGACAGTTAAGTTGTAAATACTGAGGTGAAGTAATTACCTTTCATCCCATGCAAGAAATGGTTTTCCAAATCTAAGATGGTGGCCAAAATGGTCTACATTCCTTTACTGTCTTACGATGGGCGTTATTGTTTCGCGAATTCTACCCACCATTACATGTTGATATGGAATATTGGTATGAAGTATTCATTTGAGTTTGGTAATTGATACTCAAGGTCAAGATGGCAGCTAAACTGGAAGCCAGAAATTGAAAAGAAATCGAAATATTGACATATAAATTTCAACTTTTTGTCATAATATCGATATGTATGGACGAAACTATGCACAAGCCATATATTAGTTCAACTTAAAACGTATCAAAACGCATAACATTGATCGTGTCCTTCTGGAAGTACGAAAACCCAAACTTAATATAGCGATGTGTCATTTCAAAATCCGAATAACCATATTAGAACAATTACCTGGTACAAGATTCTGATTTGCCACGTCCTTAATGATCTGGACAAGTTTCCATTTCTTTGCCTGATAAATCTAGGTCGCTCACACCGACAAAGTATTCAACACTTCCTGGGAGAAGGGTCCCTTTAATCATAACGTTTCAAACAATTAATTTCCCGGTGTCTGGCTTAATATTTTAGATGCTTGCTAAATATGGGATTTGTTCGTCATCTTGAACTAGAAATGCATATGGTCGATAAGTATACAAGCTTACAGAAGGTAATCTCTATGTATGTCTTTCTCATACCCCGTGGGGATAACGAATTGTATACCTGGCGACTTCCCAGTTAACTAGTCACTTCTCAATAGATGGTTCAACTCACAAACTTAGCGAACGTATTAGCACACGTGGACAACTTCGGCAGTGTTTCGGAGGTAGCTAGCTGTCTCATTCCCTTGGACAGATGCCTATCTGCTAAGGAGAAGACCATAATGTACCGACTACCCACACTTCTTGGCCATGATCCTAACCAAACTGTGTGACGTCCCGCAGTCGTCTCGTCGAATAGCTCACAGCAGAGAAGAACAACACTCGCGGTGCTAGTTTGTGGACATGCGCCATGACAGTGGGAATGAAATGGGCCACGGTATAAAACCCTACACCAGGTCCATGTTTCAATATAGAATGTCATGCGTGTTGGTCTTTTTGGTGTGGTAAGATTGTATTTCCGCATCCGTTTCAAGGCCGTTCTGAATCAACATGACCAGACGTATAATTTTGTCTGGATAATACTATCCTAGCCAGTCGGATGGGCTAAAGGATAATGTATGATCTCTCAGAGTTAGTGTCAGTATGTGGGCGGTTTTATTCAAGAAAATGTCAGGAACTGTGGTGCATTTATTTCACTGTGTGTTTAAAGAACAATTTATAGTCTCGATGGCAATGGATGTGGACGTTGGTGAACGTGACCTTATTGTCATATAGCTATATATAACTTTAGAATATAGCAGTTAAGATGACTCATGCAGGACAATGGTTTTGAATGGTGATGTTACCAAGAAATCACTTGGTGTACCCAACGTAGGTTAAGCTGAATGCAAGATCTCATCAAAGTAACATTCCTCTAGAAGTTCTTCGCGTTGAACATTTTACCCTTGTGTTGATGGCATTGTACTTTCTTGAACCATACCGACCACCACCCAGCGTGAGTATGACATATTATCGGTAACTATCAAATGCATCGTCCTGAAGACTACATCCCAGTCTGGTGGGGCTTATATAGTAGTAGCCAATGGTACACGTCTGGTTCGTTGATTAAGAACGGCTTCCAAGCGGATTGAAAGATACAATCTTAGCATACAAGGAAAGCAAAGCCACATGAGATCATGTCTGAATCTAAAACATAGCCAAAGAAACTTAGGGTGGTGCAGTCATGGTCCAATTTCATTTCCACTATCATGACACATGCCCACAAACTAGCACCGCATGTATTGCTATTATCTGCTTGGATATGTACGGTGAGGTGATTGATGGACGCCACCAGGACTGTTCTTATGATCATGGTCAGGAAGTGTGGGTATATTATGCATTATGGTCTCCTACGCCTTAGCAGAAAGGCATCCGTCAAATGTTAGGCTTTCAACATTCGAAGCCATATACAGAAGTTGTCCGGCTACGTCAGTACATGAATATGTAAATTGATGAACCATATGTTGAGAAGTGGCTGGATGGGAAGATCAACAGATGTACAGTTTGTTATCCACATTAGATAACCAAATCTGAAAACTTCGCAGACAGATAGGTCCTTCTGAAAGCTAGTATACGCATCGACCGCATACCTTTGTAGTTTACCACGCAAGATGACGCTCAGATCCCATATGTAGCATCTGAATTATACCATAAGCTACCACGAATGAAGCTCGCCAATAATAAGGATAATAATTCCCAGCTTTCGAGACAAACACGTGAGATTGACACCGGCATATGTGTTGTTTGAAACATTCCGATTAGTGGGACCCTTCTACCAAGAAGTGTAGAAAACTGTGTTGGTGTGAGCGAGATAGATTAATGTGACGAGACGGATGCTGGTCCAGATAATGCTGAATGTGGCAAATCAGAATAAGCTCAGGTACTGTTGTTTTGATTCTTGGAAGTCATAATATGACTATTCGGCGTACCCATATACGGTTACGGCCATTATGGGCGCTTAGTGGAGAATGGATTTCGAAATGCCACATCGCGATTATTGTAGGTTTTCATCCTTCCAGAAGGCGACGACCTATGTTGGAACTAATAGATGGCCTATGTACCGTTTCGTCCAATCCATACATATTGATATTATGACAAAAAGTTGAAATTAGTATGTGACAATTTCGACTTCTTTTCAATTTCTGGCCGCCAGTTTGGCAGTCATCTTGACTGTGAGAGTTGGCCAAACTCAAATGAATACTTCATATCAATGTTCCATATGAATACTTCATATCAATGTTCCTTATGGGTAGAATTCGCGTAACAATAACGCCCATAGTAAGAAAGTAAAGGAATGTAAGCTTGTTTTCAAAGTTCGGACGCCATTTTGGCCGCCATCTTTGATTTGGAAAACAATTTCCTTCATCAGATGCAAGGTAATTACTTCACCTCAGTATTTACAACTTAACTGTCAGCAGGTGTGGAGTTTTCTCGGCAATAATGCCCAATGATGTGAACATGAGGGAATTTCGGTGATTTTTCAAAATTTGTCCGCCATTGTGGGCACCATTTTGAATTTGGGGGACTTTTATTTGGATGCAATATAAGGACAGTTATTCGACTAAGTGTTCCCAACTCGCAATAGTAAGCAGGTGTGGAGTTGTCGTGACAATAACCCGCACTAATGTTAAAATCAGCGATTTTCGGCGATTTTTCTATTTCTGGTGGCCATTTTGGCCGCCATCTTGGATTTGGGTGAATATTCCTCAACTCAGGTATAAGAGGAATCCTAGTCCGAGTATCGCCTGCACATATATAATCATGGCTGGAGTAATAATAGCAATAACACTCATTGATTCGAAACAGACATTGCGTTATAAGCGTCGTTTTGGCTTTGACCGGATTATATCGGCATTTGGGAAAACGTGATAGCGGACAAAAATATCCGTCAAGGTCAAGGAATGTATATTATGGTCCCCGTGTGTTCGCCAATGACTCTTCTAGACGATAAGTGTATAAAATCGCGTCAAGGTGCCAATATTTTCCCACAGAGACAAACGAAAGGTGGTGAAATGTCCGAAAAATAGCAATTTTTCACATTTCGGCGGCCATCTTGGCCGCCATATTGGATTTTTGTGTCGGATTTTTGGCTAATAACGAATCGAACGGAAAACAAGACCGCATGTGACATCATCTTTACTATAACGGCGATCAAAGAGACCTGGTGCATATAAATAAAATGGCCGCCATGATGGACGCCATCTTGTCTGGAGTCTCTGCGGCCACTTTTTTTTCTAGTTAACAAGTGAAAAAAATTAGAGGAGACCTTAAGGAAGAAAATTATTGGGGTGAAGTTAAGTCCTGGGGGGGGGGGGGGTGCAGAGGTCTACCAATATCTCCTGGACTAGTATGCAAACAGAATAGAATTGAAACGGAGATACATTTTGTCATGGAATGCGATGCCTATAAGGATCTCAGACATAATTTGTTCGAAACGATTGAAAGAAACGAACCGAATTTTTACAAGATGAACGAAGCGAACAAATTTTTAAATATCATGCAAAACAAGCATGGGAAAATAACTGCTTATGTGTGCAACATGATCCGGTTATTCTTCATTCGGAGAAAACAGCTCATTAGTAGTTGACAATTGCAAATATGTCATTATCAATTAACTATATTATGTTTGTTATTATGTTGTTTATGATATATATGTTCGTTATTTTCAATTGTGCAACTGCCATAAATTGGTGTATTGCAATAAATATATCTATCTATCTATGAACAATTTATTACATACAATACGCAATCCAACATTTGTTCAGTTCATCTCAAGAACGCCATCCCAACTCATTCGATAAAGTATCCATTAAGATGCCCGTTGTGTTCTATCTATATGTCTTGTCGTTGTTTCGCGCTCCGCGTGTATGTTTCGCTGATTCTTGGTATACATGGGCCATGGGCGTTTAATCTATAGAAATCGGAATTTTTGGGACTGATTAAAAGTCGAACTGCGACCCGGAGACCGAGTCCGATAAAAGGTGTAGTTGTGAATTCTGGTGATATGCATGAGAAACCTTCAGTGATAAGCCGTATATACATGTAGTTGTAATAATTTGAAGGATTAGTTGTTTTAACGGAATTATGAAGTTGTCATTCGTGAAATCAATATATGTTATATTCTATAATTACATATCATGGTTATATAATAGATGATATTGAGCGCGTTACCATTTCTGACATTGTATTATTAGTTATCTTCGACAACAACGTGTGTACATGGAGATTTAATACCTGGATCGTTTTTAAACTCGAGGCGGAGTCGAGTTGTTCAAAAACAAACATCCAGGAATTAAATCTCCACGTAGTCCTACCCCACGATGTTGCCGCAGATAAATAAGTTGCCCCCCCCCCCACAACATTAGCCAATTTAACCCTTTCGTAACGGGAGCTGCGCTAGTCCCTCGCATATGTAAACAAATGCACTGGTTTACAAGGTCAAGGTAAATATTATACCAATGTGTTCTATTATATATATATATATATATACGACGCTCCCTATAGAAGACTCGCATATGTATATAAGAGAATGCATTGGCACAGGTTTTTCGCAAAATTTCAGGAAGCCCCAGTCACGGAAGGGTTAAGTATATGGTGTTCATAGGTTCAAGAACACATTAATTCGACGTATGTATCCGGCGTCTAGAGCAACGTCACGATTGGTGGAAACTGCCAGTTCAAGGGACATTCATATGTATACATCCAATGTGTCACGTGCACTTATATATGTATACTCCCGATGTTTCGCGCACGTTCTCTTAAACTCCGCTGAAGAGATGACTCTATATAAGATGGGAGATGACTCTATATAAGCATCCAATGTTTTGTTGTCAAATCATCTTCAACCTACAAGTATCTCTACATAGATACATGTGTCAAGCTCAAGCTCATTAATCATATATTTTATTTTGGATGAAATAAATATGGTTTAAACCAAACCGCGCGGTAAATAGTGATGGTGGACATATTGATTTGAACGGGGCGTTGTACCCTATATCATTGGTAGTCACAGTCGAATGTGGGGACAATATCTTATTTTATCTTACAATTTAGCTATATTTCCTCAAATACACGCGAAAACGCCTAGGCGGTTTCCGATCTTGTATCCTGGATGGCAACAAGGATATCGTGGATGGCAACAGCTAGTGCACGTGCGTTTCGGCAACTGGCTTTCAAAACAAAACGTCTAAATAACCAATTAAAAGTCATAAAATAATATTATCGTATGCTACAAACGTAAAATAATCAATAAAGTGGACAAAATGTGGAGACATGACCAAAAATGTGTTGGAATCCGAAAAGTTACGACCGTTACACATTGTTTACAGCGCGCACGAATACGGACTAATTTAACAAATTCTATTTCAGCGAAGTAGGGAATTCCCCGTAATTCAGTATACGGTCTTGATCAAAAGCTACTGAACGCATTTTTTATTCGATAAAATACAGAAGGGAAAATCAAATTTTATCTCATGTTAAGGATATAAAACAGAATACTTACGAAAAGTCCGTGATTTATTGCATTTCCTCTAAATGATAAGTGTCGGAAAGTTCAAAATTCAACAAAACTCTGAATGGACAGTCATCTCCGGCAATGCCTCTCGCCAACAATATCACCATCCAAGGAGATTGCATCATAAAATAATACAATTATCCAGTTAAAAGTGACTGGATTTGATATGGCGGGTCACATATGCGTAATTATCTTCGTATTATTTGACAAGTATATTTCTGCAGATCGAACAAGAGAGTTAATCTGATTAGGAGTTGCGTTCGTAGATGAACAATATGTGACCCGCCATATCAAATCCAGTCGTAAGTCGGAATTTTTTTTACCCTGTGCCAATGCATTCTCTTATATATTATGCGAGTCGATTATTGGCCAAACAATTTTTTATCATTTTTTTAAAATAAATGTTTCTCACAATTTTTAGGACATAAAATAAAAAAACATACATTACCCTACAGGGAGCCCCATACATATATAGAAGCATTTAGAAGAGTGTCGTCTCTCATGTTTGTCTGGGGCTCTGTATGGGTGAAATTATAAAATTGTTAAAGAATACAAGAAAAAATTATTAAAATTGTAAAAAATTGTTAGGTCAATGCATTCTCTTATATATGCGAGGCGTCCTATGGTCGACTGGCATATTTTAGAAATTGTACCCTGCATTGGCACAGGGTAAAAAAATTCCGACTTCCGACTGGATTTGATATGGCGGGTCACATATGGTCCATCGTATTGCTAATTTGAGAATGTGTGTTAGGAATTCCGAGCATTTGTTTTGGTGCTATTTTCTAATGTAGGTATTATCTGCATGCACTTACAAGTGTGACTAAAGTTGGCTTTCACAGCACAAACAACCGTTTTAAAGGCCCACTTAATTTTCGAACCCCCAGATTACATTATATAAAATATATGCCATATTATATACCACGAACCCCCAGATTACATTATATAAAATATATGCCATATTATATACCACGAACCCCCAGATTACATTATATAAAATATATGCCATATTATATACCACGAACCCCCAGATTACATTATATAAAATATATGCCATATTATATACATTTGAAAGAGGAAGCTCCAAAAACATTGTATTATCAACTTACCCCGTGTAATAAACTGTGAACATCATGTTGTTTTTGTTGAGTTGCCAACGCATTTTGTCATCAAGATTGAAGTAAAAATCAGTATTATTTTCAATGCAGGGGGAATAACTATATATATTAAAGATAGAGTAATTTCCCTTCCATTGAAAAAATTTGAATACTGTTGCATTCTGGGTGGCTAAGGGGGGAGGTCTTCAGCAGTTTTCTATTTCTCTGTGGGCATCTTCTGAAACACAGATGTTTCAAATAGTAATGAATTATAGTATTTTAATCATATATTATGGCATATATTGTTATTAAAACCGTATATCAAGTCACAATAAAACAAAATAATCGGCGACTCGAAATTTAAGTGGGACTTTAATTTACCGTGTATTCTTTTGTTCTGCGAATGACGCTTATCTACAAGCCTATTATCTGCGTAAATATTCAAAACATTCTGACTAAAGTTACAGAAATATAGGTTTAGTGTTATGACCCAAAACAAAAATGGTAACATAATGGATGTTGCATGTCAAGCAACCCACCGCGATCCTCATGTCAGTATCATAACAACCCACCGCGACCGTCATGTCACCACCATAGCAACCCACAGCGACCGTCATTACCATAGCAACCCACCGCGACCGTCGTGTCATTACGATGATCATATGTGGGTGGTTACATCCGAGTTATCTTACTGAGGTGCACACCATTCAATACACTGTATTCTTGAGTCATCAGAATTTCACATCTCATGTCTAGGAAATTAAATCATCAGTCCTGTCGAAGAGAAAGACATTAAAGGGTAGATGTATGCCTATTTCAATATATTCCCGATTAATAACAACGATCGCATATAGATAATATCTAGACAAAATATGTAATTTGAGATGAATATGTATTCTGTAAACGTATATGTTAACATGTTATCTTAAAATCAAAGTTAATAATTTTATATAAATTGAATTTATCGCTCGAGTTTTAAATTAAATTACGAATGACTCAATCAAATTAATTGACGGAAAGTGCATGGATTTGTGCAACGCGTGACACACATGATCCTGTAAAGATGTTGATACGGTGCGTAAACTCAAGCCACTCACTAAATAGTGGCTATACGATAACCCTTAATGAGTAAGCAATTATTTCATGTGTCTTTTGGGAACAGGCAAAACTGTTGTCCCTCGGTATCAGGAATGACCATCGAACTGTTGCCCAAGGCCGAGGGACAACAATTGCTAATTAATCACACTCTTTAATAGTGACAGTGACAATGCGGAAATCCGGTACAATTAAAAAACGAAACCGGAAATTTCCGGAAATAGCCGAAACGTCACGGAAATTGCAAACCATGTAACAGTTCGTTCGGGCCAGGCAACAGTTCGCTCGGTCGGGCAACAGTTCACTCGTGACGTCACGAAAGCTGACCGTGATTGCAAACCGGGCAACAGTTCATTCAGGGCGGGCAACAGTTCGTTGTGGCGTTACGAACGCGAATTTGGGGTTAACCAGTTAATTCTAAATCCGAATGATTTACGAAGTAAAACTCTACTATTGGGTAACAATATATACAAGTTAATGAACTACATGTACGATATTTTCATTATGGCAATCCTGCTTGCCACCTGTAACATTAATTCGCACTCAACATACTTTCAAATAATGTAAAACTGGTTACCTTATATTCTAGGAAGCAGAGGCTTTGATATAAACTAACAACATAATTTGAGTACAGTATCCCTTTATGCCCACACAAATTGATGCAACAGTCACCGGCTTGTACATTTCTTCATTGTACTCACTATATTGACTTAGGGGGTAATAATTGTATGTCAAAGCTATACTGGTCAACTTATGGACTTCTATCAATATAAACTGTTTGCCTTATTTGTTTTCGACGAACTGGAACAAGACATGTCACTACCAGGTAAGGCACATCCTGAATTCCACTATTATAGTGAATTCCACTATTATAGTGGAATTCCACTATTATAGTGGCATATGACTATACAATATTCACGTTTCCTTTATTTGCGTCGGGAATAGAAAAAGGCGCATACCCGTGCACAGCCAAATGTCACTCTTAAAAATATTGCAGCGAATGAACAGTCTTCTGACAAAATTCGCTGTGCGATCTTTTGCGCCAGCTTTGTTATTCAATAATATTATAATATATTACTAATATATGCCTTTCTAAATGACAATAACAGGATGACCCAATCGCTCCTTCATAACAGTTCAACTAAGTGCATGCTAGTTGAGTTGCTTATCATGTGCCGTCATGATTATTCTTTCTCCTGGACAAACTATATGTATGATACCGAATTAGTGCGACACTGAATTTGAATAATATTTGTGTGAAATATGATTTTGGATTATCCCTCTTTTAACAAATTAACAAAACGGTAATGGTCATATACCACTAAAATAGTGGAATACCACTATACTAGTGGAATTCAGGATGTGCCTGACCTGACTACGGGATATATAACAACCGAGAACGTGACGTGACACCGAACCGCAATCACGTGATTACAGAGTGTGACAAAAGTGAAACCAGACTTACCCGTGGAAGAATTGAACGAGATCACGTGGCACTGCCGGGATGCCATCCGGGTGATAACGTCTATACATGGCGATCCCCATCATCGACTGCTCGTAACGATGGCAACCACCGACTATCGTTGTATTAGTCTTCTGACATTTCAGAAGCCGCTCGCTGTGTATCGGCGCCATACAACGTCGGTCAAGGCCACACGAAACTATGGCTGCGGTTATCATCTGGTTCTCTTTGTTTGCTACCATAAGGTAAAATGTTGTTTCGATCTCAGGGTTTCCACTGAAGGTGCATGGATTTTCATCGAGGTGTTCGAACAAGAACTTGCCGGTTCGGAAAGTCAGACGACCGGAACCTTTAAGCATAACTGCACCGCGCTCTCGTGCCAATTCAAACAGTTTCTCTCTGTATTCACGGGCATCCGCCATCTTGAATCGCGTAGATGCGTCACCCCACATGACGAAATCGAATTCGATAATTATCTTCTGTTGGACATACGAAAGAGTGTATTATGAGTTAAAAACAGTGGACCACAAAAATCTGATCTGATTAATATTTAACTTATTGCAATATGTCTCAAATTCATCGTGCCAAGATTAACGAAATATAGATTCATTAAACGAACATGAATTCCCAGGCCTACTTGCTTACCTGTGACGTACGAGTAGAATAATCTATAGGCACACATAGTGTTCGGAATTTGGAGACATGTATTCCGCACATGGGCTTTATTTAACTAAAAACAATGGTGATAAAAATTAATAAATTAAATTTAGTCTTCAGCAGAACTTTAAATAACGTAATTTAACCAGCTAAAGTGGTCGATGATGTGTAATAATTACAGAATCACAGTTACAAACACTATGTGCAGCTTTTAAATGATCTACATGTGTAGTGGCACATACTCAGTGCATTGCTTCAAATGTGCTTGTTTCAGGGAGCGTGAACAGATTCGAATTTCTTATCGAAATGGCCATGTATCGATAGGAATGGCCATGTATCGATCATAATGGCCATGTATCGATCAGAATGGCCATGTATCGATCAGAATGGCCATGTATCGATCAGAATGGCCATGTATCGATCAGAATGGCAATGTATCGATCAGAATGGCCATGTATCGATCAGAATGGCCATATATCGATAAGAATGGCCATGTATCGATAATAATGGCCATGTATCGATCAGAATGGCCATGTATCGATCAGAATGGCACAGTTAGTTGCCCTGAACTCATACATAAAAAGGACTTTATTAAAGTAAATTATAATTATGTATGCTATGTTATATATTATTTTATTTTACGGAAACTAAATTTGCGAAATCGTCAAAAATACATCAAATTTCAATTTGAGTTCCCATTTTCATAATGTGTTTCAATTTTCACGATTCAGAGTAGTGGTTCACACTTTCAAGTGAACCTAGTGTCGGTTTATGCATTGTAACATAAAATTAAAAAAACATCCATTACCCTGCAGGGAGCCCCACACATATATAGAAGCATATAGAAGAGTCGTCTGCTCATGTTTGTCTGGGGCTCTGTATGGGTGAAATTATAAAATTGTTAAAGAATACAAGAAAAAATTATTAAAATAGTAAAAAAATTGCTAGGCCAATGCATTCTCTTATATATGCGAGGCGACCTATGGTCGACTCGCATATATAAGAGAATGCATTGGCACAGGGTAAAAAAAACAGAACAGAAACAGAATTAAAATAACCATAACGTGTACTCACCCGAAATATTATAGCCTTGAATACGTAATACTTGAGATATGAGACGAAACATGGATATCGGTTATAGTCGAATCTCCTAATATCACACCGCGGGCATAGTTCTGTGACCTGAAATAGTCCAGTCGAAATGAGGCTAGACCCAGACAAGATTATGCTGGTTTAGTTTTAGCTTTTTTCGAAGCGGCGCAAAATGTCTATCAATAATTGCTTAATATTTTTGCTATAAGAAATATTCTTGAATGGCCGAGATTTGCTCACGTTATTCTTTGATTCAACGGCATCGTCCGCTAATGTGTGAACAAGTTGAATGTAGCACGTTGCTATTGACGACGCGTGTCAAATAAACAGCCAGGGATAGCAAAATCGAGTTCAAAGTGTAAGTTATTTGCTATAGCCACGATATATAGTAGCATTCCATTGTGTCAGACAGTAATGGGACGTTTCAGCAACGTCGGCGGGTACGCTCACATGTGCGGCAACACATATCAAAGGCTCATCCAAATTTGAGGTCCACTGTGTGCAGGTCAAAGGCCCATTTCAGGTGATGGTGTAATAGAGTTATATCTCTTCAATCTACATAACTGTGTGCATATGTATATAGTACATTGTAGCATTCCATTGTGTCACACAGTAATGGGACATTTCAACAACGTCGGCGGATACGATTAAATGTGCGGCAATACAGATCAAAGTCTCATCCAAGTTTGAGGTCCACTGTGCGCAGGTCAAAGGCTCATTTCAGGTCTACTGTGGCTTCGCATGTGGAGGGTGACGTTACGATATAAAAAACATGTGTTTGTATATAGTACATTGTAGGATTCTACCCCATCTGATGGGGGTGCGCCAACAAGTCACGGCGGAATTTCATTATACATACCATACCATACCCAGAAAATATATCACGCGAAAAAAGTTAATCTCTCCATGGCATGCAATATCGATACAACGTGTAGTCTCTGTCCCGTGCGTTCGCTAACTGTTTTCATGCTCGAATCCCCTAATATCCAACGAAACAGGTCACATTTATCCCATAAATCAATCAGCGACGATGTGTAAACGCATCTCTCATGAAGCCATATTGTTCGATCTATCCAGCAACAACTCTTGAATTAAAATGTCTTTGTTGCATATATAATCTGAACAGTTCTTAAATGAAGACTAAACAATTGAATTTAATACACTTCAAAAAATAATGTGATTGTCTCTTTTGTTATCAAGATCTGCTAGCATAATTAATTATTAAAAAAAAACCTAGTAAATCACCAAATATGTTATATTGTCTTGGTTCTATGGAAGGAAACACATATACAACAAAGAAGAAGTCAGCCACAAATAGTTCAGCACAAGGAACGAAACTGTTTATAATTATACAGTCTGGTCCATCCAAAGCAGGGAGCATTCAACTGGGAATTTTGTTTGTGGTAATGATGAGAATGTTTCAGATGTTGATGATGATGATATCGATGATACCGATGACGATTATGATGATTATGGCAATGATGGTTATGGCGATGATGGTGCTGATTATGGCGATGATGGTGATGATGATGGTGGTGATGATGATGATGTTGATGGTGGTGATGATGATGATGATTATGTTGCTGCTTCTGCTGCTGCTGATGATGATGGTGGTGATCATCATCATCATCATAATGATGACGATGATGATAATTATGATGACAAAGACGACGATGATGATAATGATGATGACAGGACGTGCCAAACAAGGTGCCACTTATGGGCTCTTACCCAGCGCTGTGGGGGGGGGGGGGGGGTAATCTATACTAACCCGGCCCGCGGAGGTAACTGGTACGTATATGTCACAATGCAATGGTGGTTTGTCTCCTATTATTTAATTCGCCCATATTACTGCGCTAAATACATCCCCCGGTTAAAGCTGCAGGACAAAGTTCAGCCCCATAGCTACGCTGGTCTGACCGTTGCCATCACGAATATTTTCGCATTTAATTTTTACTTACGTATTTTGTCAGTTACATTTCATTCTGGTTTGATCGAGCCAATTTTCAAACAAATATAGACAATTCAGTTTCTCAGAATAATGCAGAATGAATTGTAGCCGATAGAAGTCTTAAAGTCATGTGAAACACTGAGGTTTTCATCGGACGGAATAACAAACGATCATACCAAAATAAGTTATTTTCATTGATATGATATCGAAATAATCAGAGAACAGTGTTCACCCTGTTTTCTCGAAAATCCGAAATTATCTGCTTATAATATAACTTGTTTTAGGTAGATAATCTGCTTAGAATCGTCTATTTTGAGTAGGTAATGTGCTGAAAACGAGAACGTTTTAGTCACATCATCGACTCATAATGAGGCAATTCTAGGCATATTATGTGCGGACAAAGACACAAATGAGTCAATTTTTCAAGTGTACGCTCTTTAACATGTGTTTTCACTGTGGCCTGCATTATAAAGCGAAATAACGGCTATGACTCCATTATATGCTTAATTTAGAATCAAATAATCATATTATGTACCTATTTCACATTATAAGTCGATTATGTGCTTATTTGCTTGAGGATATGTTGCTTTGTTGTGTACGAATTACACGCAGTAAATATTATTGGCGTAATTATTGTCGTAATATGTATGCCCAATAAGGGTACGTTCATACGCTGGCAAGTTTGCACGGTATGTTTTGCCGGCATTTCGTCATAGAAAATCACATGGTGCCAGAATATGAACGGATACATTCATATAACATGCATCTTTACCAAATCTAACGACATGAGAAGTAACTTCTCCGTAGTTCCACTTGTAACGGTGCTACTGGCATTTGGCTTCAAATACCTGTATGACTGATTCTTGCGAGATAATTGCATGCTATTTACAAGCAAATTCCAGTAGCATGGCTACAGGTGGAACTACATTGTTTTTACTTCGCCCGTAGTTAGCCGTGGTACAGATGCATTGTATAACAGAACGGCCCTGTGCCAATGCATTCTCTTATATATGCGAGTCGACCATAGGTCGCCTCGCATATATAAGAGAATGCATTGGCTTAACACATTATAAAATTATAAAATTGTTAAAGAATGTAAGAAACAAGAGGTGGCATCAGAGATGCTGTGTCTCGTTTTCGGTGGCTTACCGCCGGTGGCTACCGCCGGTGGCTACCGCCAATTGGTATGCATCAGTATCGGTAGACTAATTAATAGGTAAAATCGAAAAATGACTAATTAAGGGCCATAACTCTATCAAATTTTATCAGGCCAGGCTGGTTTTCGAACTCGTCCGAAATATTCTTGGCAAGTACGTCTATTCCAAATTTTAAACAAACCGGAGGACGTTTGTTGAAGTTATCGCGCTAACGAGCTAAAAATTCACGCAAAAATTACTAATTAAGGGCCATAACTCTATCAAATTTTATTGGACCAGGCTGGTTTTCGAACTCGTCCAGGATATTATTGGAAGACACTTATATACCAAATGTTAGTTGAATCGGATGACGTTTGTTGAAGTTATCGCGCTAACGAGCTCAAAATTCGTACACAATGAGTACTTAAGGACCATAACTCTATCAAATTTTATCGGACCGGGCCGGTTTTCTAACTCGTCCGAGGTATTCTTGGGAGACACATATATATCAATATTTCAATCAAATAGGATGATGTTTGTTAAATTATCGCGCTAACGAGCTGAAAATTTGTGAAAAATGACTAATTAAGGGCCATAACTCTATCAAATTTTATCGGACCAGGCCGGTTTTCGAACTCGTCCGAGATATTCTTGGGAGACACCTATATACCAAATTTCAATCAAATCGGATAACGTTTGTTGAAGTTGTTGCGCTAACGAGCCTAAAATCAGTGAACAATGGCAAAGGGCCATAACTCTGTAATAAATGTGCGAACGAACCCGATTTTTTGTCTGCAGCTTACGTGCATGGATATGTACTCACACACCAGGCCAATGCATTCTCTTAGATATGCGAGGCGACCTATGGTCGACTCGCATATATAAGAGAATGCATTGGCACAGGGCATAACTGTAACCATCACAATGTTGTCAATGAACCGATGCATCTTGTATTCTTATTTCCGTTCATATTATGGCACCATATCGTGTTCTACGACGAAATGCTAGGAAACCATATCGTGCACACGTGCCAGTGTATGAACGTACCATAAGGCGTCTCCAGTAAAGTAGTAAATATTCACACGTGTGAATATTTCAACCGTCATGTTATTTATAACAGGCACCAAAAAAGTAGTAAATAGTTACATGTGTGCATAGTTGAACCGTTGTGTTATTTATAATAGCCACCAAAAATGTTTGTTAGTATGTTGTCTTCCCTATATGACCAGGACATTGTAGTAGAACGATTTAGGATGGTATATGCTAACTTATCCCTTTCTATAATAAATGGATTCCCCCATAGTGGCGTTTACATTATGTCAATAATGTTGAGTTTTGGTTTGTGATAAGCTATGCCAATTACAAATAATAGAAATGAAAACAGATTCTATAATTACAATCATGGGTATATAATATATGATCTTGAGCGCATTGCCATTTCTGACTATGGTTTTCTTGTATTAATTGGTTGCAGTTGATTGGATAATAATTTAAACAGACGACGTTATGGCCGTTTGTTGAACTTATTTTCTGAACATTTCATTAAAGGGGTACTGTACGCAATTTTCAATAAATTCCCGGTAATAACAACGATATAATGTCGATAATATATAGAAAAATAATTAATTTGAGTCGAGGATGTATTGTGTAGACGTTCGGGTTAATGGGGTATCTTAAAATCAAAGTAAATAATTTTATTTAAATTAAATTTATGGCTGCAGCCATAAATTAAATCACGAATTTCCGTGTACAAGACGTAATCAAATTAATTAACGGATAGTGGATTGAGCAATGCGTGGCACACATGATCATGAAACAAAATACGGGGCGTAAACTCAAGTAACTCACTGACTAGTGACTATACAATAACTTAAATGAGTATATGGGACTAGTATGCATATAATATAACATATAATAAATACATTTGTTAGAACACTGTAAAAAAAAATAATCGACAACGACAATTTGTAATTTCGCATTCCGACTAATCAATCTGCCATCCTTAACATTAATTCCTACTCAACATACTTTTAGATAATGGAAATCTGATTACCTTATTCTACGACTCAAGAAACCAACAACAACATTTGAGTACAGTAGCCCTTTAACCCTTTACCCAGCAAACCGGCCAAAAACGCCCAAATAAAGCTTCAACAGCCTAAAATATCCTCGGTCTGTCTCAATAACACCATACAAATATGGATATCATTGGAACCGGTTCATTGACCACATTGTGATGGTTACAATTATGTCCTGTGCCAATGCATTCTCTTATATAGGCGAGTCGACCATAGGTCGCCTGGCATATATAAGAGAATGCATTGGCCTAAAAAAAAAAATTTTTAACACTTTTTAACATTTTTTCTTACATTCTTTAACAATTTAATAATTTTTTCTTACATTTTTTAACAATTTTTATAATATTTTTCTACATTCTTTGACAATTTTATCATTTTTAATATGTGTTAAGCCAATGCATTCTCTTATATATGCGAGGCGACCTATGGTCGACTCGCATATATAAGAGAATGCATTGGCACAGGGCCGTTCTGTTGGGTAAAGGGTTAAGGGTCTACCCTTGTTGAATTGTTACCTGTTGTCTTCCTTCCTCTGTGAGACCCATGTCGTAATATACACATTTCATCTCCGGGAAAACAGAGAATATCGTCCAATGCCAATTACGAAGAGCGGCCAGAGATTCAGTAAGATGGTTCTGTGACGCGGCTGTTACCATGACGGGGAGATCTGGAAAGGCGGCCACATATCGGATGGAACCAAGTTTAAATTCATCTCTAAATGCGCCATTTTCCAACAAAGGATACGACGCGATTTTTTGAAGATTTTCGTCCCTCGTTTGACCGAGAGAACTTGTGCAGGGTATTTCCATCGTTGCTGGTCGGACATCGATGTTAGCCGCCTGCAATTCCGCCGATGAATATCTATATTTGACGTCATCTGTCGATACCGTTTCTTTGTGGTCTTGATCTGCTATTGAGAATTCTGTATTGAGTTCTGCGAGAAATTAATACCTTTCATTAAGGAAGAAGATGGTTCACCTGGATTGATAATACGAAAATATGAGCAGACGACAGATTGACGAACGGATAATATAAGTACAGAATAATTTATATTCGTTGATGGGGAATGTTCAGATAATAATCATCATGATAAGTTCACTTGGGTAGTTTATCATGATAAGTTCACATGGGTAGTTTATCATGATAAGTTCACTTGGGTAGTTTATCATGATAAGTTCACTTCGGTAGTTTATCTGAACATGCCCTCGTGGAACTATTCCTCATCGAGTATTTAGTAATGAACGGAAACAATATATTTTAGCAATAAACAGACCTAGAACCCCTATGAAATAAGATAACGAATCCAAACATAATTGTAATCTCATAATTTCATCTCAAACCTCACTGATAATGTTTAATGTTTAACCCACAGGGATCCTCACACAGCTTGAAGCATGCACTATATAGGGATTGTCGTGTGCACAGTATATGTGGGGCTCTCTATGGGTTCAGCCTTATGTCGCCAAAATTAATGTCGCATTCTCAGATGGAGAGCTGCTAACTTTAGTTTCGAATTCACAAGCATCGTCCGCTGAAGCGTGCACACATTTTGAGTAGCAAGTTGCTATTGACAACGCTTATCAAATACATCACCAGGCAGCTGTTACGGTAACTGCATGGGCCGTACCCCATCCTGGCCTATTAGATTGACCAATGAGAATGGAGATCTACTGATAGGAGATGGTGACATATTAGGTACACCTTGATTGACACTGATCCCATATTGAAAGCCCCACGCAGGGGGTATATGGATTCATATGGGGTCGATAGACGCCATCTTGTTTTTCTTGGAACTCTGCCGCCTCGGGGATATTTTCGGTGTATTTTGGCATCAAGAAAAGCGATATCTGTCGGAAATCATTCTCTGCGAATTTAAAGACAAAGTACCATGTACCAAAACCTGCACATGATGTATTTGAGGAATCCTAAAGACTCATAAATTAACTATCAAACTAAATGTGTTGTCCTACTTCTTGCGATATCTATATATTTAACTTACTATAGAACTTCGTACAAGTAATTCAAATTCTGACCTGGAAAGCGTGATAAAATCGTTACAGGACTCGTTGCTGCTGACTACGGTGACATATGAGGTTCAGCGAGATTAATAGCGCCTCGCCCGATATTAATTTCACTTCGCCTCATATGACACCGTATCCGGCAACAACTCGAACTGATTGGTTCTCCAACAGTGGCTAGGATTGCAGCTACTGAATTGCTTCGCACCACCCATGTGATGTGGAAGTATTCGGTCGGTGCAGGGTCCGCGTTTGGCCGAAATTTACTTTTGCCAAATAATTTGCCAAATGAAATTTATTTTTTTCGAATTCTTTTAGAATTCTTTTCTGCAACATTGAGTCTTATGTTTCATCACTCGTGCATGGTTTGAACGACTTTTGATATCGATAGGAAAGCAGTTAGTTAATAATTACACTCGCATCTCTGTTGTGGTTTATCATACAAAAATAAACCAGTCACCGGACATTACCATGATAGAAGGGTTGCTTCGTCACAAGAGCATTAGCTATGTAAATAACACCATCACACTAAATACGGATAATCCCCACCATCGATACTAACGCTATCAGATTAACTTCATCTTCATAGAGGTGTTAACTGTTCCTAAACCTTATAAAACACCACTACCATAATTATATTGTAAGAGTTTCCAGAAATGAATGGTATTGATTGACCCATATATTTTCCACTTTCTTGAGGAATTAAAAACTTTTGCCAAACGAAAATATTTTTTGCCAAATGTGAATTATTTTTGCCACTGGCAAATTTGGCAAATGGCAGCGCAAACCCTGGGCCGGTGGCATGATAACTTGTCAGTATGCTAACATTGATATGCCCAGTATTTCGCTGTAGCGGGATTGCTTCATCGTTGGAGGTGTAAGGTCGGTGGCATGATAACTTGTCAGTATGCTAACATTGATATGCCCAGTATTGCCGATGGGGTCATTGTCACAAGGCTCCGGTCACATTCGTAGCCAGCTTTTTAAATGGATCACAAATGTAGCCAGCTTATTCGCCGTTGATCACATTTGTAGCCAGCTTGTCTAATTCATGCTTTATATGGCGCGAAATATGACGTCATCGCGTTCGTGACTAAAATGTCGATAATAATTCGAGCTTTCCAACGACATTGATCGGAAACCTGAGGTTATTAGATGAACTAATATCAAAATAAAATTCAAGTTGGTGTTGTTCATCCATCAACTCAGAAAAATTAGATTAACCTGATCGTGTTCATTGCACGATCGGGCTCGCTTGAATATGAAAAGCTGGCTACAAATGTGATCGCCATAGAAAAGCTGACTACATTTGTGATCGATTTAAAAAGCTGGCTACGAATGTGATCGATGCCTTGTTACAATGACCACATCAGCCCCAGTATTTCGCTATATCGGGATTGCTTTATCGTTGGAGGTGGAAGTTACACCGGTGTCATGAGCCATAAGCCCCAGGTAGTACAAGAAACCCATTGTCAGAAATGGTAACGCCATCTAGATCATATTATTAGCATATATAAATATATTGGAGCTTTAATGTATTGAGTGTGAAAAATGTCTGTATAGTTGAGTGTGTGTACTGATGATACCCACCCCAGTTGGCCCCCAGTTCAGGAACGATAACTCTATCCGACCTATACTCCGCAGTACTCCAGTCTAGACAGTTTGACCTACATTCTCTGCAGTACATGGAGTTTGACCTATATTCTCCGCCCACGCGTCGGTTTATGATCCCCATTAGCATATTATTATACGGAAGGGATATTTTTGGCCGGACATGTCCAAACACGTTCGCCGCCCACGCATTCTCACGTCATATACTACGAGTCATTATCGATTTACTCTGTGTCCACTCGGTGATGTGCTTCTGTATAAATTATCGATTAAAACGTGTCATGACACAGCCGCTTTCTGCATGCCAGTCGATTCGCTATAACACGTTCAGACTCGATCCACCATCTATAAATATATAAACACGTACGGACATGTTTGTTATATATAGCTTTTCGTCGACCCCCCCTCAGGTATATAAACGGTCGTTTCTTGATGTGATATCATAGATGGCTCAATGAAAATAGATACTACGAGGGACGTTTGATATAATGTGAGTATAAGTATATATTCTATACAAAATTGTTTTGAAATATGCAAATATAACTCTGTGTTTAAAACAACTAGTATATGGTGGTACATTGATAAATTCGCAAACGTGACAGGTAAACTTTATTTATAATCCCCAGCCTCATAAAATTAATATATACGAAATGTTTTAGTGTTTGCCGTAAAATTTGTGTGTGTTTGAACGCACCCCCCCACGCATACAGTTATAAAATGCGTAGATCAAATTATAGTGAATAAAATATATATGTATACTATACCCTTTTTACACAGAATGGAACGAAATCCGATAAAACATTAATCCGTTTATTATAGAAATTGTCAGGGGCGTTAATCCTTATTGTCCCCTTTCTTCTTCGGCGGCTCTACGTCATCGCTGTCCCACGTGCACGAAGTCATTGTCTTTTCCTCGTCGCTCAGCTCCCAATCGTCCCAATTGCTCATTTCGTCTTTTGGCTGGAAACAGAAGAAAAGACGTTCGGATTCAAAAAATAATTGTTATACAGATACGAGTGATTAACGAAGGTGTGTCAATCTCGGGTTATCAATATCGTTCCTTACTATGTTAGGGCCAGTTATAATGATATATACTTACATCCTCATAGCACCTCAGCTCGCTATCGCCCCCATCTTCCCATTCGTCCCACGAACTCATTGCTGTTAACTGTAAACAGAAGACAAGGCGATAATGTCGAATTTAAATCGAACAACAATATAGATAATAAGAAAGTTCATTTTATTTATATGAAAAAATAATCGTTAATCTCCCTGAGAAATTGCTGCTTATGCTAGTTAGTGAGCGTCGGATTAAGAATAAACCATATTCGTTATTCCCAGCACTAAAATAAAAGAACGTGTATTATTTAGTTTTTTGATAACTTAATCAGCTTATATTATTTACATAAATAAATCAGTATACTCACAGAATCCGTGGGGTCAACGTTTTCTTTGTCAGACTCCCCATGCTCCCACTCAATGGTGTTGGTGGGGGACTGAAATAAAAAATAAACATAAAAGTTATCGAGGAAAACCATTCCCTATATTTATAGAGTTGGAAAAAGTGAGTTACAAAATTAAAATATTTAATATCGCCGATTTGAAGCGTAATATTTTTTGTCAGTACAATGTTATGAATTCAATTGTGAAAGAAGGCGGTCGATACGACGACGTTGGAGTTAAGAATAAATTTTCATTTACCTGGTGTTCAAAAGCCGGTCAAAATTCGTCAGTAAACATTGCATGAAATTACTTGCGAAAAGTATTGACACAATCCACTTTTTATGTTTTTAAAGTTCAAATATATAAGCTGTAATGTGTGTACTTACCGTATCTATATCACTTATTACTCTATCCTCATCCGGGGTAAATAATCTTTTTCTGATCTGTAAATAAAAAAACGAGCGCAAAAAATTACAAATATTAAGAGCGTGTCATATTAAAACAAAAGATAGGGGGGGGGGCGACACAGAATAGTAAAAAATATAGGCTTTACATGAATATGTTATAAAAATCGTGTTCCAAGTAACTCGTCTTTCATTTAGCCCTCGGGTATAGTAAAGAGCGTTATTAGTTACTGTTTTCCCGATATGAAAATAATAAAGAGCGTTTGGGGTTGTGTAATTAAAAACCAATAAAATCGCACAGCTGACAGAAGACGAGTACACTATATAAATTGTTCGAATTCAAAAACAATACACAAAGAAATCCCTGGTTTCAACGAGTATGAATAATTCTCAAACGAACGCTACTATTGTCTTTAACTAAATATCATGTTCAATTTAAAATGAAATAAAAGTTATATTTATACATACCATTTCCATCGTGGGTGTCTCGCCGTCTTTAATCGCGTTGGGTGTTTCCATGTTTGAGAAGTTGTGCGGAGTGAAGAATTTCACCTTATATTATACCCAGTAACTAATCATCGCCCCTATGCTTGACCCAAAGTTATAATTCACGTTACAGTATAATTACAACCGACGTGTGTTTCGCAAATTACGGTACCAATTATGGCATTACCAGCGTCCGATGCTTTTGGTCATTTACATCCTACGACACGTTCGCAGCGGGGGTATTAATAGCGGGTATAGTTTGTAATGTAGTATAATTGTCTTATTAGCATACTGCCGGACACAAGCCTGTCCGATAAAAGGTTAAATAACCCCCATGATTTGTTGAATAACAGATTATTTGGGGAGGGAAGACAGATGTCTACTTTTAAACTTGACAGATATAACACGGTTTTGAATATTGTCAGCAAAATTCCTCGGTCGCCCAATTATAAAGAGGGGTCCACGTTTCCGACCAATAAATTCACAATTTAGTTCATTTCAGAGATGACCGAGTACCGTAAGCCACAAACCACCACCCGCATGATACATCGCCGAAAAAAGATTACAAATTCTCCATGTAATACACAGTGTGAATTTTCATTATTGCTACCATTTAAGGAAACATGCCCCCGATAGGGCTACTATGCGAACACATGTCTATATTAATTTCACATATTCCTTACCGTTCATTCATATATACTCCAAGCTCTCTGTTAATACAGAGGCATCAAAACATTGGTCTGGAAAAGACCTACTATGTGGATGCGTTTATACATATTTACTTGATGTATTCTTTAATTGTTCATTTCTCTTTATCATCGTTCATTTATAGTATTATTAGAAGAAATTTAGTCTAAAATCTCCATTACATGGAGACAATAAAGAGCCCATATGGTGTAGACTAATGCATAAATACTTCATGTATTCTTTTCACCAATTATATGTATTGTACATCCTATACATTTAGTCTGTTATACAGAGGAAACAAAGCATGTACTACGTGGCAGTTTCATATGACGATAAGACCTACTATGTGAACACATGTGCATATTAATTTCACATATTCTTCTCAAAACGCTCTATTTTATACGGGGGGTATCAAACATTGGTCTGGAAAAGGCCTGCTATGTGGACGCGTGTATACATATTGACTTCATATATGTATTCATAGTTCATTTCTCTTAATTGTCGTTCATTTAATAGCATTATTAGTAGAAATATAGTCTAAAACCGTCGGTATATGGAGAATATATAGCGTCAATACTGTTTTATTGTTGGTAACTCAAATTATTGCATCATGTATCGCAACTAAACAAGCGAGATAACTAATAAATTCTTAATAGTTCTGATGTCTATGGCAGTTCACACAGTGTATATTTTCATTGTTGTTACCATTTTAGTGCATACATTACTGATTTCTGTGTAAGAACGCCGGTCTCCATTGTTGTTATGATTGTGCCTATAACTGTCCATATTCTTAAAGCAAGTACGGTACCTCTATGTGATATGATCTATAAAAATTTCCATTTTCACAGGTAAATCACGTATAAACGCTCTTTAATGTATAGTTAAACTGAGTTTCACATGCAGGGCTATGTCTTTGTGGTCTATATCCGTGGTATACTTCAGTATATACACGAAGTGAATGTGTTCTAAGTATGCGTATCTGATTTATGTATACGTCCGTGTTTCTTAAAGCAAAACCAATACATATTAGTGCGTTATATTATGATGTACATTAAGTGCCCTTTTCACTGTTAAATCAAGTAAAAAAGCCCTCTACTATAGTTAACTATTCAGTTCCACATACGCTATAAGCTCTATGGTGGTCCGGTGTGTCTTATCAATATGCCATTATATGCACGAATGTAATGTGTTCAAATATGTGGGTTATGATGTATACTTTAAT
Source organism: Siphonodentalium dalli (assembly GCA_032622095.1). Lineage (NCBI taxonomy): Eukaryota > Metazoa > Mollusca > Scaphopoda > Gadilida > Siphonodentaliidae > Siphonodentalium > Siphonodentalium dalli. The sequence continues at coordinate 3,811,818 of CP136064.1, forward strand.
GTTAAAGTATATAAGCACTCTTTAAGATATGCATATGCAGAATGTTGCCTCTTTACACTGACAGAAAAAAAAAGGAATATATAATTTTGAGTACTACTCTTCATAAAACGTTAGAAAACCATAATCTAACAACGAATATCGAAGAACAATGTAATTACTTGATAAGCATTGTAAATATTTCGTCTGTTTTAAATAAAATGGAAATATTTCGTCTATTTGAAATACAGTTGGAAGCAACAATCAAGTATTTAAATGAAATTTGGACCAAAATCTTATAATTTGAGAAAACGTATATAATTTCTATCGAAGTCTTATAATAAAGGAAGGCTTTGTGCGAATCCATTCGGTCTAATGTGTGAATGTGTTCATCATCGCAAATATAATGATGCAGAAATGAATATTTCCTAGAAAAATGTTAACATAGCTTGTATTTAACCGAAATAATATAGCATTTGAGTTAAAATGTTTCATATTAGGACCATAACGAACCAATGCATAAAAATACAATATTTTGTTTTTCATTCTCGATCAAAATAATGCAGAGTTGTCAATTATCAACAAAAAACAAATACTTTGAAACAAAAACGATGACATAAGAACGAATATCCAAGAGCTAGTGTGAAAATAACCCTCACATTTATAAAAAAAAACAATAAAAATTCAGTTTTCGAGTAAGTCCTTCAAAATTATTGAATGTTTTCGTCTATGTTGGATCAAATTTGACACAAAAATCAATTAGCTCACTAACAGTTCGCGCAATATCTCATATTTTGAGAAAAAGTTTGAAATTTTAGACAACAATATTGCTAGTGAAGGTGAATATTTCATCCTGGAACTCATGAAATATGATAAAAATAGATGTAAAGACACTTCACGAGCCCTCATATCTTTGAGTTATGAACATAAAGTCATCTCATAGTGCCATTGTACCCCATAATTTGGGCAGGAGAAATATGTATTTCATATTTGACCCTTCATCTATGGTAAAAAATGAATTAAGGGACATGGGAGTGGTGTCCTAGACATTAACCTAGAGCATAACTTGACTCAATTTTGCAATTTTAGGCAACATTCTTGCCAGGGAAAGTGTATATTTCATGTTGGAACTCATCAAATGTGATAAACATGCATCAAAAGACACTTACTGAGCTCTGATGACTTTGAGTTATGACAACAACGGCATCTCATACTAGATTGTTAGCCATAATTTGGTCAGGAAAAGTGTAAATTTCATATTTTATCCTACATGTGTTTTAACAATCAATGTAATTACACCCCATCGGTCGCCTAGACACAGCGTAAATGTTCTCAAGTTTTCAACTGTAGGCCACAATGTCGGCAGTGAAGGTAAACATTTCATGTTGGAACCCATGAAATGTGATAAAATGGATAAAAAGACACTTCATGAGTACTTATGACTGAGTTATGAACATAAAGGGAGCTCATAGTGTATTGTAGGTCATAATTTGGTCAGGAAAATTGTAAATTTCATGTCTTAAGCTCCATGTGTTTTAAAAATATATTTAATTACAGCCAGGGGGTCCCTAGAGATCAATCCACAGTCCATATGTAGTCCATATGCAATTTTAGGGAACAGTATTGCTAGTGAAGGTGAACATTCCATGCTGGAACTCATGAAATATGATAAAAATAGATGAAAAGACACTTTCTGAGGCCTTGGTCAGGAGAAATGTGTATTGTATTTTGACCCTTGATGCGTGGTAGCAATCAATGAAATTACACCCCATGGTATCCTCAGATATGAAGCAACATCATAAATGCACTCAGTTTTGGCAATTTAGAAAACATTGTTGATAGGGAAGTTGTACATGTCATGTTGGAACTGGTGAAATGTGATAATAATTGATCAAAAGACACTCGATGAGCCCTGATGGGTTTCAATTATGGTCATAAAGGCATCTGATAGTGTCATTATACAACGGGGAAATTTGTGAAGCGCTAACAAAGCGTAGCTGAAAACAAAAAATAAAAATGTTTTTTTTTCATCCCGTACTCAATGATACCCCCGACCAAAAAAGGGAGGGGAGGGGGGGCGGCGGCGCTTTTCGTTTAAAAAAATATACTTACGAATTGACGTATTCCGAGAAGAGTCCACCTTTCTTAGTAGCCTGATTGTATTGCGTGGTATCTGTCCAGTGATATACTTCGTATATTTTCGTCACCACGTAACCCTTCTCTATGGCCTTCATTATCTCCGGCGTCGTCCACGTCCCTGTTATAGATCTCGCATCGGTTCCGTGATCGCACGTCGTTTGTCTTTGATCTTCCGCGCATGATCGACACAAAGGAAAGGTGAGTTTTCCGTGAGATCTCAATGGCAATACGGGGTGGTACAATTTCCTCGGAGGAGAAACCTTCACCTTAGCCAGCCCGAAATATGCGCTGATATCTTTAAAGTCCTTAGTTATTATTTCAGGATGCCCTACTGGCATTTTGCCCGATTTATTTATATAAGGATACAGGGACGTGAAATCGACGTATTTGATGCTCTCACGTGGGCCCGCGTCTTTGTATAATTTGCAGGCATTCGTCCTACCTAAAAAGATAAAAGATTTTTTTTTAGAAATAAATTTTATTTATTTTTATTTTATAAACTTCATTTTTTTTTTTTTTAAATATGGAAACTTACCTCCGAAGAAAGCATCTCGTGGCATAAGTCGAGGTTGTACATCCAGCTGCGACAAGAAGTCCCGCAGTATTTCATTTTTTTTTTTCTGCTCAGTGAATGTATGCTCCCAAATGCATACATATTTGTAACCCGCCTTCTTCAAAAATTCACGCTTTTTGATGGTCAGTGTGTACAGTTGATTCAGTGTCTGTTTAGTCAGCGGGTGTTTGGAGATGTGTCTGTTTCGTGGGTAACACGTCAAACAAGCGTGATGAAAACAACCTAAAGAAGAAAAAATACCGTTTATTGTATATGATCAATTAGGGGAGGATGGGACAACTGTTTTAAAATGATTATATGTTGTACTGGAGATGTGTCTCTGTTTCGTGGGTAACGTGTCAAACGAGCGTGATAAAAACGACCTAAAGAATAAAAATACCATTTATTGTATATGAACAATTAAGGGGGGATGGGATAAATGTTTTAAGATGATTATACGTCGTACTCACCGTGAAATTCGTAGCAGGTGTTGGTCTCCTGACAATATCCATCCACCTTGTACTTTGAATTTGGTACCTTGAATTCACCGCGGTTCAAAGCGTGTTGTATGTCTCTATTTTTATTGTGGGCCAACCAGGACAACCATTGGATGGAGACGTTCGAATATTGGTCCTTGTCACCGTAAAACCCGTTAGGAACTTTGCCTATAGGCGTACTAATGAATTTTTCATCAGTAATTTCAATTCCAGACTCCTCGGCCGTATCCCGTTCTACCCAATCATCACCGAGCAATACTCGCTCTTTATCATTCAATTTCTTCAGCAAACTGGTTTCTGATTGATCAGAGTTAGTGAGAGTTATAGAATAAGTTTCTTCCAAGAACAATATTTTATAGGCCTTCATGCACGCAGAAGATATCGTTATCGACATGAAAGGATCTACCTTATTCTCGGTAACTTTCAAAAACAATGACCGAAACTTCAAACAAGCCTGACGCAAGATATCAACGTCAGAAATGCAGTAAGCCAATAATTCTTTCTCTAAATTGAAGATTTCACCGGCTTTAGTTTCGTGCCAACGTAGAAACGCCTCCCTGTCTGTCGTCGACATGGTGTCAGCTCCGTAATACGTTGAATCGGGATACGGCCCCTCATACAGTCGGTTCTCCTTCCTATTGAAGAAATGAGGGAAATATCCTGAAATAAAATGTTTAAATTTAATATTTAAAAACAAATGGAAACGATATATATATATTATTGAAGAAATGGGGGGAAATATCCTGAAATAAAAATTTAAAGAATGTGTCAATTTAATATTTTAAAAACAAATATAAAAAAGAAATGCGTATACCTTTTTTTAGTTCCTTCAAATCGAAAGCCTTCGGGAGAGCAGCCAATCGCATCGTCAGAAAATTTAGTGAATCTATTATTCGAATCCCATGGTGACCTAGCATGTACATGACCTTCGATCCAGAATAAATAATTTTGCTAGGCCTCATCCCCTGGAAAACCATGTATTCCAGCAACAATATAGCGTCGTAAGCCTTGTTGTTATGAGCCAATACCGTGGCGTTTTTATGGTGTTTAGTAAACAGCCAGGTTCCGAAGTTCAGTAGAGTGTCCGAACCAGACGCTATGTACTGTCTTCTCCCGCACGTGTCGCTACACGGTGTCTTTTTGTAATCGCCTTCTTTATCCAGGCTACCGCAATGATCGCATCGAGTACCGCAAACGTCGCAAGTCGAATCTGAGTTCACCGGCGAGTCCAAACAAGAGTCGCAGGCTGTTTGGGCCACCACCAAATTGGGCTGATGTCGATTTAATCCGCACGCCGGTCGTTTACAGTTTAAGCACCTAAAAAATGAAACAAATTTGTTTAGATTACTGCGGGTTGGTGAGACGCGGGTACAACAATTAATTTTTCGTTCAGCATAAAATAAATTACTTACCGGCGACATTGACTGCATCTTTCCGCTTCACTGCACGTAGAGCAAGGGAGTCCCATTTTGTATCCACCGTCACATAGGTACACCTCATCTTGTGAACATTCAAAGTCGTAGAATATGAACTTGTTGACATCTTTCACTTTCTGTTTCGGAGGTCTCAAATAACAGAGGTGACCCGGAAGTACCCATTCCTTACAAGATGAACAAGACCATTCGCCGCAAATGTGGGGTATTTCTGCCAGATCCCTCTTCGCACGATTCATTACGCTTCCACACTCTTTACACTTCAAATATTTACAGCAATTGGATAGTTTATTATCAGGTGCCTCTTTGTGTCTTTGGTAACAGTTCAAAGATCTACAGTCCATATTACAATCGTGGCACGTTAATAACTTGCCCATTAATAAAGGGTCAATCAAACACCCCTCTGTTTTGCATACTATGCAATATGACGTGCAGTTATGTTCATCTTTCTGGTCGAAAGGCTTTAAACAATTTTCACAAAAGTAAGATAGGCCGTAGAATCCTGAAACGCTGACTATCGGTGTGTAGTGGTCCTGATTATGATACAGATATATATTTCTGTCATAGGTGTTGCTGACTCTGGATACTTTTTTTCCAATTTCGCCGCATATGATTATAATATTCACCTTGAATAATGATTCATACTTTGGTAGGTCGGCGTATGATCCCGGTCGGTCGGCGGAAATACATAAATCTTTAAGCAGAGTGTTTGCTAACACTTTTTGGTCATTTCGTCCTTTATCCCGTAGGTGCTTATAATAGGCTTTCGTCACTTTACCGTGTTTTAGAAAAATTTCGAGCAGTGATAATCCGGGATAAGACGATTTAAGATCTTCGGAAACTGTACTAATCTTGGCCATCGCGACGCCTATAGCTCTAGGCAAACAGGAGTTGTCAGTATTGTGGATGAAGACTGTTGATTTTTTGTCCAGAAGTGATTTGTCACCGTCGATAGGAACTCCACCGCCTGAGCCACTGGGTTGCCTCAGTGATCCTACTGTTATTCGAAATGATCGGTCCAAGTCAATATGTTCGTGCGATGTCAGCACATTAGCTATTTTGTCGATAATCAACTGAGAATTCAGGTCCGACCATGCCGTTAACGGTACTATGATGGGTTTATCCAACTGATCGGTATGAAGGATAACTCTTCCCAGATCATTGTCTGCCAAATCACCTCTCGTCGTTCTTAGTATATGATCGAACATGTTGGTAAGGCGTTCCGTCAAGTCTGACAACAGTTCACCGCGCCATTGATGGTCAAATTTCACGTCGTATATACTTTCCACAGCCGATGACCTCATGAATGATTTTATTTCACGAAGATTGATCGTGTAGGACTGATTAGCCGTCTGCCGAGTTTGCTCATCGTGACTAGTGTCGAGAGTAACTTCCTGCGGTTCATTCCGTCCCGTTAAATCTAGAGCGGATGACTGTTGAGCGGCTCGGGATGAGTCCTGTGGTTGAGACGGTGCGGGGTTTGGCCCGTCATTATCGGGCGACTGCTGTCTACCCTCCATATATATCAATCTGTCATATATATTTCTGTCTGTGTCGGACATTGAGTCCACTCTCCCGGTGATGCCTCTTAGAAAGTCATCACTACTAAATCCCTCGGCGTGCAATTCATCGATTAACCGCTCCATCTGAAAAAAGCAAACACTTTAATGAGCTAGAGGTTCCATATAACATATTTATAGCAACTCGAAATCACTGTGCTTAATGATTGGTTGCTATTTATAGCGCATGAGTCGTCCATTTATTTAAAACACGTGACGTGTAAGAGCTATATATATAGACATTACGAAATTTCATTGACCTATGATCATTATAGCATCAACTCGCTTAATGATTGGTTGCTATTTATAGCGCATGAGTCATCCATTTATTTGAAACCCGTGACGCGTAAGAGCTATATTTAGACATTACGAAATTTCATCGTCCTATGATCAAAAAAAGGGGCGGGCACTAATTATTAATGGCTCCGCCGTAGGCGCTACTCGATTGGTTTCTATTTATAGCGCATGAGTCATACATTTATTTGAAACCCGTGATGTGTACGAGCTATATTTAGACATTACGAAATTTCATCGTCCTATGATCAAAAAAGGGGCGGGCACTAATTATTAATGGCTCCGCCGTAGGCGCTACTCGATTGGTCTATTTCACTTTTTCAACGTCACCCATCATATAAAAAGACGGTGATTCGATGTACTAACTCATTCGCAGCTAAATTTTCATTAAGAAAGGATCATGGATTCTAAAATTCTCGTCAAAAATTTAGGGAGGGACCGATTTCTCACAGTCGGTGAATATGAGGACCGGAAATACGTTGACTTACGAATATGGAAAGAAGGCAAAATCCCTACGACATTCGGGGCTCGTATGAGCTTACAGAGATGGCAATGTCTGACTGAAAATATAAAGTCCATCGGTGAACATTTAGTATCCAGGAGTCCTATGGATAAAGTGCATCTGGGACACAATCTACATGCGGTTTTAGACCATAATAATGGTGTAGTACACTTACGCCAGTATTTCACCCCGAAGGACTCTGAACATTTGCACCCCACGAAGAAAGGCTGTACGATTAACCAACAGGAATTTGATGTATTGTTTCAACACATTGACGCCGTTAATCATGTTTTACCTGAATTAGAGAATGTGAAAGCTTGTTATTTAACGCACGATGGACAGATGGAAGCGTTAGCGTGTACAGAATGCAATCCTGGAGGTTATGGATTTTACACTCAACGTGATTATTGAACTTTGACCGTGTGAGGAATACTTATTTTCATCGTAAATAAAATATTAACTTATACCATGTTATTCTCAATTATTTCGGACATATACCCGCGTTGGGGGGAGGGTGTGTGTGTGTGCGACGATTATTCATGTTTTTTTTTTGGTGAATTATCGAAAGATCTCTATTTTTATTTATTTTATTGACGGCGACGTCGAACCTTCCTACATGGTGAAAACCGCGTCAAGATCCGACTTCTAGAACTCTAGATAAGGCATATTATGTCCATTGCACGTGCGGCTTTAATGACGTCATAGATATTTCAAAATAGACTATCTCCGAGGCGGAGAGAGGTACGGACGAGCCGTTTTCAGATTATTTTTCAGACAGAAGGGGACTATCGTTTGTGGTCGGTTAAGATGAGATATTAAGTTTTTTTTAATTTATTTTGCCAATTAGCGGGATCCCTCTATTTTACCCCCAATGGAAATAATGTATATACTCGTGAACACTCTGCCTCATTTTAAAGATTACCCCGAAGAACTGTTGTAAACAATTTAGTTCATTTCAGAGCTGAACGAGTACCGTAGGCCATCACTATCATTTACACGATACATCGCCGAAAAAGATTACAAATTCTCCAAATTGTGAATTTATTGGTCGGAAACGTGGGCGACGGAGGAATTTTGCTGACAAATATTCAAAACCGTGTTATATCTGTCAAGTTTAAAAGTAGACAACTATGTGCGCACACAACTAATGTGTTATTTAATTAAGCATGGCGGTTATTTAACCTTTTATCGGACAGGCCGGCAGTATGCTAATAAGCCAATTATACTACAAACTATACTCGCTGTTAATACACCGCTGCGCACGTGTCGCGGAATGAAAATGACTGCGAGTGTATCGGCTAATTCCAATGAACGGAAATGGGCATAACGTTGAAACATCTGGTGTAATTATACTGTAACGTGAATTTCGGTCAAGCATAGTGGCGATGATATTAGTTACTGCACTGCCAAAAATATTTTCTCAATTCAGGAAAAAAAAAATCTTGAAATGAGATATTATCTTGGGAGAATAGCTAGAAAAATAAGAAAAACATATTTTCTAGGTCAAGAAATGAAAGGGTGGGATAATTTCTTGTCTGAGAAAATTTCTTTAAGAAAACACAGTAATCTTAGTAAGAAAATCCTAGTAAAAAAATCTTAGTATAGATTTTTTTTCTTAATGTAGGAAAGATTGTTTTTCTCACATAAGTTTATTTTTCTTGAAATAAGATAAGTTTAAGATACTGCGATTATCTTGGGAGAATAGCTAGAAATTTAAGAAAGCTATACAATTAATCTAGAACAAGAAATTATATTTTCTATAGTAAGAAATATCGTCAAGATATTTTTTCTTAAGTGATGCCAATTTTTTCTAGAATGAGATTTTCTCAAGCAGGAAAATAAATCTAAGTGAGGAAAACAAGTTTTCTTAACTAGGAATATTTTCCCCAATTAGGAAAGATATATTAGAAAACAATTCTTAATTAAGAAAAACATTTAATTTTAAATTAATATATAATTTCAATTGTGTTTTAAAATATACAATTGACATTTATTCTGAATATAAAAACTTGTAAATATCATTGTTAAATGTATAATAGAGACAATAAGGGGGCTTAAAGGCACGGGAGGCCTTAGTTGTCGAAAATATTCATATTTGTTTCAATCACCGTAAACAGAAAAACATTAAAACGCATACAGTTTTGTTCATATAAACATGACCATCGCGTAAACAGCATGCTATCATAAAGACCTACTATATTTTACCTAAGCAGGAGCCTGATTGTGTTACAGAAGGCAGCACAGTGTTACTGGCTAATCACACACAAATGATATAAATGCTCTTTATTCGTTCCATATCAAAATTCAGCAACAATGAACGCTCTTTATGTTTACCATCATAATATAAACAAACACCAGGAAAGTACCTTTTTATGCTTTTGTTTACATAAGAATGGTCAAACATATGACAATAACATACTGTTTATGCGATATTTCTTATTTGTATACGGACAAAGTCTGTCTGCATTTTAATATTCTTTCTGTTTGTGGCGGTTTTTGACCGGTGGAAATATTTTCACAGCATACCCACCGCCAAGGCCTCCCGTACCTTTAAACTTTAAATATACAGTCAACAATTTCTCGTTACAGTTATGGGTTTCTAAAATTGCAAGTGGCCAAACAAGATACTGTGTACATTCGCGAAATGAAACTATACAAAGTACCTGTATCTTGTTCTGCCTCTTAAAATTGTATAAACCTATATACGCAACAAAAAATATATTGATTGCTAATATTACATCCCGACACATGATTTTCAATATATTTATAGAAAGAGTTACCTCAAATCTGTCGGTTGCAAAAATAATATATAACAATTTCTGTTATTTGAGTATCCAGTTCAAACGATAGGATAAAAAATCATCACACATGACAAAACAAGCACTGTATGTGCCTTAATAAACATCGTAACCCTGTATTTTTAAATGCACATATTCTAGGACGGGTGATGTGTAATAAACACAGAAAGACACTTGTATTAATGGATTTGTTGATACAGCACTTGTGCCATTGAGGAAAGATAGAACTCTAGGGTGTGCTGTTCATTCCGTCATTGTGCGCTAGCACTCGTGTCATATCAACAAACCCATAAACAAAATTGTGTAATTCTAAGTATATACAGCATGGTTTCAATAGCTGTTTCATGAATCATGCAGATTGCAGGTTTACTGTTCAGGTACTAGCCCAAGTCTTTTCGGTATGCAACAGCTTGAGATATCGAATACAGTAATGCCCAGAGTATAATCGACTCCTTAAACACAGTAGAATTATGGGTAACTTTTCAGGATTTAGTCGGAAATATGGCTTGTTGCCATTCATCAGAAAGCTCTCTGAGAGCTTTCCGATGAATGGCAACAAGCCATATTTCCAACTAAATCCTGAAAAGTTACCCATAATTCTGCTGTGGTTAAGGAGTTGATTACTTAGAGCATTACTGCAGTTGAAACTGTTTTGGATCGAGTCCTGTCCGGCTACTCTTCTATAACCTCTCAAGATTTTGAAGTGTTGAATGGGTCACCATGAATCGCTCAATTAAACAATCGCAACGGTGTTGAGTGTTTTGCTTATCGCTCACTATTTACTGCTGTATATAAACAAACGATTGACTCACACAAAGTGTGTTTTGTGGATAATAACGCATTCATATGAACATTATCCTATACTATTAGTATATTCTTGGGAAACTTTTTGTAAATGTTATTTATAAATTATAACCTATAACGAAGGCCATCCATTCCTTTAAGTTCCAAAGATATAAGGAGAATCACTGCATTTTAATTGCATACCGCATCCATCGTGGTGCTGTTTTGTGTTCAAGTGACAACCTTACCATGGTGTTGGAAATTACTGCAGTGTAATACCACAGCATTACCTGGGTAACACCACGTTAGAGATGGTCAATTACTTTAAGTATATGCAGGTTTGAAATCATCATGCTTGGGAAAGGCTGCCCTCTATGTTCTTATAAAAAAGCGTCACTTTGACCTAATCTGACGAAATACTGGTAGTGCTACAATCAAGATAACTTCAACCCACAATTCTGGGCGTAAAGTCCATTATAGAAGAGTATCGGGATGGGACTCGGTCCAAAACAGCATCAACCCAACCGATACCACAAGTTGTGGACAGGGAAAACTTGGTCTAAACAGGTACTAGTACATGCATGTATTACAAGCATTAAAGGGTACACTAAATCCGGCCATTTATGAGACCATCTCCTTGTATACTCAACAGAATATATGCAACAAATGAATGTGCTCTATGTCTAAGCCACATTAAGCTCCTTGTACAGATTACTTGGTGATACAGCAGGTTGACAAAGATAAAGGAACATCAGAATATTTTTATACTGTGATGGATTTTAAGGCCTGTATGTGTGTACATGTACATGAATCTGATTATATTGACATGCTGCAATAATGTGTCACTTGAAGTGATGTGAAACACTCCAATAGGGTGATAAAATATAAATGGAGAATAATCTTGTTAAAAGTAGTACTTTTTACAAACATTATATCCAAATTAACAACACACACCATCATTCGTATACATAATTAAATGCAGTAACTATCAAAGGCGAACTCGTTTTCGTTATATTATCGCCGATAGATGCGCCCCGAATCGAGTAGTAAATATTCACAATTGAGCGTAGTTCAGACAATGTTTTCTATGGAGTATTACGGTTGATTTGCTTTCGATTTTCGGCTATGTTAGTAGAATGCTACCTTATTCCAGTTGGCATAGCGCCTTGGTACTAACTGATCAGTTCCACGCACCAGAACAAGTGCATAATATATCTTTAAAAGTTCATATCCTTCAGACAAGCTCAGAAACAAGGCTTGAGACTGATCCATGGGTACTGTTGTGCTTTGTGTAGAGATATGAAACTGTTACACCTCCAAATTCTGGTCAATGTAGTATGAAGTACGGTATAACAAAGGTTATGCATACACTGGATGCCATAGTGCACATTTTCTGAGACTCATACAGGTACATACAGAAGCATACAGGTACATGTATGTTGTAGAATTGAATTCACTAACTTCACTTGCCAAGATTTTCACCACTAAGTCTGATAAAATGTAGACGTCACTGATCGGTCTCCATCAAGGAAGGAATTGATGTGTCATTTTTGCCTTTGATGAAGACATTGGTCATCATTTGGTTATATATTAAAGCCTCCCCTTCGCTGCACAGTACTGGATTCAGTGCATACCGTCCATTGGCATACATATGGTACATGTATATAGCCAGGACTGTCACAAAGCAACAACTCACATTATGTCATGCATGGACGAATACCGATAACATCTAGATTACATGTATCCGTTACATGTACACCGAATAACATTTGAAATCCTTCCTCATCCAGTCCTGGACAGAATTAATAATATTGGTATCAAGGGTAATCATTATCTGCAAGAAACACTCAGGAAACATGATTCTATGATTGGTTGTCAGATATCATGCCTTGAATGAAATGTGTATGTCTCAATCCAGTCAGGCAGCTCCTCCTGTCTGAAAAATAAGATTTGAATGCTTGTAATGACATCAGAAAAGCGGAATGACTAATCATGTACATATTATTAAGATGTACGGTCCAAATTAATCACCCGGGGGGGGGGGGGGGGAGGGGCAGTTATAACAGTAATGTTATCCATTCAAACGCTGCATGTTGGTCAGAATCAGCTACAAATACATATATTTACATACTAAGTGTTGTCATCACTAAATCCAGCATACTGATTGGTCGGCGCCCACGTGGCTAGTTGCAGTTATTTCTCGGTGAATGCGCAACGGCTCATAACACCAAGCTCACAACACCATACATACGTCATTGGGTTTGGAAAAACGAACGCGTAATGTTTTGGGAGCATTTGGACTCGCGCAGGATTGACTTAATACATCATCTGGTTGCAATATGAAGAGAAATTGTTCCTATTAACTTTTGCCAAGGGTGCTATTGGGTACTTTGGGCTGTTTTTTGTCACGATACACTATTCAATTTAAATACATTTACAAAAGTGGCTTTTTCGCTAAATGTATATAAATATAAGGATTAACTGTCATGTGGACTATTTTAATGGAGATGTAACCGTGAGGAAAGTGGTCATAACTTGTATGTAAAACCCTTTGGGTTTTACACAAGTTATGTCCACTTACCTCACGGTTACATCTCCATAAAAACAGTCCACATGACAGTTAATACTTATGTACATATACTAGTAGCATATACCGTTGTAACAGGATACCTCCCCTTAAATATCTCCCCACTAACAATACCCACATGAATGACTAAAATAAAATTTCACTCATTTGATATGTTACTTGAACAAACAAAATTAAATAAAAAACAAACGTAAATCTCATAAAACATCTTTTTCGGGCCATTTCATGGTCAAATGATATCAAAAGGGTGAATTTTCTTTTAGTCAAAGATTGGGGGAATGTCAGGGAATTACAGTAATGCCCAAAGTAAGTGACCACTTAACCTCAGGATTGTGGGTAATTTTTCAGGATTTATTCAGAAATATGGCTTGTGTGGTCTCACACCAGAAACTTCTAACACAGCAGTACTAGAAAGGTTACCGCTTCAACACTGCACCAAATCGGTTGATATTTATGTAAAATATACGAAGCAGACTAGGTGTTATGTATTGCTCTGCGTACCTATTTTTCCATGTACCTAAAAATAAGTCAAGCCCTGTTCCATGTGTGAGGTATGGCTACATGTATACTCAAAGTAATTGGCCACCTCTTAGTATAGTGCCCCCGTTAATACTGCAGTATTAAAGATATATAAAGCACAGTAACCTCCAACACCTCATTATGGTTACTAGTACAGTTTCAACGTTGCATATACCACAGTTACACCCCATATGCATGTTGTCATGTCACACCCCATATGCATGTTGTCATGTTACACCCCATATGGCATATGCATGTTGTCATGTTACACCCCATATGCATGTTGTCATGTTTCGCATGCATGAAAATAAAATGCAGTGTTTTTCCTCCTATCTGTGGAACGGATGGCCTTCGTTACATGTACATGTATATATTATTCCAAATATAGGACATGGGAACGCTGATAGAAAAATTGTATTGTATATACGGGAGTTAAATGTAGCACATAATGAACTTTTAAGTTGCCAACATTGTTTAGGCTGTCAATTTATAAACTCCACCCATCCATGTTGTCAGGCTGCATTGATTGGCATTACACAAACAAGCATGAAAAGATAATTTAGTGATTCATCTTATTCATGCATATATAAGTTCATTGAACAAGATCCATGTGGCTGTTTTAATTTTCAACTTTTGGTGCGATATTTGTTGGTGTATCATAACTGCATGATGCTCCACAACAGTAATCGACTTGATACCGTGGTGGATATCATATACTGCCCGTATATACTGCGATCATTACCAGGTATCCCCCCCGGAAAACAACTGCGGGACACAACGTACCGGGGGGTGGGGTGGTACTTAGGCGTAAAAAATTTACATGTAAATTTTTTCCTTATTCATTTAGGGGGGGGGGGGGGGTTGTCGGAAAAAATTTGCATGTAATATTTTTCCAAATATGTATTTTCAGACTCACAACTTCAATTTTCTCTCATTTTATAGAATATGGATTAACCTTAATATCCAAATCATATATACATGAGTAATACAATCCACATAAAACAATTTTGGATAACCACTGTCTTGGTGTACATGTGATATTGACCCCATTAACCCTCTTAATAATGCCAACTATGTCAGTGTCTACCAGTCGATTGCAGAATTCTACCCTGCGATCGCTTATCTGGCAAATTTTTACTGCAGAACTATCCCATGTATTAAACAATTTCTCCTCCAATGGTATCAGAAAACAGTTATATGCTGGTATCTCACTCATCTCATTTGCATCTTTTTCAAAGTCGAGGTAATGACTAGTTGTCATTTTTTAAAGTGCATACATAGCGTTGCGATCACCAATATACATGTTTGTACATGTCATGACATCACGAGGTACAAATCTGCGTTCTACTGGTAGACAATGACCATTTTAGTCACAATAATCTAAACTAAGTTAACAAGCACCTTCTCGTGAATTGTATGCTCCGGTGTTTTTTTCGCTTTCCGGTCAAACCGAGTTGTTGTCCGGCTGCGGTAGATTTGATTTGGGGGGGGGGGGCGGGCAAATGGTCAGTGGAAAAAAACTGCAGTTTTTGCTGTTTTGGGGGGGGGGGGGGATACCCAAACCGAAGAAAACAGTTTTTTCCACCCTGTGTCTGCAGTTTTTTTCCGCCCCACCCCCCTGCCCCCCCCCCCATTTTAAGGTCCATAATTTTGAGGATAGCAGTATATACATGTATTGGTGACAATGTACAAATATTCATCTGCATGGTAGCTATACATGTAGATTATAAACTCACCACTGGTATTTTGGCGAACAGACTTCCAGTAATATTTCACCTGTCATTTGTTCATTGCCACGTGTCTAGCTAGACAGGACCGACGCTTAGACTAATCATGGGCGAAATCAATCTTCATATGTTGAAGATGAGAGGGCATGATGCCGCATCCACCATGGCTAATGAATCTGGTATTTCTGTAATTGAAGAAAAAATACATGTACATGTATGCTGCATATATATGTATGTGATATGGATGCATGTATTTTCATAATTTGCAAACATATTCAAAAACCAAGTGTAAAGTTCATTCTTCCAACAATATTAGCATTTTCGGCGATTCAGATGTCAGAAGACCATAATTCAATCGTAAGTGGAGGAATCGGGCCTGACAAAATCATGGATAGTTTGTTACGATGTCATCGCAGATGAGAATATTTAATATCGGTGGTTAACCACGTGATTAACTATCCTATGATATTTCTATTTACTTTGTACGATTTTTACGTACACGCAAATTTCACCAAGTGGAGGTAACCAAGGATACGTCACAATTTTTGCAAATCTGCATTGATATAACTCGTGATCATGTCGTGAGCATGCGCAGTCCAACTATCGGTTATTACCCAAGATGGGAATCTGTCCACTTACAATTGAATCGTAGTCATATGAATCATGAATGTTCACTCAGTGAACGTACAGATGAAAGATATAATCTTAAGTGGAGGAACCGGGATCGACGAGATCGTGGATAGTTTGTTCACACGATTACGATGTCGTACATGATGAAATCACAGTTTTTTTGTAAAGCATGTGATTGACTATCATGCGATCCTTCAGGCCACACTTTTTACATACACATGACTGATTAGTGATTACGTCGCAAATGGGGATAACCAAGGATACGCCACAATTTCGCTTTTAAATAAAACAGTGCATGATATTATTTTTTACCTACTTACCGGTACAATTGTATCGTGGTAATCTGAACGTTCACTTAGTGTTAAATTGGCCATGGCATGACAATATTAAAGAGATTGTGGGAATTCTATCAGATTGACTATCTATCTATCTACTCGATACTCCATCGCCCTCAATGTGCTGAGGATTATGTGGAGGTCCAGGTGCTACCACGGCCGAGTAACTTTATAACCCTGTGGTGACTCCAGTAGCGTTCTTTAACGTGCACACACTGAGGCGTGTACACGGGTCAGCCATTAATGTCCGCGTCCGATCGGACAGCGTACTGAACCCACGACAACATACCTGGACAAGTGTTGTAATGGGGGGAAGTCGGCATTTTTGCATTCGGATCTTTATTCAGTGATCTCGAATGAGACTTTTCAGCCTGACAAACTTGTATCTGACCGAGTTCTGATTTTTGTCAGAATACCCTGACCACGTTACGATCCCCGGTCCGATAGCACGAGAGACCAGTACGCTACCTGTCGGCCACCGACTTCCCTTGACATTTGTTAGAATAATGGTATGAAGTATAACTGATCATAACTGACAATTTCCTTATAAGCTACATGTATATTTTCAATAAATGGTACCTTTTTATTTTCCAACTATTGTCATATTAATGTCGACCGATAATACACTGCATTTATGGCAGAATTTGATTTTGCAGACGAAAATAGCCATTCCCGGATAGTTTTTCTTTTTATGTAGCATAAAATTTAGGCCAATTTATAATTCATTAAAAATCGTTTTTGCAGTTGGGAACGCAGTTGGGAATATTGTGTAGGGCTACCTTTATATATGAATCATAAATGCCATATAATCATAGTCCGTCAGAAGTTACTATTTTGACAAAAAAAATGTTCATTTATCAATGACGGATTCCATTTTCTGAAATATTACACGGAAACAAAATTAGGCCGATTTACTATCAAATTTCATTTGAATAAAATGGATAATTCGTGCCCTTTTAATTGTAGTTCGATTAAATATTTTACTAGTAACAGTCTGTTCATAATGAGAAATCACTTCAATTGATTACTAATTAGTTTCACTTACCTAAAATCCGATCAATTTGTATCCTATGAAAACGTACGATGGACGTAGTTTTTTATCCACGAAGCCTCGATCTGAGCCGGTAGGTAAAACAATAGGAATGCTTTTGCCCCTGTTGTAAAGTGGAACGAAATTACACGCTCAAATTTGTAATAATAAAAGTTCAACGAAGCAATAGATTGATAAGGCCACCACCAACAGGAACGTGGAGACAGGGTGATTGAGGTGTATATATCCCAAACAGTTCTAATAATTAAAAATTTCATGACTGCCACATTAGTTGTAAACTTCACACCATATAAGAGCACCCCCACCCCCTGGAATACGGAATAATACCACTTAACACAGAGGGTGGAATACGAAATACCAGTTAACAGCCATATGGATAAATTCTCTATTGTCGTACGAACGCAGGTCATAATGTCCATGTCTAAAATGATATAAATTGATGATCGACGATCTGTATGTCAAACCGTGCATTTATTGTGACAAACATCGCATTTATATTATTCTTATGATCATTTTTTTTGGAAGGTTGGAATACGAATACCGGTATTTTTGGAATACCGAATACCTCCTAACAGAGGGGCCGGAATATGTCGTACCTCGTAACAGGGCATGGAATACGGCGTACGAAATGGGGGGGGGGGGGGCTCTTATACCGGGTATGACATACATAAAAAACACACTCACAACGCTGTTGAAGGGGGGGGGGGGGGGTGTCTGTGCAACCTTTGTTTATTAATTTAACCCTTTCATAACGGGAGTTAGGCTGGTGCAGCATTAAGGACGCTGTTTGTATTAAACATTTATCATGGTCAGTGTATGCATTTTAAAACACAGGGCAAGTTAGATTACATCATTTAATTGATATTCTAGTTAAAATAGTCTGTGAAACTACTTTAAAACCACATGTTATGCACCCTGTTTTGCCAACCAAACTATGAAATATAGATATGTTATTTGTTTTATTATCAGAGAAAAGCATTCTGCAAAGATATGGCCTTATACATGTTATAAACATGCAAATAGTGGCTTCATTTGGCCTTTCTACCATCATTTAGAGAGTCAAATCTGAAGAAATTCCCTTAGTTTGATATTTATGATTCCATAATCCCATGAAATGGTATTTAAAACCTCAAATGTCAGTATTTCCTATCAGATGGACATATCAACTAATAAATTAAACATTTCCCATGGTCATTACATGCATTTTTAATATACAAGGCAATGTAGAAAACATCATTTGATGGATATTTTACTTAAAATAGTCAGTGGAAACTACATAAAAGCAATATTGTATGCATCCCTGTATAGCCAAATCAAATTAAACTATGGATATTGTATTGTTTATTTCATCTGAGACATGTATTCTGTTCAGATATAGCCTTATATATGTTATAAAGATGCCAATAATGGCATAATTTAGGCTTTTTTTCCATAATTTAGAGGGTCAAAGCTGAATAAATTCCCTTATTTCAAATTTGTAAGATGCCAAGCCAGCTGAAATGGTATATCAAACCTCAAATGGCAGTATTTCTTATCAGATGGACATCTCTACCAATAAATTAAACATTTTTCATGGTCATTGCATGCATTTTAATATACAGGACAAGGCAGAAAACATCATTTGATGGATATTTTACTTAAAATAGTCTGTGGAAACAACCTAAAAGCCATGTTGTATGCATCCCTGTATAGCCAAAACAAATTAAACTATGGATATTTTATTGTTGATTTCATCAGAGACATGTATTCTGTTCAGATATAGCCTTATATATGTTATAAAGATGCCAATAATGGCATAATTTAGGCTTTTTTTTCCATAATTTAGAGGGTCAAAGCTGAATAAATTCCCTTATTTCAAATTTGTAAGATGCCAAGCCAGCTGAAATGGTGTATCAAACCTAAAATGTCAGTATTTCTTATCAGATTGACATCTCTACCTATAAATTAAGCATTTATCATGGCCATTGCATGCATTTTAATATATAGGACAAGGCAGAACACATCACTTGATGGATATTTTACTTAAAATACTTTGTGGAAACTACATAAAAGCCACATTGTATGCTTTCCTATATAGCCAAATGAAATTCAACTATGGATAAATTGGATATTTTATTGTTTGTATCATCAGAGACATGCATTCTGCTAAGATATAGTCTTTTGTGTATTATAAACATACAATAGGTGCATGGCCTCATTGGGCTTGCTTTCATAATACAAGAGAGTCAACTCTGAAGAAATACCATCGGTTTGAAATTGGTAGCATCTTCCATCCTTATATAAGAGGGGTATATACCAGCTTGAAGTACCTGTTTAATTAATAGGTTCAATGCAAGGGGCCACCAGAGAGGTTTGTCTAGTTCGGGATGGTGTGGCAAACCACCAACTGGAGATTTCAAGGGAGGCCTCCTCAATGGCGACCCACTATATTGTGCAAACAAAATTTTATTAAAATTGTATAAAGGTCAGCAATCCCTAAGAGCATTGAGAAATAGATAAAAACACTTACTGACAGATTGCCAATAACAAAATTACAGCTGTTGAAACTATTGTCATGTAAACAAAACTGTTACAGTGATTTGTCAACAAATATATAATTCTAGCTGTATTATTAGTTCAAATATTTAACTATGAATAACATTTTCAGAATATTTAATCAACAGGTTGGACCTTTTCCAATGTTATGTAAACAAAACTGTTACAGTGAGTGACTTGTCAACAATTATATAATCCTATAGCTGTAGTATTACATGTAGTTCAAATATTTAAGTATGAATATGAATTTCAGAATATTTAATCAACAGGTTGGACCTTTTTCAATGTTTACCATAACATTTTTATCACAATTTTGCTATCGTTGGACTTTTACAGTTATTCCATTACAGCAGTAATTTGTACATAACAATTAATTCTTGGTTTAGAAATATTTTCTTTAAGTATTTCTTAACTTAGAAAAAAAATCTTGAAACAAGAAATATATATTTAATTTTTGAAGCCATTTTCTTAGTAAGGAAATTGTTTCTTGTTTCAAGACTAAAATCTATCTTATTTGAGAAAACTATCTCTTGACTGGTGGGAGTTTCTTAAATTTTCTTGATGTAGCAGACTTGGGGGGTATATTTCCCAAAATAAGATTTATTTTCCTGTTTCAGGAAATAGTTTTTCTTGTTTCAAGATATTTTATCTTATTAAGAAATTATTTTTGGCAGTGTGGGTATAATATAAGGTGAAATTCTTCACTTGACACAAAACTACAGACATGGAAACACCTAACGCATTTAGTGACGGCGAGACACCCACGATGGAAATGGTATGTATAAATATAACTTTTATTTCATTTTAAATTGAACATGATATTTAGTTAAAGGCAATAGTAGCGTTCGTTTGAGAAAGATTCATACTCGTTGAAACCAGGGATTTCTTTGTGTATTGTTTTTGAATTCGAACAATTTATATAGTGTACTCGTATTCTGTCAGCGGTGCGATTTTATTGGTTTTTAATTACACAACCCCAAACGCTCTTTATTCATATCGGGAAAACAGTAACTAATAACGCTCTTTACTACATCCGAGGGCTAAACGAAAGACGAGTTGCTTGGAACAAGATTTTTATAACATATTCATGTAAAGCCTATTTTTTTTACTACTGGTCCCTAAAATAGTAAGGAACCATATTGATAACCCGAGATTGACACACCTTCGTTAATCACTCGTATCCGTATAACATTTGTTTTTTGAATCCGAACGTCTTTTCTTCTGTTTCCAGCCAAAAGACGAAATGAGCAATTGGGACGATTGGGAGCTGAGCGACGAGGAAAAGACAATGACTTCGTGCACGTGGGACAGCGATGACGTAGAGCCGCCGAAGAAGAAAGGGGACAATAAGGATTAACGCCCCTGACAATTTCTATAATAAACGGATTAATGTTTTATCGGATTTCGTTCCATTCTGTGTAAAAAGGGTATAGTATACATATATATTTTATTCACTATAATTTGATCTACGCATTTTATAACTGTATGCGTGGGGGGGTGCGTTCAAACACACACAAATTTTACGGCAAACACTAAAACATTTCGTATATATTAATTTATGAGGGCGGGGATTATAAATAAAGTTTACATGGCAAATTTGCGAATTTATCAAAGTACCACCATATACTAGTTGTTTTAAACACAGAGTTATATTTGCATATTTCAAAACAATTTTGTATAGAATATATACTTATACTCACATTATATCAAACGTCCCTCGTCGTATCTATTTTCATTGAGCCATCTATGATATCACATCGAGAAACGACCGTTTATATACCTGAGGGGGGTCGACGAAAAGCTATATATAATAAACATGTCCGTACGTGTTTATATATTTATAGATGGGGGATCGAGTCTGAACGTGTTATAGCGAATCGACTAAGCATGCAGAAAGCGGCTGTGTCATGACACGTTTTAATCGATAATTTATACAGAAGCACATCACCGAGTGGACACAGAGTAAATCGATATTGACTCGTAGTATATGACGTGAGAATGCGTGGGCGGCGAACGTGTTTGGACATGTCCGGCCAAAAATATCCCTTCCGTATAATAATATGCTAATGGGGATCATAAACCGACGCGTGGGCGGAGAATATAGGTCAAACTCCATGTACTGCAGAGAATGTAGGTCAAACTGTCTAGACTGGAGTACTGCGGAGTATAGGTCGGATAGAGTTATCGTTCCTGAACTGGGGGCCAACTGGGGTGGGTATCATCAGTGTACTAATGTGTTTATGTGTATAGCATGTGCTTGGTGAGAAAGCATATGAACACATTTTAAAAATCGTACGTGCCAAACTAAAGTTATGATAATTATGAAACATGTACACATTGCATTGATCCACCAATATATTATTGGTTATGAACAAATGTCCGATAGTACACAAGATAGTATAGTTATTGTTATATGTTACCCGAATCTAGGATAAACTGCCTTTCCCCAGTGATTGTAATGATAGGGTTAATTGTATAGATAAGCACATCGAGATGTAAATGATATAGTATAAGAGCACACAAGCATAATTAACAAGATCATATTCTTAATTGGTTATGACTGGTAGCAACCATTGTATAAGTGAGAGAGGATCAAACCAGTATCATTCTATAGTAAACAATAGTATGATACACGTCATTGGCAAGGGTATCGTGGTATCTCAGACCTTATTTGGATGCATGATACACCATGCGTTGGAATAACTACTCGTGTCGAGAAATACAGAGACACTCCCGCTTAGACCACCGATCCACCAACTCCTCTGTTCATCTACCTTTTCTGTACTTATCGACAGAGACTTATACTTAAGAATATAACAGTTATCGAATCTTCTGGACTCTTTATTGTTCCCGTACGCGGCCACTCTACCTTCACCAATATACACTACGGGACACAAACACTCATGGCCAACAAAATGACAAAGCGCCTTGACGATTGACATTTCATTATGTTAACGTGTTGCCAGCTCGCGCCAAATACACTAAACTGTTATTTTCTCGGTTCTCTTATACGACATTATAATTGTTTTGGGCTGGCATGTATCTTTTCTTTGTTATTTGTTCTAAGTTATACGGAAATAGAGGTCTGCAATTGACTGACAGAAGCCAATATACGGCGGCTGAACACTGAATGATTTACAAACAATCTCGAGAGTCATTATGAAATAATTTCCGATAAGGTTTCATTAACCACCGATTATGGAGACTAATTAATCATAATGCCTTCAAGGTTTCATGAAATCACCACCTCAGAATTCATATGAAGACATATGCCAACACTGAGACATCCGCGAAGTTACATCCTGCAAAAGTCTAACTGGTA
Source organism: Siphonodentalium dalli (assembly GCA_032622095.1). Lineage (NCBI taxonomy): Eukaryota > Metazoa > Mollusca > Scaphopoda > Gadilida > Siphonodentaliidae > Siphonodentalium > Siphonodentalium dalli. The sequence goes on from CP136064.1 coordinate 3,835,058, forward strand.
CGGAAATTGCTTTTATCTTTTTAATCACATTTCTATAAATAAATAATCGAAGCACATCTAAACTAATTAATTGTATATAATGAGCTATTTTGATCCTATATCGATAGTGCCATTAAGTTTTAGAGGTCCGTATTGAATATCCTGGGTCTTTGTGTCGACGATCTTCAATGTGAACCGATTATTCCGTTGTCCAGTGCATGGTAAATGTAAAGATGCCCGTGTACGGGAACAATGGAGTGTCCAGAGGTTTTATACTTTTATGTTTCAATAACGTGTACTTCCCGTAAGCACAATAGGTAGAAAACCACAGGTGTTGGTGAATGGTGGGAGTGAATCTATATCGCGTATACTACGAGTAGTTATTCCAAGAGTAAGGGTATCATGTAGTCAGATAAGGTTTGATATATCAAGATACCCGTGTATATGGCGTGTATCATATTTGTGTTTACTATAGGATGATAAAGAATTGACCATCCCTCGACTATACAATGGTTAGTACCAGTCATAACCAATTAAGAATATGATCTGGTTAATTATGCTTGCATGTTATATACATTATTTATATCAACCACGCATATGTGCTTACTCAAATACATTTAACCCCAGCAGTTACAATCACTGGGGAAAGGAAGTTTATCCTAGATCCGGGAACACATCAAACTAAAACTATACTATCTTATGTACTATCGGAAACCGATGACCATAAATGCATATGTACTTTGCCGTGTAGATATGATGTAGGGTTAAAGAATTGCCATTAGCGCTTCATAATATCGTAACTATAGTAACTGCATTTAAATCCGTTATTGTTGTTGTTTCTCGTGAATTGACAGCTTTTTCTTAAAGGCACGGATGGCCTTCGTTATAGGTTATAATTTAGAAATAACAGTATCCAAATTATGATAAATTCCTAAAAGAATATAGTAATAGCATAATGTAATGATAGTATGAATGCGATATTTCCACAAAACACACTTCGTTTGTTTATATTCAGAACGTAAAGAGTGATCGATAAGCAAAACACCCAACACCGTGACGACTTTTTTAGGAGAGTGATTCACCGTGACCCATTCAACACCGAAATATGGAGAGTCGGTTAGCGTGAGCTATGTCAGTATCATGTAAACAACTTGGTGGCAATTTTAACCAAAGTTCCATCAGTGGCAGTCTTGTCGATAAACTAAAATTTTAGGGTCAACCTAGAACAAATTTGGACTAAGTTGGTTTTTGTTCCATTTTGAAGAGAAATATATCCTCTATAACATATCCAAAATCCGCTAAAATCGCTTTGAACATTTTGTTTGTAATCCAAGATGACGTCCATGATGGTAGTTGGTATCGAAGAATTCAGATTTTTGTGGTAGGTGCATCAACTAATACCACATTATTAATAAAATAAAATAAAATACACACAAACCGTGCTTAGTCGTAAACCATATCGGTAGAATGTCTGTCCCGAAATGGCCGACAAAATTTACAAAATCGAATGAAATTACAATTTGTGGAAAATTGAAAAGCGTGAACAAGCTCTCGAATTATGCGAGGAAGAATGATTTCAGAGTATAAGAGAAACTTTTGATAAGAAATGTACGAATTATCCCTAATGTATCGAGAGAGAGAAAGCAGGGTCTCATGCACAGGTTTAGGGTCTATTCATATTGCACACGCGCTGGCGATTTACCGCCGCGTTTTTTAAGGTCGAGCGGCTATACTGCGTTCGATTGCATTCCTTCCTCCCAGTGCTAACAGTTTTTTCCTCCCCAATATAGGTGGGTGGTCTGACGAAAAAATTCACACACAGGGGTGGGGTGGGTGGGTGATAAAGTACTTTTGGTTGGGTTGACCAGATATATACTCGGGTATATGGATATCATTGGAACCGGCTCCTTGACCACATTGTGATAGTTACAGTTATGCCCTGTGCCAATGCATTCTCTTATATATGCGAGTCGACCATAGGTCGCCTCGCATATATAAGAAAATGCATTGGCCTAAATTTTTGTTTCAATGTGTTAACGTTCTGTTGGGTAAAGGGTTAACGATGTCACAATGACATAAGTTTTGAGGGAACAATTTATAATTAGCTGGATAAATATTTACTATAGGACTAACATAGCAATACGGGTTCAATTCCATGCAGATGGGCATAAATATGCATATTTTGTTCCAACTTGAAACGTATACAACATGATATAGTACGACCACAATGCAGACAACAGGAGTTTTATGTACATAATTGTTAGTTCACTCAAAATTGTCAAAAGTGAACGATTCAAGTGGTTCGATCAAACATATTATATCCAGTAAAAATTATGGAGAAAGAGGGGATGGGACCCAACTCTGTTGGGGGAAAAATATATTAGCATGTAGACCCATCTTATATGTTTAACAAAATATAGCTAGTTGTTTAACTCATTATGTGAAGATTTCCTAAGGGAACTATCCGTCAATGTGTAATTAGAAAATAAATAGAAAACACCTATAGATTGTGTATGAATACCGAACGATGTCATGAGTGTCTGAAAGATATATCGAATTTTCACGAGCGGATGCAACACCGCCAGTGAACATTCGATATATCTTTCCAGACACCCATGAGGTGTTTCAGATATTCAAACAAAAAGCTTAGATACATTTGAAGACAAATGTTATAACCGCGCGTTATAGTAAATTGTCTGACAACTTATCTGTTATAACCAATAAGCTTATTCGAAACAAGAGTTAGTTCTTGTGATTTAATCCGTCATTTCACAGGGAATCCACCATAAGTAGAAGGCAGAAGTAAAACAAGCGAAAAACTTTCTAAAAAAAATCACACGCGCGTAAAGTTGAAACAGACACTCTTGACAATCAAGGGTGGTCAGAGATTCGGCGTTTTTGATTGGCTAGCTGGTACTTATCACGCACTGTGCAGCTGGGGCCCGTGCACATGGGATTTATATATTTCGACTGTGGTGACACGAAGACATGTTTTTTTTTCGATTCCCTGTTTCATTTCTATGCACTTATGATTCGTATGAAGTATTCTTCAAATTGCTGTACTGTTAAAAGTAAGAATGCCGTATATAGCTTGGCAACTTTGATAATAAAAAATGTAGGTATTGCTATATATCATATCATGTCTGGCTTCCTAAACGAGGACGCTGATCAATACTTTTTCACTTGTCCCTTTTATCAAACAGAAAGGGCCAACCTCGAAGAAAAAATAGTGCGAATTGGACTATATCAAATATATGTTGCCGATCTACTTTGTGGATCAGTCTCACTTTCCAAAGAAGGAAATGACCAATTGTTCGCAGCTGTCCAAAAATATATTATAAACTCACTGCGATTTGGCGATGAACAGATGCATTACATTTAGTGAACATTACCAGTCGTATATTAACTTAAATCGAGAACAACATACACTAAGCATAAACATATGATATAAAACTATCTTCCCTTATCCCATACCAATCTTGAACATTCCATATTGTATTTGTGTGTTTTGTCAGAATTTTTGTTTTGTGTTCAACATTTATGCATTTAAATGTTTCTTCCGTGCACCACCATCTTTTCCCGGGGAGAGGAGATCCACCTAAGTTGCTATAACTTGTGTTCCAATCCCCATTCGTTCATC